>JAKSZP010017168.1:0-207601 GCA_022478985.1 Massospora cicadina
AGATAGGCTCAACTAAAGCAATATTGGCTCTTTTGCCCCAATAGAAGGCAAAAGTGGAGTCCTTATTTTGCTGAAAGTTGGGCTTGTTTCATCCATATTGTTCTCACAAAATTCTGGTGCTTCAATCCCACACTTGACGGGGCATGCATGGTCTTTGTGGCCTATTGATGAGCAGAATTCACAGATAGGTGGGGTGTGTTCTGGTGTGATATGGAAGGGGCGAGATACGCTGCCATTGGGGAGGTTGATGGTCGCCATGCGGGGAATGAGGGTGATGTCCTCTGCCACGTCCTGATCTGGTTCAATAATGGCTATTGCCTTTCCTGTGCACAGGTGGGGCAGGAGGGGAAATTTTTTGAATTCAAACTGTTTGATTACTCTGTAACCTTTGAGGCCCCCATGTAGTTTGTCTGAGAGGATATTACGGTGCACGGTGCTCAGGAGTCATTCAAATATGATAAATAGGTCGTTTGCCTCATTCCATCACATGAGCACCGTGCAGATGGTGCAGTCTTCATTGTTGATTTTTATTGAGAATTTAATTTTCGCTGCTTCTGCCGCTTCTTCTGCGGACATGAACCTGACATCCACCCATCCTCTGTGTAGATTTTTGTAATTTACTGAGATAGTGTTTGGGAAAGTTGCAGAGAAGACCTCCCCCATTTTTTCCCATGATTCAAGGGAAGTATCGCTGACAATTATTTCTAAGGCTTGCTCAAGGGAGGATAAGGGTTGGGAGTGTTCTATTTTGGTATATGCGCCCATTTTTTGCAGAAATTGCAAAACTTCAGGTGCGGCGCTGTACTCACCCTTTTTGATGGGAGGGTGTGTCAACATTCCGCCAAGGCGTTTTTCCCCGGCAGGTTGGGAGGGCTTCAGGCCTTTTGTGCTGGCCACTTTTGCCCAACTGGTATTGTTGCAGACAAATTTGCTCATATTCCAGGTTGATTGTCAATCTTAGAGAAATTGCATAGAATCGTGTTACTAAAAGTGATAATAACGGGAAAGAAAAGCTTTTACTTGGGAACTTAACCAATAATGATATTCTAGTTAAGAAGCATCAATAAATAGGAAAAGGTCAATTACTTCCCATTGATGAAGTTTGACAAGGTGCATTTTATTAGCACTCGCCTTGACTTTGGCCTAGCTGCCAACAAACTAATTTGCACTATTCCTTAAGTCTAGATATCTAACAAGTTGAATCAGGAAAAACTTGAGAAAGTATATCAATTACTCAATGACTATCAAAAATTTTTCTTCACATCAGACGTTGAAGATGGCCACATGGACTAATGACAAATATTATCTTTGTAGAAGATTCAACCCCTATCAGATCAAAGCCATATAAGAAATTGAAGGTAGAGGAGCTATACATGAAGACCAAGATCAAGAATTATTGGATACTGGCTCATCTAGTGCCCAACCATAGTCCATGGTCATCCCTACTGTTGGAAATTTGGCGTAATGGACTAAAGTCCGCCATAAGTTGTACAGTAGTTAACGCCCACTGATACAATGTGAGAGCGATATGACAATCACATCCCAAAGTTATTACATTATTAATAAAATAAGGACCAAAATCTCCAGAAATCACACTCTTTAATATTTGGCAGAATACTCCTGTTTTAACCTTTAGAAACTTCAGCCTGAAGAATCGCTCTTCAGCTACCAACTCAAAAACTCCCTCTCTTTCCCCTTCGTTTTTCATCCTATGCCCATCTATTTTGCCAATCTCTGACCCACCTTTTTTTCCACTCTCTGGCCCGTCTTTGCAGCTACTCGGCTTCTTCAATTACCAACTTACTTGCCTTGTCATTGGGGTTCTGGCAAAATTTTGTATTTTGGATGGATTAAAAGCGCTTAGCATCAACTCATCTTGTATCTTATTTAATTATATAATGCTCCAAACCTGATTCTTATAGATGACCAATGATCCGCCATAAATATTCTAGGCTTATCATCTAGTTATATCAGATCTCCTAACACCACACCCTTTGACTGACAATAGGTCAGTCTTTTCACATCTGCTAACGCCTTCCTTAATGTTTCCTGCTTCCTACACGCAACCAAGCCCCCAGACCTAAAAGATTTTCTTCAATTATGGCATGACAGAGAGGTGGCTGACCTTGGCCAAAGATCCACTACCTGAGTTATCAGTTGCCCTTAGTACAAGGGAGTGCCCAATATAAATGCACAACTGTTTTGACTCAGGAAGAGCTCTTCCTGAGTTCGTTGGACATGTGGCATCCTTGTGATCCCCATGTGGTGATCTCATGGCACAGTTGCGCTGAGGTGGAGAGAGGAGCAGAAGTCTTTTATTTGATGAAGTAGCACGTCTCCTGATGGATGGCTTTAGCCATATAGTTCTTCCTTCTATTGCTAAAGCTCATCCATCAGTACTATCAGTTTGCAGGATGCTGGGCTTTGCATGATGGGTGTTAGATAGCTGGTTAGAATATTTTTCCTGCACTCCAACTCACTAACGCTCACTAGGGTGAACTTACTGAACTGACGGCTGACTTGCATGCATTCTGGGGTATCCACCATTTTGAAATTCATATGTCTGGACAATAAGCCTAAATTACAAATATTAGATTATCAATTATCCGGTAATATCAAGGTAGCGCATTTAATATTTACCACAATAAAATTATGGGTTGGCACTAAGTTATTTGACCTCAGCCAGATTATAGAAATTTGGCTGGAACCCCCAATAATCAGATGAGAACGATGAAATTGAAGAGGATGAGTTGCTGCGCATAAGGGCCAAAGAGTGGCTGGAGTAATGAGTGAAAAATGAAGAGACTATAAAAAGAGGAAGATCTTTGATTAATAACAGATTGATTCTACATTGTAGTTATAAGATTAATGGTAGCAGACTCTGCCGTTCTCAATAAAAATAGTATGCGTTGAAGCTTTTGGATTCATTTTATATTTTGTTTTAATTGTATGAGGAACGACAATCTTCATATTGTCTTTCTGCTGCTCAGTGGAGTACCCTCCTGTGCAACTCTTTGGTGAATCTCAGCCAAATATACTATATTTTACAACAGTGGTGCTCACAACAGGAGCCCGCTGATCCAACCAATAAACCAAGTTATCTGAACCATGGCACATCCTATTTGCACTGATGATAAACCATCCAAGCATGCTGAGTCAGAGCATTACGCTGACATCAAGATTGCTTTGAATACAATATGTAAACCAAGATGAATGAAAAGTGGCGATGAATTAGAATAAAGATGTGTTCAATCAGCTAATTGTTGTCAAATGGCATAATAGACAATTATTGAGCCACCTCAATGACATAGTTGTTCAGCTGCATGGTGTGGAGCAGCAAATAAAGGCTACTTTGTATCCCCAGAGTCCCTAAGAGTAAGCGAACAAGCAACCATAAGGTGATAGTGAAGGACAGCGGGATTAAAGTAGCTATGAAGTAAAGCAAAAAGCCGTGGAACTATTCACCACCCATACAGGTGACCTGAGTCAGTTCACCTCTAGTGGGATATCATAGTATATTACTACTTGCCTAAATGGTTCCCTCCACTTTTGCTGTGATGCCAGTGGAAGAGGGCCAGGATGCTTCCCACATAGTGGACAAGCTGAGCTCCAGTTTTTTACTGTACCTCCCTTGCCAAGAGGCAAGTTACTACCCTCAAGCAGTGCCTCAGTTTTCCCACAGAGCTCATAGCTTTGAGGAGGATGAGGATGTATGCATTGACAAGTAGCCTCTGTTCAACCAGGACATAACTATGCATGGATTATTAAAAAGGTTTGATTTTGCAGTCAAAGGAGCTTTGGACTGCCGTAAGGCTAAGCTGCTGTTCTCTTCTCTTGACGTGGAAAGCGCTAACACAAGATAACAGTTATCTGAGGAATAGTTCTGTCACCCATCAAGAAGATAAGGATACCGTGCTAAGATTGTTCAGGGGCATAGAAAAATGTCCCAACAGAAGGACAAATTTCCAACAATGGTGATCCAGTGTAATGAGATACTAATGACGTTTTTTGATTGGTTTACCTCAGAGGCGCACATCTTGTGGAAGTGGGGATGCTTCCAAGGATGATGTGGGAATTGCAATGACATCAGTGGTAAAGCCCACTGTGAATTATTCAACGCAATGGTTCCCTTCCTGAAAAAGGATGTTTCTTGCTAAAATTGTCAATTATTTGCGTCATTTAGCAGCAACGTTTAGCCCTGATAACTAACAATGAAAGCCTGAAAAAGCCCTTGTGAGGCCTCCCCATTTTGAGTGGCGTTAACTGGACTTCCTCATTTCCGTTGAACAATTCCCAGATATCCTATAATTATTCGCCTCAGCTGCGTCCAAATTGTAATCCTGCAGCCAAAACTCATCCTGGACCTTCTACTGATTTTTGGGGCTGAAACTTTTCTAGAGTAACCTGCTACGCATGTGGTCATCTTGGGCATATTGCGTTCCATTACCCTACTAAGAGGCAGGTTCATGGCATGCAGTTGGTCCAGTATGAGCAGGGAAAAGACTAAGCGGAGTAGAGATGAGATCCTCTACCTTTGCTGGTTTTACTACCCCTGTCCCAATTGATCCAGATGAGTTGCTTACTGCTGAGGTCCTCTAATGTGATGACGAACTATTATATCAGAAACCAGCCAATAATGTGCACATGTTGACTCATGCTCAAGCCAAAGAAGCCGCCACGGAGGAAGGTCTCCATGAAACTCTGATGCCTTATGCATACCAAATTTTAAAGCACGCCACCTCTTATAAACCTTGACCTTCTTAAGATGCGCCTTTGTTGAAAGGGGTAAACGTTGTGATCACGGTATATGCAATTATTAAGGAGTACTTAAGGTCAGGGTAGGTATTATGTGTTTCCTCAAAAAGGGAGTTTCCTTAGACGTTCATGTATCAAACAACCAAAAGTGTGCTAGTTTTTAATAACGTATTGTGACATTTTTTTTAAAAAACAAAAGGTAGCGCCATTATAGGCACTGGCGCGCCATTTATTATAGTATCCATAAAGTTGGTAGCTAAGTTACTGCTGAATCCTGACTCGGAGCACCAGATGATATATGGGACCGCTGAGACAGCATGTACTGTCTCAGTAGAGGATTATAGTGCACTGCCTTTGCAGTTTGGGTCAATTGAGTTTCAGCACCTCCAATTGTGTTACCTAACAATAACTATGACATGCTGATAGTAGCAGCTTTCATGCGCCATTTTGGTGCAGTTTTCAATATGGCTGAGGAGACCTTTTAAATCTTAGGCCAGAACATCCTGCTTTATTTTACTTCTAAAGGTGTTCTCAAGGATTTCAAATTGATGGGGAATGTTAATCTTTTTAAATTATTGGAAAATCCCAGTCTTCTATCAGTGCTTAAAAAAACCAAGGTTCTTCATCACCAAATATATGAGTACCATGGGCTACCACTTCAATCCGCTGCTGCCTTATATCCCCTCTGGCCGCCAATTTATAGTGATAACAGAGTCAGAGATTATGAAAACCAGGCTTTATGGTGAGATTCTTGGCCTCTATCAGCAAATAATATTTTAGTCTCATGTGACCTTTGGAGTAATCTTATCTGGGCATGGGGAAATCAAAGTGTCACTATCAAATTCTACAACAAGGACCGCTTAGAATCCAGAGATGCCAGGTGGTGTCATAACTGCATTTAAACCCTGAGGATGAGATCCTCCAGTTCTACAAGTTTGGGGTTGCTGGATAAATAAAATCTTCCCATCAAAACCCAGTCCAGCATAATGATGTTGGTTCAATAAGGCACTTCAACGGGGTTATTGGAGTAGCAGGAGGATCGTCCAATAGCAATCTTTTAAAATTTCGAAGCATTTTTGCATATGATGATCATGATTTTAGATGTTCTTGCGGCGTAACACATCAGGTGGACACTGGAGATCATCCTCGCATTTGATATCAGAGAATCCTCTGCTCGCAGGTCATGTTAGAGGTGTTTTCTAATGAAAAAGGAAGCTTCTGGAGCAGGTAGTTCTAGAGTCGCAAAGTCTTGTGCTTCTCCTGGATGATTGTTAAAAGGAAAGATTGCACAAACAGGGTTTTTAGTAACCAAAGCTAAACTTTATCACCAAAAAAGATTCATGTCAGCAGCTGCGTATCAATGACGCAATAATAGAACTGGATGAGGGATTGCTATTTCTCTACTATGGACCTAATCTCAGGGTACTGGCAGATAGAGTTGCACATGGAAGATTGAGAAAAGTGTGCTATGATCACATCCAAAGTATTATTCATCCCACCCATATGCCACAGGGGCTGTGTAGCGCCCTGGCTACATTCCAGAGGGATATGGACACTATTCTAGGTAATCTGAAGATTTCTTGTGTTCTATTGTGCAGTGACAGCATTAACATCTTTTCATGGATGTTCTCGGAGCACCCTAATCATTTGGAAGAGGTATTCTGTCAGCTCGCAGAGGCCAACATCAAAAAACCCCACAAGTGCCACTGCTTTAGATATCAACTAGAATATCTCAGGTTCATAGTAGACGCTTTGGGACTCAGACTACAACTAGCCAAGATAGAAGCCATCAGAAGAATGACCCAACCCAGCATCAAGCGGGATATACAAGTGTTTTTAGGAATGATCACATACTATCAATGGTTTATACCCAAACTTTAGTTGCATAGGAGCTTTCTCTTCGAGCTACTATGCAAGGACACTGCTTTTGAGTGGACAGAATGGTGGCAAAATGCCTTTGATACTCTTTAGATGGCAGTGATTAGCTCTCCAATGTTTTAATACCCAAACTTTGAGAAGGAGTTCATCATTCAAACATACGCTTATTTTTTCTGCCATTGAGAAGTATTGTCTTAAATAGATGACGAGGTTGTGGAGCACCCTGTCGCTTACTGTATTCAGAGTTTGAATTGTCATGAGAATAATTCTACTGTGATTAAATGGAATTTCTTAGCTGTAATCTATGCTTATAAGCAGTTCTAAATATACCTTCATGGAGTAAAGTTCAAGGTCATGACTGACCACTATTTGTTGTGTTGGCTGCAATATTTTTAAGAGCTGGAGGGATGTCTGGCCCAATGGTCCCTTAAGCTTCAGGATATAAATTTGAAATACTGCATCATCCTGGCGCAAAACATCAGAGTTCAGATTGTTTATCTCAGTTTCCAACAATCACTATAATGGCAGAACTGGGTGATTTTCTGTATGAAATATGGTCAGTGGCAAATGCGCTGATGAGCTGCCTCAAGTTATTTGGGCACTAGATGGGATGATGTCTGATATGGTCTAGAAAAATGATGAGTTGTACAAGTGAATCAGTGAAGATACGCTAAGTTTCCTAAAACTCTCCACCTGACTGGCAATTTCTTTTGAGCACACATAAAGCAGTAAGCATGGAGGGCTATGAAAGACAATAGAATTCTTTGTGCACATATAATTAGTATAGTATGCACTTTGATGTGATCTAAATGATTTTGTATCGCCACCAATGTCACTTATAGAAGCCATTCTATCAGAAGACCTCATTTTAGATTGTGAAGCCCCTGGTTTGCATAGCACACGGGGTCCATCCATGTTGTGGGACCCTTACCAATGGACACAAATTGCTCCAGCTATATCCTGGTACAATAGTTTATTTTTACCAGGTGGGTAGAGGCACGTGCAATAAAGGATTTAGGCAATCACCGTTCCTAAGTTTACAATGGAGTGCTTAATTCAACGGCATGATTGACCACAGTCTTACTTAAGGTTAAAAAAACCAACTTCATCTTCTACATTCTCCCTAAGTTTAATAAAATAATGGCCATCTGTGGGGCTCTGACCACCTCATACCATTCTGTTTCTAATGGTGTTGCGATTCTGATATAACTGGATAATAAGCCCTAAGCGTATGGCAGAATGGATATAATCTGCCAAGTAGGATTACAAGTTATGAGTATATGAACGCCTTATGATGAGGTGATAACGGTCTAGAAAGGATGGTTATTTATCGCTTCCAAATGAGGGATTTGGAGAAATTGATGTATGATAAATATTTGGTAAATCGCTTCAAATTAGGCGACTGTGAATTTAATAAATGAAGATTTTCCAGAACCAATGAGATACGTTGGAACTGAATTATTAAGCTGAGGAAATGTTATCATCAAAAGTTGCTGAGATATAAACAAGATGAGCTGATTAACAAAGTATTTATTAGTAGTTTAAAGTAAGTAAAACAGTGAGGAGCCGCATATATATATTAAACTCAATAAAAGCGTGTTCTTAGGATAATTGCTCCATATGTATTAAAGTTTCTTAAGTTGTTTTGACGATAAAGATTGTCATAACATCAGTCTATTGCTCAGTGGGCTGAACCCTGCGCAAAATCCCTTTAGCTTATCCCCAAGATACCGCCAAAAGTTTAACAAACAGGATGGTTGAGAGGATTATCAAAACTCTGGTGAATATACTTAGGAAGTTGGTAACAAATAGACTGCAGATTGGAGTACCATCCTTTCCCTCGCCATCTTCACCTACAACATCAGTAACCATTTTATGATTGAAAAGAGTCATTTTTAACTGCTTCATGGAAGTCACTTATCTCTTTCTGAAATACTTTACTCCTGCATAGAGGATACTGCTGAAATAGATCCTCAGCGCTACTTGACAGCTTTGACGTCAACCCTAATCAAGCTCAGACCAATTCAGACTCAACCAGCCTGGCTAAAAATATCAAAGATCATGAATCCAATAAGGCAAGGTGTAGCGGACTAACAAATTTTGCAATATATAAGCGTGTTCTCTTCCAGTCTAGCAGGGTTTTGGTTGGAGGAATAAGTTAACTAATATCTGGAACAGGCCTTTTGAGATAATAGAGAAAACTGGTGTAGATTCCTATACAATCAAGGATCAGTAAGTGGTCAGATTATCAAGCAAGTGCATGCTAACTTCCTTTTGGCTTATTATCATTAAAAAATTAAATTAAAATTATAAATAAAAAACGTATATCAAAGATAAGGCTGAGCTTTAATATAAAAGTGAAGCAAAATATTGCTGATCAAGCTGCCTCAGTATCATCTCGCCTCCTCTGCTTCTTATGATGGGACTTTTACTTTGACCATAGGGATCCAATTTTCTTTTTCTTCTGACGCTTTTTGGTAGCACAGTTCCCCGAGGACTTTTGTTTACTGGCGGATGAAGTGGAGGTTGCATTATTGGATGGAAAAGAAGTTAATATTACCTCAGTGGAAAACGCGCCAGCACTATAAGGAGTGGTCGCAGCAGATGTATTGGGCGAGGGAGTGGTACTATGCGTCCATGGTAGTATCAAGTAGGTGATAACTCTACTGGAAAATGAAGTGAACGCTCTCTTGCCCACCAGGAGCAAGGACTGCAAACACATCCTTTGGTGCTTGAAGGATAATATTGAGTATGTGATGAAGGGGGAAGGAAGTTGAAGCAGACTGCAAATGAGGAGATGGGTTCCAGCCTAGGCAAGAAGGATGTGCTGAGCGTAAGACAGTCTAAGAGGAAGTCATTCATGCTGGGATAGACATATTGTAAAAAAAGGGCACCATATATGCGGTTGATGAGCCCACTTCAGGGCTGCCTAATGGTGTGACATCACTGAATCTAAAAATACCTTTGGGGGAGAAGAAAACCATGTTTCCCAGGAGCACCTTTTGGGAAGGTACCAGACTGGATCATTGGTGTTCAGAGCTGCAAATGCGGTGGACACCCAAGAATGCATATGATTCAGAGGTTGTTCTGGAAGTTCACCACAGTGAAAAAAAAGGGTTGGAGCATGGGGAAAGGACCCTGACCAGCTGGCTAGCACCCATCACGAAAGCATAAAATATGGAGGAATGCTAATAACTCTGGATGTGGCTCATTAATAGGGGTAGCACTAGACGGTTGAAGCTGGCTGCAAGGAGCCAAGCTTAATCGATAAAGAAAAAGCCTCTGTTTCACTCCCAACCCCAGTTCAACTGCACCATCAAATCTCCAAAGGGCGTGCGCAAGGATCTCATATGATAAGAAATTCAGGAAGGAGCTCCTCCTGACTAAGATGGTCACGACATATACCTCAGACACCACCTTGTAGCTTGAAGTAAGTGGGAATTGGGAAAGTGGAACTCTGCCTGGGTCACTCACACTTGCAGTGTACCATATTCAAGGAGAATATGCCAGGGATCAGGGGGCCAGTTGTTGTTGTTGAGACTCAGAATGCATCAGATGAACAATTTAGGAAGAGTCTTGAAGACATATTATCCAGTCAAGATGGGGGTAATGCCAGGAAAACTATATCACTGATGATAAGCCAAAACTACTGAAGGCAGATCATTGGTTATATCCTAGGATAAGTTTTCACATTTAATATTTACCATTATTCATTATGTGTTGATGCAAAGTGATTTGACCTCAGCCAAAATTGGGGATACAGTGGAACTCCCAATAATAAGGCAAGAACAATGAGAATTAGAAAAGTTGAATAGCTGCGCAAATGGGCCAAAGAGTGGCTGAAGAGATGAGTGAAAAAAAGAGAGATTTGAAAGAGAGGGGAGTCTTTTTACTAATAACACATAATGGATAAAACGTTGTAGTTGGAAGATTAAATGAAGCAGACTCTGCCTTTTTCAACAAAATTTAGTGTAAGCTGAAGCCTTTTTTTATTTAACCAAGGTAAGCTGACCAGGGGATGGACATTACTAAACTAAAAACTAAAACTCACGTAACTAATTGATCTAAACAAAACGCCTAAATGAGCGTATTGAATGAAACACACCAAACGAAAAAAACAACCAGGTGAGCAGCGGAGACTGCCATCCCTCCATGGTGGAAGGGGGAGATTGGGGGGTCCATCTTCAGCAGCAGCTTCCTCATCCCAGAGTAGGGTACATGTCAAGGCAGACAGCAAGTGTGCCAGGGCATTGGCGGCATGTAGTTTATTATCATTAATGATTGGTATTTCCAATTAATTGCCAACTATAAAAATGACAGTGATATATTTGGCTAAAGCTTTTTCAGCTTTAATGCGGGTGTCAGTAGTTTAACAAATGTGGCTATATTGGTTTGGGTAATCTTGCCTAAGGATTACATGCTACAGTTACCACGTTCTGGATAGCATTAAAGACATTTTTGTGCAAACGATTCATATTAATCTTACTTTTTGGAGTGAGATTTATGGGGATAACAGGAGGTGGAATACCTCCTGTGAGCATCGACACTGATTTGATGCCAGATTTGCAGAGGTGACGACAATCTGGTGTGGTAGCTGTTTCTACTGCAAGCTGGTGGTCGCTGTAGAATGATTTAGCATTTGGTTGTGGGGCATATAAATGAGGGGGGAATTTGGATTCCAATTCTGCAATAACAAACTACTCGACTTTCAGATATGGTTCTTTGATGAGATTACCTGATTCGTCAATTTCAGCCAATAACTCTTATGGATTCTAGTTGAATTGAATTGGTGAATTGGCATATGGTTGAGGTTCTGTTGATTCATTGGAGGATGCATGGGATCAAACTGGGGTCCAATCCTGTTCTTGATTGAATGGAGCATTTTTGTCACTGGGGTGAGTAGGAGGCTGATTGGTGGCTGTTTGCTCAGCTGCAGCAACAGGCTTTGGGCTGGTAGGTAGTATTGCACCCCATATTGAAGTGGCATGTGGTGGGCGGCAGATTGGAGGCTGGTGGAAAAAAATCAGTGCTGTTGGAAGCATCCTGGGATGGGCACTTGCATTTCAAGTGGTCCAACTTGAAATAGGATAGTAGATAATCCGTCCGCCCTCAACTTGGGCCTAGTACAGATTGTAGGGGGCAGAGGGGATATCGGTGAGAGGGGGAATTGATGGGGCAATTATGTTTGGTTCATAACTGATCATGGCATACACTCAAGGCCCAGCGAGGCATGTGGCCCCATTTAAAACCACAAATTGCAAGATGGGGTTGGAGACATAGGCTGCCATACCTTCCATCAACTCCTGGTGGAGCACCTCAGTGGGAAGGTGGGTAGGCAAACCAGAGAACTAAAACCCCCGAAGCGGTGTCCGCTGGGAGCTGGGTCCAAGTTGTTGAAAGAGGGTACCCTGGAAAACAAGGGGCACAGTTGCCGCAGTGGCATCATTGGCTTCGCAGGTGGAGCCAAGATCAAAATACCCATTATAGGGGCAGAAGTCTATGAAAGTTGCGGGATGCATCACCACCTGTGCCATTTAGATAATGGCTTGGTCATGGTATAGAAAAGTTTTCCATATATTTGACCCGTAGACCAAAATACATGTTGCTCTGGAGGAGCACCAGGGGGTAATGGGGCACTGCTTGGGTTCGAGCAAGGTAGGCGTCAAGATCCTTGGGTAGAACAAATCATCCTGGGATTTGGTATGAATGGGTGGGTCGGTATGAGTTCTTTTTCCTGTCAGACGGAAAATGGCAGGGAGAGTTTTGCCACTGCCCCACACTGGGGAAGCTGACAGTGAATCAAAGGGCATTGAAGCGAAACTACATTGGGTAATCAAGATTTACTTTTCCATATAATTTGCTTGGAAATTTTTGCCAAGTGGAATAAGATTTTTTTAATTTAATTGAGCTAAATCCTTTAGCTTAATTTTAATTTTATTTAAATTGTTTGATTAATGACAATCTTCATATCATTTTTCTATTGCATCAGTGGTAAACCCTTATGTGAAACTCTTTGGTAATCTTAACTTTTTCTGCTAGATATTAAAATTACCTGAATTTGCAGCGCTGAACGCCAACAACCCAACTTGGCATCTATTAGTAATGGCGCTTAAGTAACATAGTTTTCTTCCTTATACCAGCTGAGTTGAGTTTGTTAATGGTGTGTTATTGGGAAGCGCTGGAGCGGGCCCATTTAGCGGCCTGTATTGTGTCCACTATCTTCCCCCACGCCTATCCTAGCCTGGATGTTTTCCTTGTGATTTGTCTGGTAATTGGCGTTTCCTTTTCTCTTGGATTCAGAACCCAACTCTTCAGTCGCTGTCTGCTCTAGCTAACTCCCCCTTGGTTTCATATCCCTTGGTATCCCAAAACCACCAGTGGATGTGGTTGTGAACCTTACTCCTAGTGGCCCAAGCGCACATTTATTTTGATCATCTAACAACCCTATCGCCTTCCCAATCTATTTCTCCCCCTCCTCTGGTGACACATTCTCCTCCGCCTCCACCAACCCAAAGAATCCAGAGAATTTGACAATCTTGCAAGAAGGTGGAAGAAAAAGAAGAGGTAAGGCAGACTGGGGACAGACTAACAGCTGGAGTTTTTGCTAAATAAATATTGACCTGTTGTACCCAGCTATGTAGTTATATTCTATCTTTTCCTAATAGTTATATGACCGAAGGAACTTTGCATGTACCCACTTGACAATCCAGCCTCTCGCTGGATCTTTGATGGTTTATGCGTCGGTACCCATTTTTTCTATTATCTTTAAAGGTCAATAATATACTAACCAACTTGTTCAACCATCTGAACCCATGTTGATCATGGATCAGTAACATCTCCCCTGTCATTAACTGCGAGAGTCCACTATGCCATCGCTGATTGGCGTCATAATCTCTGATATTTTTCACTAAACTAGTTGAGTACGCTTTGGTTTAGTGTTTGATTAGAGTAGACATCAAAGCTGTCAAATAGTGCTGAGGATCAATTCCGCCAAAGACTTCTACACTTTAATAATGTAGTGCAGGCAGGGATGGTTGCCTTCCATAATGAAGCTGGAAAGGACTTTTTTCAGTTTCAGAGTGATAGCTTATACTATAGGCAAAAAGGGTATTGGAGAGGAGGGCACTCCAATCTGATGGTCTATCTGCCACCAAATTGTTTTGTATGTTCACCAATGTTCGGTTCACACGCTCACCTATTCCATTAGACTCAGGATGGCATGGGGTTGTTAGAACAACGCGGATGGTCATTAACTTATTCAACTTGGGAATAATATGAGAGGTAAAGTTGGTACCATTGTCAGTGAGTATAAAATGTGGGTAACTGTGCCATTGATTTTGCACTCCAATATGAACATGGTCACGGTGACCTCCCATAATCTCTGATTGCACGCGCCTTTACCCACCTTATCAATTGGTTTATCGTTACCAGGATGTACTTAGAGCAATTTGCGCCCATTGAAAAAAATCCCACAACATCAATGGATACTGTATACCAAGCAAAGCAGGCTTCACAAGCCGATAGGATGTTTTCTGATAAAAATGCTTTTCAATTTGGCATTAGTGACAGCTGTAGGTTATTTCAAGAAAGTTTAATGCAAGCTTTCCTAAAAATAGCGTGGTGTAGGAACTCCAACATTTTGCATACCCCTCCGCGACCCACCGCCTTATGGGCGCTCAAGATAATGTTTGGCCAAGAAGATGGTTTCAAGAAATTCAGCATAACCCTACTGACCTGCTTATATCGCTCACCTTTTTGAAAAAGTTGTCATTTCTCATTATGTCCAATGCTAGAAAAATTTGAGGTGGTTCATTGGCATAACTTTTCACTGATCGTTTTCATAAAGCAAATTACCCAGATCTTCTGTCATGGTGAATTTCAGTAGTCAAGATAGATAGTTGGAATCCTTATCCTTGGCCCAGGATGGTGAGGCATTTCAAAGTTGTAGGACTGAAGCCTGAGGGCCCATAGTGGAAGCCATTCATCTGGATCATGAGATTCTACAACCAACGCAAAGAAGCATAATTGTAACAACCTTAAATTTTACTTCATGCAGGTACACCTGGAATTTCTTGTAAGCATAAATAACAGCTAAGCACTCTCACTAGGCCACCATTTAGTTCCACTAGTGACAGTTCAGACTTCTTCTGCATAAGCGACGGGGTGCTCAACCCCCTTCGTTGTTCCATTGAGATAGTACTGCCCCAATGGCAGAAAGGGATGACTCTGTCTGAGTGATGAACTTCTTCTCAAAGTTCAAATACTGCAACACTGGTGCGCAAACCAACGCCATCTTGAGGGTTAAAAGAACGTTGGTGTGTTTATTTCACTTAAACTTTGCAACCTTCATCAGTAGCTCAAAAGTGGGGACTGATACTACTAAAAATGGGAATGAAGTATTAGTAGTATCCGACATTGCCTAGAAACACCTAAATGTCCCTCTTAGTAAAGGTCAGGACATCTTTTGGATTTCTTCTACCTTAGTTAATTGTGGCCTAAGTCCTTTTGAAATCACCATGAGCCCAAAATATTCTAGTTAATCTTTAAAAAAATGGCACTTAAGGGGATTAATTTTTATGTTTGCTTTAGAGAGCTGGCAAAAATCTTTCTCTAAATGATCCAGGTTCTCCAAAGACGTCCGTGAGAAAACATTAAGACCTTTGAGGTAGACTAAGATGCACGACAACTGCATATCACCTATAATAGTTTCCATGGACCGTTGGAATACATCTGGGGTGTTTCATAGCTCTTGTGGAATATAAATGGGCTGAAATAACCCTTTGGAAGTAATCATGACGTATTTCTCTTGTTCTGCTGCTGGCAACTCGAATTAGCCTATAATTTAATATCAGGTCCTTGGCTGAAAAATAATGAACTCCTACTAACCAATCCAATACATCATCGATTCAAGGCAGCAGGTACAAATCTTTACTTGTTTATGTCGTTCAGCTTCCAGTAGTTGATCACTACATGGTTGAAGTGTCCTTCTTCTCAAAATTAGTATGAGCAAAGCTTAGGGACTCTTGGATGGCTCCGGCATTTTTTGCTCCAGAAGATTCCACATTTCATCATACACTACCTCCTCCACAGCACGTGAGCGGTGGATTGGCCAGACTGAATAGGAATGTGATCCCATGCCCACTTAATAAAAAATCCATGGGTGCATCACATTTCATGATTGACAGTCACAAAAATCGCCAAGTCTTCACACTTAAAGCCAGAACTTGATCCTTCTGCTATTCTGATAACACTTCTAAGGCTCCTCACGGAACCAATGTCATTAAAACGGGGAACTGTCCAGTAAAAACTCCAAACTCATCCAGAGAACCAAATTTGTGAACCTGTACCACCTCATCAACAGGAAAAAGTGTAGGTAGACCACCACTTGGTGTTGGAAAACCTTCATTGGCCCCTTCTGCAGGTTGGTTAGCAGCACTATTTTCCCTAGTGTATTTAATATGATACCCTGAAATTTGGGGTTTAAAGCGTGATTGTTGATAGGGTCCCAGGACCTCCCCATAAGTCCCTTTGGGTATCTCAATCTCAATTTCTGTACCCAGGATAACTTGATGGCCATAGTGGATTGTCACAGCAGCTAAGGATTGAAGTGGTAACCCCTGATACTCATATGATTGATTAGGGAGGACCCTCAGTTTATTTTTCACGTGCTGATAGCATACAGGGATTACTCCGTCACAGTATGCAAGATTATAATGCCCAATGTGGTGGAATTCTTTGGCACTACACTCAAGGTAAAGTAAACCAGAATCTTTTGACCCAAGATATTACATTTCTCTTCTGCTATATCCACTAAAGCATTAAACTGGCGCAGGAAAGCTGCTCCTATCAGCAGTTCTGCCAGAAAATTGCTTTTCCGTGACATTGGCTCCACAGGTTAGCAGGTCAACCAGTATGAAGGCTGGTCAGCCCTTGCCATTTCGCCTTAGGAGTTTTGGGCCAGCTGCATCAGCTGCCCCCTTGGTGTGTCACCTGCGCCATTTAGGAAAACCCTAACCTACTTCCAACCAAAAAGCATAAATATAAAAATATAATTAAAGGTATATTAGGCAAAGGGTGATCTTTATTTAAAGGAAAACGCCAGGTATTTATATGTGAAAAAGGGCTACTGCGACCATCACCAACCTATTGACCCATTGCTGGGCCTTCCATCCAACTAATCTCACAGCCTTCTGCTGCACTAATATCTTCCCTGGCGTCGACCCTCTCACTCCATCCTTCCCAATTTCCAGTTTAGTTTCAACTCATCCTAAGCCTTGAGTTGCTGGTGAGCCGTATAAATTTATTATGTAAATAAATATTGGATTGGGATTTGACCTTCAAATTACTTAGTAAATATACCAGAAACCTCATTGGTTGCATGCTTAACTCGTAATATCTCAATATCTAACTGACAACACATTAAAACTTGTCATAGTTAATCATTCAGGGATTTGCCTTTCTTAGGCGCTCATCAATTATTATATATATGGCACCAGAAACAACATCAGCCAACATAACATGGGATCGTCAGGTTACACTGACACATACTAAATTTATACAAATGATTCCTTGGCTACTAGTTTCCAGTGATTTTTAAATCCTATTTGGGCCATCATTTGGCTACACTTGATCATAACTTCCAATCTTCAGCGAGGTACTAGAATTTATCTTAACCTAAATTGGGCTATTAATTGGCTACACTTGTTCCTAACTTCCAATTTTGGCAGAATACTTGGTTCATCTCGACCAAATTTGGGGAGCAACTACCTAGTAATTGTACCAATAACTATGAGAACCAGTCAATAAGCCATTCTGCCATGATTGACCTATTTCGTCCCAAATCTGCTAAATAATTGGAGGAATCCATCTAGTTACCATTCCGACAAGATTATAGCTAATTTTGGCAACACCGCCGCTGGTGTGGGGACAGTGATGACCCATACCACAGATGTAGCACGCTATTCACTCTTGAAATGGTGCTTTTCGCCTAAGAAGTTCTGTACACCATCTGATGCTCTATATAGGCTTTCAGTGCCAACTTAATAACCAACTTATTTGATATAATGTTGATAGGTGCGCCCATATTTATAATTGCACACACTTTGATTTTTTGCAAAAAAATACAATATATGTATTTTGTATAAAAAGACCTTGGGTATTTAATATTTTTATATCCAGGGAATCATTTTTGAGTAACTGCATGATGAGGTATTCCCTTCCCAAATTCCCTCATGGTTTTGATGAGGATGCTAAATATGAAATTGAGGAGCTCACTTTTGGTGCTAGACGTGCTTGCATATTTGCAGTAAATCCCTCTCTTTTTGACCCCAATTATCCCAAACCCGCCAGCGCATCAAGTCTTTCAATTGTGTGCCTGCTCTATCACTTTCGCTGATCATCAACTTGCTCAATATGTTGAGGTGATGCTCACGCTGGCCTTATTAATATAGAAAATCCCCAATTATACTCCTTATGCCACAAGTTGCTGATGCCCGTCCCTATGCTGTCCTCCATGGTCTACCAGCTAAAGTGGGCGCCAGAAAGAAGTTTCCTTAAATCTTACTCACCTTCTGATATGGCTTCCTAGGCTGATAACTTAGGGGCTATGTTAGGATTTTTTATTTTCTAATAATCCCTTTATTTGGCTTATTTGCAAAAGAAGATGCATAGCGGCTCTTCACTTTGGGTTGGGAACCGCTAGTGCTAAAAAAGAGGAACTACATGATGCCCACTACTATCTTTGGGCTTCCTTGATAATTGCGTCCACTGGGATGGCAACGTCACCCCTTTCAATGATGGCGTGTCAGAGGAGGGTCAGGGTTTGTAAGATAAGGCGTGCTCTAGGATCAGACAGGCATATGGATTCAACATCCATTGATGCCCTCCTACACCACATTCTGTTTGACTTGCAAATAGTTCATCACATTTAAGTTTTTGCAGGCTGTTGATATAGCAACTTATCAGTGGGATAACAAGGTCCAGTGGAAAGCGTCTCATTGCGTTCAGATGGGACAATTGAGATTCTACTATTGGAATAACAGATTACCTCTCTACTCCGCGTGAGAGTTTCCTAAGTCATACTGATCTGAATGTATGACGTGGACCTTCTGGTTTGTAGAGCAATTCAAGGCAATATGACTAAAGCGACCGCATGCATACCAGGTTACTCTGGAGGCATCCTGTTCCAAATATTATGGAATGGCTCTGGTCAAGGGTTGGGTGAGGTATTGTAATTTAGATTTGGGTTATAGAAACAGATAAGGCTTAACTGGTGGTTTAGCAATTACTCATTGGAAGCTATTTAAGGAAAGAACTAAAGCAGCAGTCATGGAAGGTTTCTGCTCTGAATTAAGTGGACTGAATGTAGCGGTTAGCCAGCGCAGATAATTGTTGACTTTATATCAAGAACACCCCTTGAAGAACTGGAGCCTTTACATCAAACAGCTCGTGATGTGATTTCATAGCCTCAGTCATGACGATTCTGACATCTGCCTCAGCCAATGTGCACGCCCCAACTAAGACATGTGCTTGGTGGTAAACTGATTTGTGAACTTTGTCAAGGTCTCATTTTGCCAAAATCCAATGTCAGGAAGTTCACTTTCCGTTGCTGTAACTTTTCTACCACATTGAAAAAGCAGAGCACCGTATCCTTGACTTCCTTGTAGGTCATGGAGCTATTTACCAGATAACAGGTGACAAGGTGGGTACAAGCAACATTCAGGCTGAAAATTAGCAACTTAGCTTTAAGGTGGTCTGAAGCTCCCCCACTGCAAATTTGAACCATTAAAAGAACCCAAGCAAGTTTCCACCCCAATTGAATGGGGCAACCTATCAATGAACACTTCCCCATCGTGCTAAAACTGCAAGCCCTCATGGAGAACTGTGGCACTTCCTATGGAGCATAACTTGGTCCTTGACAAGGAGAGAAAGCAGAAGGAAAAACAGAACTCAGTTTTTTTATTCTGGGTGTGGCCTGGGCTGTCTCAGTCAACAGCACTGCAAAAATGTGAGAAGCCCTTCAAATGAGGCGATATCACTTTTTGAGATACATCTCTGAGGATGTAGACTTCCACAGCCTTCTTGACTGGCAAAACACTCCTCAGCCTAACCCTTGGCTGCTACTTTATCACAGCGCCCCAGTTATTCGCTGTCATCTTCTTGTTGGTCATCAGTTTTGCATAGAGCATGACAGTAGGAAGGTCCCTAATCCAATCTCTGCTCAAAGCACTTCATCTGATAGAACATACTACAGAGAAGGTCTTCTAAATACTTGTTCTTTGGGTCAAGGTTACGGAATTCTAAAAAGAACGCCGCAAACTGATCTTCCAAGACTTTATGCTCACAACGCAACTCATTATTTGTTTTTCGCCTTATCCAGGACAAGCTTAAGATTGGCGTACTGCGTTGACTTGATGGAAAAAGGCGAAAAATATTAGCTTTGAATATAAGTGCAATTGATACAAGCAGGAGAATAGGATTAGGTGTTAGAATCAGTGTGCCCCCTTTTAGTGAGCACCACAGTTGAAAATTCAGCGTAATAATTTAAATTAAGCATAAAGTTAAAAAGAATTTAACACTCACTGATACAATGAAAGAGCAATATACAACCACCAATCAAAAATTATTACAATAACAAATATTATGGAGACTTAGAGACTCAGTAACCAAAATCTTTATTATTTAGAAGAATCCTTCTTTCATTTTACCCTTTAAAACTTCAGCTTTCAGAATCACTCTACAGCTATTAGCTCAACAAATCCATATTTTTTCATTCAATCTTAATATTACGCCTATCTTTCTTAACGCCCTCTGGCCCACTTTTTTGCCAATCTCTGGACCATCTTTGCAGCTACTCAGCTTCTTCAACATCCTTTGTACTCATCTCATTGTTAGGGTTTCAAAAAAATTTATATTTTTGGCCAGATCAAGATCGCTTATAATCAACTCATCTTGCATCATATTAAATTATAAAATGCTCTAAACCTGATTCTGGTGGATAATTTATGATCCGCCATCATTGTTTTAAGTTTATAATCCATTCATATCAAGATCCTGGAACCCGCTATTACTTATATAGAGTAAGGACGGCGTTAACAGAATAAGGATGAATTACAGGAAGCTAAAATAGCTTTACTAAGAACGACAGCTGCCCAATTTAAATGATTGAGAATGCCTTGGCTCAACTCTCCAGTTCAATTTCTTCTCCACAATGGACAGCGCCAGTGGTTATTGGAATATGGATATTTTGCCTAAAGGCTAAGATTAATGCGCGTTGATATTCACATTAAAAATATTTCATCCTTCCTGGCTCCTACAGGGGTTATTCAACGCTCCCACCTAGTTTCCAACAAACGATAGGTTATATCATGAAAGATCTTAAACTCTGCTTTTTGATTGATCACCTAATTGACATAAAGGTGTTTTCCAAAACCTTCTTTATTCATTTATACCATCTCAAGTCAGTGTCTCAACAACTGAGAAAAATCATATCATACTAAAAATTGTGAAGTGTACCTTTCGAAGCATGAGTTGGACAATTTTTAACATGCTATATTATAGAAAGAGAATTAAGCCATTGTACAATAAGGTTGAAGCAATCTTTAAGATGTCTGAGCTGAAGAGACTTAGAGACAAGTATTTTTAGAGAAGATGGGATATTGCTATCAATTTATTCCAAAGATACTCAACTCGCTGAACCTCTTGTCTGACTGCTTGCCAAAAACACCCTGTTAGGATTTTTGATCATATTTCTAGCCTGCTAGATTACCTGGTATTGAAAGGAAAATATTCCCTAAGGCGAAGTGAATCAGAAATTAGTTGACCCAAGTTTTGGAGGAACTACATTTGGAAGATTTTGGGATATTCACCAAGGTCATATCTGTCGAGGATTGATCCAGATGAATACCCAAGATTTCATTGTGCAGAGTTGCCAACAAAATAGGGGCATCTGAGAGTGATTAACTATTAGGTGTACCATTTGGGATCGTTCTGGTTTCATCACCAACTGATTGGGAATGAATAGTGAGTTGTGATGCAAGTGATGCCACCCGAAACTAACAAATCAATCAGTTGGTGAGTGACCAACCATGATGGGTAATAAGTCCCATTACCTAAACAGGTCACTAGCCTATTATAGTTGGTTCACTTGGATTGAGAGGAAAACGTTAGGGACATGTTTCCAACTCTTTCTGTTGAGGTCTCAAGGATGTCCAACAATGGAATCCTAGCCAGGATGGGGAAGACCATCACTGCTGAGATGAGGATGGGTAATTCTATGGCAATGGCTGCCATTTCATCAAATAGGTGTCAACCGAGGGTTAAAAAGCTGAATCCCCCACTATATAATTCCCTAGGATTTACTATAATAAAATTATTATCTATGAAAACATTATTATAATTATCAATTTTGTGTATAGTTAGAATATCAGCTTATATTGTGTTGTTCTATCTCAAGGATATTATTGCAGAAAGCAATAATTGGAAGACTCTCATAGAGAAGAGTAAAAATCTGAGTGGGGATCTAGAGATGAAGGAACCACAATCAGAGATAGCTTCCAACTGTGTGTTGGGCCAAGAGAGACTGTCACCATGGTATTTTAGCGTAGATCAGGTGGACAAGAGTATATGGAACGAATCCCTACTAGTACAACTTTAAGATTGTTAAAATCGGAAATACTGACTGAGCGTTGGGCTGAATAATAGTTCGATCTCAACCATTGGATAATAGTCTTCATACTATTTTCAATTATTAATACATTCTACACAACGCAACAAAGTGCACGAGGAAATTGAACCTGTGCAGTAAAAAGGTTACTTGGTTGCCCAACGATAATCAACCTAGAGTAAATTTTTACAAGTTGGTGCTCACTACAGGGGTAGTTGATTTGAAGAATATAGAAAATGATTTTCTATGAAGACTTTTCCAATTTTGTAAATAAGTTACTAAAGGAAGTATAGAAAATAGAATGTGAAGAAGATCACTTATATTGGCGCTCACCCAAATCAAAATTGGAGCTGAGTGAAGCAAAATGAAGATACTCAAGTTCAGGGAAAAGGACTTGCAGCCTAGATATGGAACTATATAATGCTGCAAGGAAACCAATTCACCGGACATCTACTTGAGATGAAGAGTATCATCAGGGCCAACTTGGGTTGGAATTGGGCTCGCTGTAAATAGTCCCAAGTGTTGACAGGGCCAACTTGGGTTGAAATTGGGTCCGCTGGAAATATTCCAGAGGAGTATCAGGATCAACTCAGGTTGAAATTGGATCCGCTTTAAATAGTCCTGAGGAGAGAGTGTTTAGATGAGACATTAGATGAAATAGGAAGCGATTAATCCAGAGAATTGGGTTGCCATACCAATGAAGATATGAAGTCAAAATAGGAAATGATCAATCCAAAACGGTGGAGAAAATCATTTGAATCAATAACGCTCAATCACTGGTCAGAAGTTGCTGGAGACGAGTTCATCAATTCAGGAGAAGTTGGATGAAGCTAACGAGTCCAGAATGACCTGTGTAATTAAGGATAGCCACAAAGGCGGAAAATCGTTTTCAGGAGAAAAACGATCTGGACAATCAGATAAAACTGTTGGCTAATGGGAGATAATAATCCTAAGCATCAGTTGCCGAAATAAGAGATGAAATTAGGGCCTGTTAGATGAATAACCAGTTGGGATTAAAGGCTTAATAATTAAGAGTATAGCCAGTCAGCAAGAATAGCCTATATGTGATGATACAGCGCTGTGAGTCATATAGGGAGAAAGGTAATACTAATCAGAAGTATTGAGCCTAAGAGAAAATAGTTGCAATGTTCCCAGAGGACCTCTAAACCAGTAAATGGTTATGTCCTGAGATTTTGGTCAAGTTCCAGAAGGGGACCACTGAATAAAATGGTTGGTTAAATCTTAAGATAATATTTTGAACCATGATAACTGGTAAGTTTAAGTACCCAGGACCCAGTTTGGATGAAGGGAAAAGGAGGACCTCTGAGCATTTTTGTAGGTTGCAAGTCCCATTGCAAAATAAAAATACAAAAAAATATATAAAATATAAAAAATATCAATTTTATGGTCTATGAGTTTTGGAATAAGAAATGATGAGAAATCCTGATGGCTTAATGGAGGAAATTCCACTCTTGAAATGGGATTACCAGCCAGGGTAGCCAAAAGCAATAACTTATTGGTTGATCAAGAGCAGCTCGCTGATCTTCCAGAAGGCCAGCAGGAGGAGGTGCTCGAACTATTCAAGAAATATTGGGAAGTGTTCGCCCAGGATGACCACAATTTGGGATGTGCATAAGATGTAATTAATAAGGTCAACACTGGGGAAAATCTATGATAAGTATGAGACCAATATTAAGATCAAAAGCCACTGAAGTGGTAGTGGAGGATGATTTCAGCAAACTAGTGAAGCATGGGATTCTAGTTTCATCATCAAGCCCCTGGGTGAGTCCAATTTTGATCATGTTGAAGAAGGATAGATCAAACCAGGTGGTTATTGATTACTGAAGGCTGAACAAAATTATGAAGAAGGATTCATATCCCCTACCAAGGATTGACAATGCGCTAGATCATTTAGGAGAAGCAAAGTATTTCTCCACAATGGATCTAATCTTGGGATATTGTCAGATCGACTTGCCAAAGGAAGACCAAGAAAAATGCGCGATTATTACCGCGCAGGGGCTATATCAACTGACAAGGATGTCCCAGGGTCTCTGCAATGCGCCTGCAACGTTTCAGAGGGCCATGGATGCGATACTAAGTGACTTGAAGTTGTCAAGCATCCTGGTATATCTGGATGATATCAAAGTGTTCAGTAGGACGTTTACTGATCACTTGCACCACTTGGAAGAAGTATATAAGCAACTGTCCACGGCCAACCTGAAGATCAAGCCAAGGAAGTTCCACTTTTTCAAGAAAGTGTTGGAATACCTGGGATTTTTAATCAACTCAAGTGGATTGCAGCCGCAAACCCAGAAGATAGCAGCTATAGAGTGTATGGCTGTATCAAAGAGTGTCCAAGACATCCAAATGTTCCTTGAGATGGTCGGATACTACAGAAGATTTATTTGGGACTTCGCCCAAATAGCTAAGCCATAATTCCATTTATTAAAGGATCCAAAAAAAGGATTCATACGGAATGAAGAATCCCAGGACTCCCTTGATGATTTACACTGGTATCTGATAGATTTGCCAATTCTGAAATATCTGAATTTCAATTATAAATTTTTCATTCAAACTGATGCTTTGTGGTGGCAATTGGTGCTGTACTGAGACAAGTAGACAAACTTGGGGACAAGCATCCGGGGGCCTATGTGAGCTGGACACTCTCAGCCGCTCAGAGGAACTACACCGTGACTGAGCAGGAATGCCTTGCAGTCATATATTCATGTAAGCAGTTCTGGGGTACATCCACGGAACACACTCTAAGGTGGTGACGGACCACTCTTCCCTGCATTAGCTGCACAATTTAATAGAACTTGAACGACAACTGGCCTGATGGGCACTTAAGCTTCAGGATTATGATTATGAGATAGTTACTGAGTGGGGGCTTCTCACCAGAACATGGATAGCTTATTGAAGATGCTAATGGTTTAGTTGTATACCTGCAGGCGGATGAGCTATTCCAGAGAATGGTCAAAGGAAAAATTAGGGACGAACCCTGAGAAATCCAAGGTGCACTTCAAAAAGCAAGGGAAACACCAAGACTATGGATGGACAAGTATTCAAGATGATCAATGGGACTCGGCTATTATTCCCAAAACCGTTGGAAAGAGCAGCAATAGTACAAGCTGCTCACAAGGTTGTTGGGCATGGAGGCCTGAGGAAAACTAAATGACCATATTTGCCAGTAATATTACTGGGAATTGATCATTTACGATGTCATGGATTATCTGGCTTGTTGTGTGGAGTGCCAGCTGCATAAACCACACAAGAATAAAACTGGATACCAACTGGTCTGCCCTGGATTTGCCTGGCACACAGTGTCCATTGACATGATGGGACCGCTGATGATGAGCACAGGGGGAGTCAAGTACATCATAGTTGCCATTGACCATCTGATGATATGGGTCGAGACAAAGGCCCTAACTAGAGTAGATGCTACCAGTACCGCGAGGTTCATCCTGGATCAAGTGGTATACTGGAATGGATGTCCGCAGGTCCTGATGAGCAACAATGGGACCAACTTCACATCTCATGTGATCCTGAGGTTATACAAAATAATGGGGATCTGAGGAGTCGTGTCAGTACCATACCAGCCAGAGATGAACGGACTGGTAGAAAAGGTCAATGGGATTCTGGCCACAATGCTAAAGAAGCTAGTCGCAGGAAGAACTAGTGCATGGGAAACATACCTGAGTTTGGTGACAGATGCCTACAACATTAGTCATCATACGGCGATGGTAAAGATGTCATTTGAATTATTATATGATAGAAAAGCCGTGTTGCGGCCAATTTTATATTTGGTGGTGGAAGTCTATGTCAGGGATGAGTACCGAGCAATACTTGAATCAACTGACAAGTATCCTGATCAATATACAATTGGAAGCATTCTTCACAACATTGAAGAAAAGGATATGAAAAATTTGATGGATGATAAGAACTGACTGTCATTAGAAGAATATCAAGTAGGGGAAAGAATCTCCTATTGTGATACACATGGGTTTAAATGAAGAAACAAATTAGATGCATTGTGGTCGGGTCCATTCAAAGTAATCACCAAGATGGCAACTAATGCTTACTCCATCAAGAATCTCTTGGATAGAACAGTTGTAAATCGAGTCCATGCTAAGTATCTAAAGCGTTGGATTGATGAAAAATAAGAGTTCCCAAAGGACCAATGAAACATTAAGTTGGTAATGTTCTGATGATTAGGTCAAGTCCAAAAAAGGACCTCTGTTCCAATCTAGATGGTTAAGTCCGAAAAAAGGACCTCTGAACCAATCTAGATGGTTAAGTCCGAAAAAAAGGACCTCTGAACCATGGAAAACTGGTAGGTTTAAGTACCCAGGACTCAGTTTGGGAGAAAAGATGTACCGCTGAACCAAAACAAGGTCAAGTCCCATAGTAAAAAAGAAGAATAATTATAAAAAATTGATAAAGATATGGTAAAAAAAATCATACACTGCATAGATAAAAAAGCCAATATATTTTTAGAATTTTCTATTTTTATTGATAATCCTCAGTATGGGGATGATTCCGCCTATGTTGCCTCTTGGGGAAGGGAGGATGTATTGCGGTAGGAATAAACATCCTGTCAAAATTGATAGCGATTGGATGCTAGTGAGGGCGATATCTACACAAAATCAAGTTCGTTGAGCTGATGCCAAGCCCTGAGAAAAAGCGACTAGGGGAAGGGAAATTGAGATGTTGGAGGAATCCAATCGCAAAACCCTGGAGCAGGGAGGAAATCAACAGTATAAAAAGAGGCAATCAGTGAATTACCCTGGGTAATCCCAATATGGCACCAGAGCCAGAAGATTAGTCCTGAGCAAAAGCCGATGGGCTTCATCAAGGACACCAGACATGTGGGCTGGCAATGAAGAAGGAATATTTGATGGGGTTTGCTGAATCATACCCCCTATCAACGCCATCTGTGGCAGATACCAATGGGAAGCTCTGGAAAAAGATAGTTGTGCAGAGAGCAGATTGCATCCTGCAAGCGGTGACTACAAGCTTTGCAGAAGCCAAAGCTGAATGCTTGGTGGAACCCAGGCGAGACTGGAAGCTTTGTAGATCAACTTCAAAGAACTTGGCCAGCAAAGCAAAGAGCATAAGTAGCAGTATCCTGATCCAGAAGGTTATCAAGATTAGAGGGATTTAGCGCACAAGTCAAAGCCTCAGTAACTTGGGTCCAGAGGTCAGCATATGGAATCTCGAAGTGAATGCATTACCAATTGAGAGCTTGGAGACCAGAACAGCGGGTTTGTAAAATTGACTGAGTTAGAAGAGGAACTCAGGGAGCAAGTCTGACTCAGCCATAAATGAACGATCCAAAGCAACCAGCATAATCTCTGGAGCATCAATGATGATGTTTGGAGCATCAGAAAAAAAGCTGAAACCAGGAGGGTTTCAAAGTCCAACTCTGGAATTGATTGCAGAGGAAGAGTCGGCTGAGAGTTGTTTGAAATGATGGCCATCCTGGTTTCAGAGAGATTAGTTACCATTTCTAGTAACCTGAAGGAAGGATTAGCCGCTTGTGCCAGACTAGGCGTATGAGTCCTGGAAGGACCATAAAAAGAGGTTCCATTAAGCATCCTGACTCATCTGCTGGAAGAGATGATATTCTGGATCAGACAGACTATTGAGGAGCTGCTGGTAGCGAGACTCAAAATTCAACATATGAGCTAGACAAGAGGGGGATGTCAGACTTATATAGAAGTTGACATTATGCACTCTATAATCCATCAAGCTCCAATTTTGGGGAAATTAATCTCAAAATTAATGAGATAAGCTCTCCAAGGGAAGAATTAAAAATGACTTATGTTAAGAGGTTATATGCGAAATAACAAGGGCGAATAAGAAATAAAATTCTTGATTAAGCTGCAAAACGAACATTGATGGCAAGAGTCTCCTGTCTAGGACAAGGAGAAAATCATGAAATCAAGGACGCCAGACCAAGAATCCTGAATAAAACAGTAGGTCATAAACCCTGACAGGAAAAACTGGATCCTTGGACCAATATTGTCATGAGTAAATTGATCAGCCTGGCACGACAGAAGGTCCTGGGGACCTCACTCTGAGAAGGCAGTATCAAGGAGGAAGAGGAAGTACGCCGTATGCTGAAGGTCATTCCAAGCAGCGTTGAGTATTGATGAGTGTAATCCACTTAAACCAATGAAGTATTTGACTAAGTGTCCAAAGTGGTTATCATGCCCCTGTCCTTTTCTCACTGAAAATCTAGGCAAGAGGGGATGTGTTGGGATTTTTGCCCATATTCCCAGCCTGCTAGATTACCTGGTATTGAAAGGAAAATATTCCCTAAGGCGAAGTAAATCAGAAATCATTTGGCCCAAGTTTTGGAGGAACTACGCTTGGGGGATTTTGGGATATTCGCCTGGTCATATCCATTTGGATTGATCTGGATGATTACCTAAGATTTCATTGGGCAGAGTTGCCGACGAAATAGGGGCATCAAATAGTGATTAACTATCAGGTGTACCAATTGGGATTGGTCAAGTTTCATCACCAACTGATTGGGAATGAATAGCGAATTGTGAGGCAAGTGATGCCACCTGCAACTAACAAATTGATTAGTTGGTGAGTGATCAACCATAAAGGGTAATAAGTCCCATTACCTAAGCAGGTCACTAGCCAATTATGGTTGGTTCACTTGGATTGAGAGGAAAACGTTAGGGACATGTTTTCCAACTCTTTCTGTTGAGGTCTCAAGGATGTCCAACAATGGAATCCTATCCAGGATGGGGAAGACCATCACTGCTGAGATGAGGATGGGTGATTCTATGGCAAGGGCTGCCATTTCATCAAATAGGTATCAACCGAGGGTTAAACAGCTGAATCCCCCACTATATAATTCCCTAGGATATACTATAATAAAAACATTATCTATTAAAACATTATTATAATTATCAATTTTGTGTATAGTTAGACTATCAGCTTATATTGTGTTGTTCTATCTCAAGGATAATATTGCAGAAAGCAATAATTGGAAGACTCTCATAGAGAAGAGTAAAAATCTGAGTGGGGATCTAGAGACGAAGGAACCACAATCAGAGATAGCTGCCAACTGTGTGTTAGGCAAAGAGAGACTGTCACCGGGGTACCTTAGCCAAGATCAGGTGGACAAGAGTATAGGGAACGAATCCCTACTATACAACTTCAAGATTATTAAAATCGGAAATACTGGCTGAGCGTTGGGCTGAATAATAGTTCAATCTCAACTATGGATAATAGTCTTCGTATTTTTATCAAATCATAATACATTCTACACAACTTGACAAAATGCACGAGGAAATTGAACCTGTGCAGTAAAAAGGTTACTGGGTTGCTCGCCAATCGTTAACCCAGAGTAAATTTTTACACACCCTATTCATATATGGAGGAGAGCAGAGAGCTGAATTCAATACTATGAAGAGTTTGTATAAGAAAAGACCAATATTATGACATATAAAACTATGGGAAACATATATCCTGTTTACCAATACCTCTAACCTAGCCATAGGCGCTATTTTTTCTCAACTAAATGAGAACTGCATTGACCAACCAGTGTCTTATTATTTCAAAATGCTTTCTAACTCTGAGCGAAAATATGGCGTCACATAGAAAGAGTGTTTAATTAATATTATGGTTATGAACATATGTCGGACCAGTGACTTTTCCAGTGACAGTGAGCTCTGCTGGTCGGCAGACCACCCAGTATGAAGACTGGCTGATCCTTGCCATTTTGCCTTAGGCTATGGGGCCAGCAGCACCAACTGATCCCATGGCTTATCAAGCACACCATTTGAGGTTCCCCCAGCCTAAACCTCAACCCATAAGATTATATAAACTTAAATAAATAGGGAGATTAGGCAAATGAAGATCTTTATTGAAAGAAAAGAGCCAAGTATTATAAGTACAAAGAGCTACTTCGCCACTTACCAACCTATTGGCTCATCACTGATTCTTCCAGTCAACCACTCTCTCTTCCACTGCGCTTCTCTCTTCCCTAATATCGACCCTCTTGCCTCATCCTTCCCAATGTTCAAATATTAGTTTTGGCTCATCCTCAGCATTCAGTCTCTGGTGATCCATACATTTATATAATATAAATAAATATTGAATTGGGAATTTACTTAGTAATAATGCTCTGGAAACATCTTAAGCTGATTAGTAACTCAAGATTTCTCAGTCCACACTAATGACACTTTTCATCTCTTTGTAGTTGATATTTGTAGAATCACCTTCCTCAGGCGATAATTGATTATTAAATATGAGACGCCAGAAACAACCTAGTCTGCTGTCAAAGTACATGACTTAATAGAAGACACTAAACCCAAGGACAAGGCTGGGTGGCAGGAGGTCCAGAAGGTTAAACTTCAGGCCCTTCCTGACCTTAAGAGCACGATGGACCAACGCTGGATACAAGCCTAAATATGCCCAGGTTAGTATAAGTGAGGTGCAAAACGCCCAGCTCCTTGTTTTGGCTCAGGTGTTAAAATGGACGAGCTATTTCTTAATGATGATGGGACAATCTGGTTAATTGGGGAATGGGGGCTCAAAACCCATTTCATTTAAGAAGATACAAGCTCAGGTCAGGTACAACTTCAATCAATCACTCAAGTGAGGTTGGTTTCAAAGTTTGCATTCTTTTCAGATTGAAGCATGTGCCTATTAGTGCACCAAGGCTTGGGACTACTTCCGCAGACCCAGATTTTCCTCAAGAAGGTTTAAGTATGTTCACTTAAGAACAACGTTCCTCGTTGGCCATCTTTCCAAAAAAACCCCTTTATTGTTTTATATTTTTATATATGTTGACTTGGGCGCAACTGTGAGCAGACTTCTTTGAGGTTGTATTGCAATATTTAAGCCGTTTTATTTTAATTAAAATCATCACAGCCTCCATTACACCACTGTCCTACCAGGTTCCCTCCAAACCTGATCACCAGTGCACTCTACCCCTGCACCAAACTCGCTTAGTAACAACCCTTTGGGCCACTGCCAAGTTCCAAAGCTTGCTCAAATCATTATTACTTTTATCAGCACCCAACACCCTCACTATATGTCTTCTCAGCTCCAGCTTCATCTGATGGGCTATTTTTAGTATTCTAACGATGACTATTATTTTTTGCATTGATCATGTGCACCAAGCACCACCACGCTGTGCTTTGGAGAGTTATAGACACTCTCTTGACATTAGACCACTAACCCTTTACCTTTAAATGCACAAACTTTTCCATTTGGGACTTTTGTAAAAGGCAAATGTTGTGCACCAACTGTTGACCACAGCTGTAATGGGGCTCACCACTGTTTTTGCATTTTTCTGAAAGTTGAAGCATCTGGCGTTATAATCGCTACCTATGATCAAAAAGTACTCACTCTTCTTGCCCATATCTGGTGGATATGGTCACTTCACGATATGAGAGTCATGATTCACCATCTTTCCTCTGAAATTCAAAAATGAACAAAATAAACTCTTTTTTCTTCAGCACCACGCTTAATGGTGCATGTGGGACCATCAATGAAGGGCCAGAGGTGTGTTGGACTTGAATAACAACATACAATCTGTCGCGGAAAGGGTTATAGGGTCATTCACAGCCTAAAATGCGTTTTATAATGACATTTCCACATATACTACTGAGCCATGTCTCTTCACATATGGCTTAGAAGTGGTCCCCATTCCACTATATCATATCACTCCAGAGAACCAACGCTTGACCACAAACATGATCTGTGGATCTCAGGAGGTTTGAGAAAGTGTTACAATTAAAATATAAAAACGTTTATGCAGTTGCTGAAGATATGGTGGGATATGTGGCCTCTGTAGTAAGAGTGGCAAATTATTACTCACCATTTTATGATGCAAAAACGTACCATGGAGGTATTTAAAACCCTAAATAAAAGTTTAGTGGTGAAGTGCTAGCGTTCTCTGCTATAAATAAATATCAATAAGGTTATTCTCTACTGACTGCTACCCTTTCATCCCCTTTAGGGAAAATTAGCACCACTATTTTGGTGGTTACTGGAGCCTCTGAGAATTTTATGGACCAAAACCTAGGTGACTACCTTGAGCTGGGCTATGTGCCAGGTGGTATGGTTAGTGGAGGTGCTTCCCAAGGTATTCTCACGCTGAAAATCATGGAGTTAGTGGACTATAAAATGGGCCCATATTATTTGTCTTACCACTTCTAAGCTATCAAAAACATCTTGTGCCCCATCATTTTGGGTATAGAGTGGTGGAGAAAGTTTGATGTCAGGACTAACTTGGAAAAAAAATACCTTATCCCTAACTTTGAAGAATGGTCACAAGTTGATTGCTCTTTTGGCTGAAGCCAACTTTCAGGGAGATTTGCCGCACTGGCCCAATATTCACACTCTCAGTCTTGCTCCGTTGCTTAAGCCCTCTGTGGAGATTCCCCTACCTTCCTGTTTGGAGGGGTTGGAATCTTCTTTTGATGTGGCTTCAGCTAACGCACTACAAAATAATTTAGAGTTTGATTGAGAGTTCAAGCTCAATGTGATCTGGTTCACATATCCTCCCCCATATAACCATTGACTGTCCGGGAGGAAGAGGCCTTAGATTTGTGGGTTAGAAAGCAGTTAGCCAAAATTTCTAATTTTAAGCGAATCTCCCCTGGTGTTCCCCACTACTCTTCGTTGAGAATGATAATGATACCTTATGCCCATAAGTATACTATGGGAATCCTAACAACGTCACTGTACCAGACTTACTTCCCATCCCTGGACTCACAGATTTCAAGCTATGTGGAGAAAGCGAGAGTCTTCTTTATGCTTGATTGTTTAACCGTGTTCAATCAGATCTATATTAAGAAGGGCCAGGATTGGTTGACTGCATTCCATCCCTGAAAAGGAAGCTTCCAATTTCGGGTTAAACCCTTTGGTCTTAAAAATGCGCCTGCTATCTTTCAACGTTTTATTGATGCAGGTTTGGGGACTTGCTGGGGGTATGCGCGGTAGCTTATATGGATGATATTTTGGTATTCTCCCTGATAATGAGTCTCATTCAGCACACCTTTGGCAGGTGGTGGAGCGTTTGAGGGCTGCCAATCTTACTCTGAAAATCAGTAAGTGTGAGTTTTTTTAGTCCCATATCACCTCTTCTGGGCAACGTCATGTTTGACCAAAGGCACATGATAACTTTAGACAAGGAGAAGGCGATTCATGAGTGGCCCACTCAACTTTGGTTAAGAGTTTTTAAGAAGTTCTTTTAAGTCTTGTACGTTTCTTAAGAAGTTCACACCAAACCTTTCTGAAGTTTTGGCGCCTTTGTATAAGGCAATTGTGGTAAAACTACTTCAATGGTGCCCCATTTTTGAGGATGCCTTCCAAGCATTAAAGTGTACTTTTCTGACCACTTCCATTCTTCGCCATGTTGACCCCAAAAAAGAGTTTATAGTTGCTTCAGATGCTTCCAACTTCGCCATAGCGGCAGCCCTATCACAAGTAGGTGAATATGGAATAGAGCATCTGGTGGGATATTTTTCTATTTAGATACCTATAACAGAATTAAACTACGCCATATATAATAAAGAGTTATTAGCAGTGGTTGATGCGCTAATCTATTGGCTTCATCACTTGCAATGCTCTTCACCAACCCTTCCACATATGTACAGATCACCATTCTTACTGTAATATCACGCACCTCATGTCTTAACCCCATGGCAAACCCGCTAGCATGAGACACTTGTCCTATTTGCGCTTTCTTATGAATTTATAAAGGCAATGAGAATGGTTTGGAAGATGCTTTGAGCCGCAACCCTGCACTAGCTCCCAATCTCAAGGGGTTGAGGTGCATAATAAACATTTAGTGATTCCCCCAGGTAATATTATTTCTCAACTTTTCTTTCCTTTGTCCAATAGGCCAGTGTTCGCTCCTCTAAAAATGCGGAGGAATATATTATGTTCATAAAGTTAATATTTTCTCAGCCTTTGTCAGCTGGATATACTATGGTACTTGCAAAGAGCGCATTGAATCAGGAGGATATTACCAGAGGTTATCAGGTTAAGGATGAGATGGTGTGGTTTCAGAAGCGCCTATTGATTCCTGATTGACCACTTCGCCTTGAAATCATCTGGGATCATCATGTTGGAATCACCATTGGCCATCCTGGGAAGGCAAAGACTTTAGAGCTAATTTAAAGCACTTAAAATTGGAAGGGGTTAGCCGCTCAGGTAGTCAGCTATTGTAAAGAGTGCCTATTCTGCAACCAAATGAAACCAAATCGCCAGTCTCTAGCGGGGTATTTGGTACCAGTTCAGAAGGCTGAAGGGCCTTGAACTTTCTTATTGGTTGTCTTTATTGTCAAATTGCCTTAAGCTGATGGCTAAGGTGCTATCATGGTGGTGTACAGTTTTACAAAGTTTGCCCACTTTATCATTTGAAGAACCACAGTCACTGCAGCTGATATGGCTAGGCTTTTTGTTACTAATGTGTTTGCTCTTCATGTGGTACCTCAAGAAATTATTAGTGATTGGGGACCCTAGTTTACCTCTGTCTTTTGGGAAGAGTTATTTAAGACTCTGAAAATCCGTTCTTGCCGTCCAACTGTTTATCACCTCAAATCAGATGGGAAGACAGAACGAATGAACTAAAGCCTTTAACAGTTTTTGCGGTGTTACACTGCCACAGATCACTCAGATTTGGTTTCTCATCTCCCCATGGTCCAATTCAGTCATAACAACGCACAACGTGCATCAGTCGGTTGTTCCATTTTCTTTGCCAACTATGGCTTAAATCACGCCTTCAACATAGCCCAGTTGTGGATCAAAGGAGGAAGCGGTGGTGGACTTTGCAAAAATGATCAAGAAAGTACACCAAGGGGTAAGCACAAATTTACTTGCTGCGATGCAGGCTTACAAGGAAAATGCTAATGATAAGAGACGAGTTGGACCAGTGTACAAAGAAGGAGATCTCGTGATGCTGGATGCTAAAATCATCTCAATCAAGTAACCGTGCAAGAAACTTGGACTAAAGTGTATTGGGCCATACTGCATTGTCAAAAAGGTGGGTCATGCCTCATACCAGTTGGATCAACCCTCTTCGTTTTTAATCTTTTCAGTGTTTCATTAAAGCTCACGTTGTTTGAGGGCCCCCCTCCAGAGAATCCATAGGCTTATCTTGTGGATGGTGCGCTGTAGTGAGAAGTGGAGGAGATTGATGCCTCTCATTGGGTAAGAATAAGGCTCGAGTCTCTTGTATCCTTGAAGATATGATGCAGAGGAGAACAGTTGGGTTCCGGAGCAGGATTGTGCTCATGCCCAAAAGCTAATTGTAGCATTCCACGAGCAATACCCTGAGGCTGCAGGATCAAAGTCCAAGACAGCCATTGCTTCCCATGAAGTTGTCCCCTTCCCACAAAAACTTTAACATGGTAAATTCCCCTGGAGGGGGTAGAAGCCCAAAAAGGAGAGGGTAATGTAATGTTTACATGACTTAATAGAAGGCACCAACCCCAAGGACAAGGCTTGAAGCAGAGGTCCAGAAGGTTAAACTTCAGGCCCTTCCTGACCTCAAAAGCACGATGGACCAACGGTGGGTACAAGCCAAATATGCCCAGGTTGGTACACTTGGGGTTCAAAAAGCCCAGCATCTTGTTACAGCTCGAGCCTTAAGATGGACGAGCTATTAAATTAATGATGATGGGACAATTTGTTAATTGGGGAATGGGGGTTCAAACACATTTCTTTTAAGAATATACAAGCTCAGGTCAGGTAAAACTTCAATCAATCACTCAAGTGAGGTTGGTTTCAAAGGTTGCATCTTTTCAGATTGAAGCATGTGCCTAATGGTTCACCAAGCTTGGGACCAGTTCTGCTAACCCAGATTTTCCCCGAGATGTTTAAGTATGTTCACTTGAGACTAACGTTTCTCATGTTTGTCTTTCCCAATAAACCCCTTTATTTTTTATGTTTCTATATATGTTGACAGGGGTACACCTGTTCTTGGACCTCTTTTAAGAAGGCCTTGAGATGTTTTAGCCGTTTTTATTTTAATTAAAATCATCACAGCCTCCAGTACACCACTTTCCGACCAGGTTCCCTCCAAACCTGATCAACAGTGCACTCTACCCCTGCACCAAACTCTCTTAGTAACAACCCATTGGGCTACTTCAAAGTTCTGAAGCTTGCTCAAATCCTTACTACTTTCACAGCGCCCAACACTCTCGCCCTATGTCTTCTCAGCTCCAGCTCGCTCTGCTGGACTATTTTTAGTATTATAACGATGACTATTGGTTCCCATTTGTTTGTCCTGTGCTCCAAGCACCATCACGCCGGGTTTTGGAGAGTTATAGCACTCTCTTGACAGCTGCCTCAAACTCAGAGTTATGAGATTCACTGTCATTTACTTGAATAAATATAAATGGATCATCCTTGGCTACTAGTCGCAAGTAATCCTTATACTAATTTGGTGCCATTTTGGCCCCACTCAATAATCAAATCCTTATCTCGGTGGAATATCTTAATATGGCTCACCCTATTTTGGGGATCAACAATCTAGAAATCACTCAAATACCACTAAATTCAGTCAATGAGCCATTACTCCAAGATTTGCCATTTCATTCAAAATATCAATAAATCATTGTAGGATTTCATCTGGTTAAAATTATGACATTTACTTCCACTCAACCAGATGGTATTTCTCCTACTTTCAGAATCAGCGTTTGGGTCAGGATTTCAGGGCTTGACCTTCCTCGTTACCAACAATTGCAATAACCTAAACTACGAATTGGGATCACACCAACATGCTCTTCCACTCCCCAGCGAGCTGGTGGCACATCCCTGCTATCTCCTGACCCACCTGTCATCTACTCCGGCACTGAATATCAAAATTCCTGTATTGAGCACCACTGTCAGAAGATAACTTTTCTAGTGACATTGGACTCTGCTGGTCAGCAGACCAACCAGTATGAAGACTGTCTGACCCTTGCCATTTCGCCTTAGGTGACGGGGCCAGCAGCGCCAACTGACCCCTTGTCTTGTCGCTCACACCATTTGAGGATCCCCTCAGCCTAAACCTCAACCCATAAGACTATATAAGCTTAAATAAATAGGGAGATTAGGCAAATGAAGATCTTTATTGAAAGAGAAGAGCCAAGTATTTAAAAGTACAAAAGGGCTACTTCGCCACTTAACAACCTATTGGCTCATCACTGATTCTTCCAGTCAACCACTCTCTCTTCCACTGCGCTTCTCTCTTCCCTAATATCGACCCTCTTGCTACATCCTTCCCAATGTTCAAATATTAGTTTTGGCTCATCCTCAGCATTCAGTCTCTGGTGATCCATACATTTATATAATATAAATATATATTTAATTGGGAATTGACTTAGTAATAATGCGCTGGAAACATCTTAAGCTGATTAGTAACTCAAAATTTCTCAGTCCACATTAATGACACTTTTCAACTCTTTATATTTAATGTTTGGGGAATCACCTTTCTCTGGAGATAATTAATAATTATATATGAGGCGCCAGAAACAACCTCAGCTGCCTCAAACTTGGGATTATCAGGTTCCACTGACATTTACTTGAATAAATATAATTGGACTATCCTTGACTAGTAGTTTACAGTGATCCTTATACTAAATTGTGGCCAATTGTAGGCCCTGCTCAATACTCACATCCCAAGCTTGGCGGAATAATCAGATTTGGCTCAACTTAATTGGAGAGTACCTATCAAGCAATTACTCAAATAACACAAAATTCAGTTGATGAGCCATTCCACCAGGAGTCGGCCATTTCATTATAAATTTCAATAAATTATTAGAGGATTCCATCTGGTGGAACTTTTTAACAGCCCTCAAAAGGGTCTCCAACAAGGGGACCCTTTAAGCCCTCTGTTGTACAACTTTAGCCTCGACCCAATTTTATGCAATGTAAATTACTTCTTTCTGGTATTCATGTGCAAGGCCAAGCACCAGTTAAGATATTGGCAATTTCTGACGATTGTGTATTTGGGGTGTCTAAAAACCATGATGCATGCACGGTGGAAGCTACTATCCAGGTTTACTCCAGGTTCAGTTAACGCCGTACTTAACGCCTCCAAATCCAAAATCATTCTACTTAGCTGGTACAAGCCCGCTGGTCACCAGCACCATGTTACCTACCTGTTTAAGTAGCTAGCTCACAGGTCCACTTACCCCGACCACCCCATTCTGCCCTGCTTGCACTCCTTTTCATGCCAAGACCCACTGCTGGTCCAGTACGCCACTTGGGAGTGTGGCTGGAGGCGGGAGGGTACATCTTGTCAGTAATGGAGCTCCAAATCCTAAACAATGTCACAAATCGCATCGCCTCCCTCAGAGCCCTCCAAACTTTCCTCACAGGCAGAGTTGTGCTGGCCATCTCTATGCTCCCATCCAGATTCTGGTTTGTGGTCCATGTTATCGTCTTTTCCCTCTCTTTCTTCACCTCTTTATACGTAATCCTACAAAAGTGTCTCGGTTGGGCTGCCCACCGCCAGTGCGCCTGGATGTCATGTTTGGCTCTAGCCATAGTGGAGGTATGGGCCTGCTCAAATTTGAGTACCATGCCACTAAAATACTTGCACCTTAATAAGTGAATTCACTAACCCCACACTCCCAGCTAAACACTGGTCACAAGTGGCCTGCTTCAATTTTTCCTATGACCTGCGCCACAGCTATCCTACCCACCCCCATTCTCTGCTAAACTATCATGCCTCACATCCCTCTGTTGAAGGCCCGCATGGGACATCGCCCCAATTAAAATGGATCCTCCTATCCATGTGAGTGGAGAATAAGCATCAGTGGACAAACCACCCAGAGGGGTCGTCCTACTCCCCATTTCAAACAAAAAGTCCATGAGCAAGTCGTTATAAACATCTTGGTACCCCAACGCCCCCACCTCATTGACCGTGTGGACTACCTTGACAAGCTTGACATACTTACTCTTTGGAGACCCAGAAAGGACATTTGGCGGTACACACACCATCTTCTTTTACAACCACAAATTCGCGCCCATTTGTGGAGATTTCTGAGAAAGTGTAACACAAGGCTGAGCGGTCCAATGCCCCTCAAACTTCATGCATTGTATGTGGTCAATATGGGTCTTTAGTTTATCAATTAGAAGATTGCCCACCTTCACAGAAAATTGCGGGACTTTATGCGCCTCTTTTTCCAAGAGAAAGAGAAGGCTTTCACCCTGTGGAAAAAAACTTCACCATTTCCATGTCCTCCCCTATCCACCCATTGCTCTACTCTTTATTTTTTGTAATGCCACTATTGATGATCCACACCATTGTCCTTGATGCACTCTCTGGCACTAACCCAACCCTAAGTGAAGCTGTGCGCTGCTTCCATTCCCACCAAACTGATCAATTTCAATCTTGGCTGTTTGGCCACCTGCCATCCCGCCAACAACAGTTAGTGTAATTCTGGTTCCCTGTCTGGTTCCTCTTGTCAGATCCTTTCCTTCATTCAAGTTCAATTTTGGCCCAGGCCTCACCTGTCATTCCCACTCTTCCTTCCAGTGGAAGTCCTGCTGGCAACAGGAGGTAGCCTCAGCTCCTCTGGGTACCCCTAGTTTTCTTGGTGTTTTTTGGCTGGAGTGTATCAGAAGTATCCGTCCCATGGTGAGCCTTCTCCAAATAAAATTTAAAATTATTTCCATCCATACACTGTGCTATCTTACTACTAACAATTATTTATAACATTAAAACTAGAAGGTTTTTCTTTTATTGACAATAGCAAGATAACTCCTTCATGTTAGATAAGTTTGAAATAAGTTTGATTATAAAACTAGCCTCTCATCTACTTTTTTAGTTATTGTGTTTTGACTATTTTATTATTTAAAATTTTAAACAAACTTTTTATGTGTCCCAAGGACTTAAAAATTTTATCATCTTTTAATCTATGGGTGCTTACATTGTATTGTTAATGTACTAATTTCTTCCAAAAAAAATTCTCTTCCATTTTCTCTAAAAATTTATGTTGTTAAAGCCAATATAGGGTCAATTCCTTGTCCTATGAGAAAACCCTCTTGAAACCCGCCAATTTATTAATTTCAGTATTGATTATCTATTCAGTTATTATGAAGATTGTATCATAACTAATATAAGTAATGATCAAAGAGAATTTGAAAAAAGTTTGAATCCCCTTTTATAGGCTTCAAGGGGCCTAAAATTTATTTCTAATGAGGCTATTATATACCTATTAACTGCAGATATTTTTTAGTTTTTCAGTATGAAGCCATAGGAATCAAAGTATGTATACTGGTACAAATGACAATGTGCACATTATTGTAGAAGATACGTCAAATTACCTTCTTTTTGACCTTTGTACAATTGCTGATGATGGCAGAATATCTAAACCTCATCTAAAGAGCGTTTCACTATTTGTTCTAAGCTTAAAATTAAAAATACTACTAAAAGTGGAAGAAAATTCATTTCAAAAACATAAAAATTCAAACCAATATACCCAAGCAGATGCACAGCCACAAGTGACTTGAGAACAAGGAGTAAACAGAGCAGCCGCCAAATTATAACAGCATGACATAGCTCATACAATCTAAGTAAGTAGTCTAGTAGATCCTAGAGGATCAGAGAATTGGGTTTTGCTGGCCTGAAACCAAACAGCAAACGCACAGACATATTATGAGTTATTTTTCCCTATTATCAATAAAGTCCTACTTAGATAATAAACATAAATTTTTTAAAAATATTGTTTAAACTTTTCATGTGATATATAAATAGAGTAAGGTCTTGCACAGAATCTGCCTATACTATAGTCGTTTTTATTTGTTGATATATTACTATTTATAGTTAATCTTTATGAGCTCATACTTAGCTTCCTATTGTCTGCAGAGACCAAGAGTCCTGATGTGATCTGGAGTAGCCCCATATGTTTGATTACAAGGCCTTACCATGGTTGGATACGCTTAAAACCAATGGAAAAGTCATATGTACACAAGAGAAAGACACTTCAATTTGACTAGCAGCGCACCCTGTGGACATATAAATAATCAATGTTAGTGGATTAACTCAAAACACCAGCACCACCTGGATAAGCGGGCCAGTATGGCAATATGTAGTGCTCACTACTGGGGGCACCACTAAGCAATCTATAGTTCATTGATGATACCATGTATTTTTATATACATAAACCTCCAGAATATTTGAACCTGGTGTTTAGACCAGCACTTAGGCGTCATATTCTGATGGCACAGTCATTGGGCTCAAAATAAATAAGTACTGTTTAAGGACAGTAACCTTAGTAAACTTGAGAAATCACACTTTTTTTGGAATTAGGTATTTTTAGATAGTAAGAAAATGTACACTGTAGTATTTGGTACTGTTAAAGGCTTGATAGCTCGCTATGCTTTCTGCTCTTCCTGCTAGTTCCTCTCTAACAACGTAATAAAAAAGACCCATTTACCATAGAACTCATCCCAGATAACCCTCCTGTTAGCGTTCCTATTGGTGCATTTCTTGTATACTAAACAACACTAAAAGTGGTAGACTAAAGAAAAGAATAATCTAAATTAGGCTAAATTGAGCAACTCACTAGTGTAGGGGATGAAAACATCTCAGTTTTTGACCAATATCTTGGCCTAGGATCAGTGGATAAAATTTGACGCCAAGAGATTGTCTAATATGGGGTTCCCTCAAGGTAAGAGTATTGAATCCAAGTACTCACCAATTCAACCTTGTATTTAGGGAAATTCAAAAGCGAGAAAAGATGACATAGTTAAGTGAGAAATTTGGTCCTGAAATTATCCTTGTTTTATTTATTAACAAAAATAAACACGTAGACAAATTTAGTCCAAATATCATAGGACACTGCAAACAACACAAGAAAAAACCAGAGTATTTGGAAGATCAGTTCACCGCAAAATTCCAACTTTTTGTTGATGATACAAAACTAAGTTTGTCGCAGGATACCAGCTAAGACAAGGCAAGAGCGGCCCTTAGGCCACCATAGAGACTCACATGAGAGTGAAAATTATGAAAGAATTTTGAACTGAGTTCAGAGTTGTTTGGGCCTGACCTTTTAAGGTCGCCCTCTTGGTTATCACCTCCCGCTCTATCCTTTAGGCCTATAAGAGAATATTGAATAGCTAAGGAGGGGCACAGCCCAGCGCCAAACCATGCATGAGCCAAGAAACCCTCAAAAAAGCATTTTGACTATAGATTTGGATTTCTGTATATTGAGTCAAAATGAAATAATCAGTCTGCATGACCGTTAAAACACCCCCCACTAAGAAGGAGCCCCACAAGAGAGGGCCCCATAGCTGGAGGTAATCACCATGAGGGCTTCTGTGGTAAACATGGAGCTGAAATTGAACTGCAAGAGCCAGTCTTTATGGTGAGGGGAAACATGCCCAACGCATGGCTGGGTGGTTATCCCACACAGGGTGGGCTGACCATGGGTTGAGGGGCCCTGCTGGGCCAGGTCCCTTTGGGGCCAGCCAGATCCCTGGTGAGTGGGAAACCCAATTGGGATTTTGGACTGATGATCACTTCAGGTCCAGGGTTGGACATCAGTCACTGGCTCCCTCCTACAGTGCTGGTTACTCAACAATCAGGATCTGAAGTGACCACTAAGGCTGGTCTGAACTGGGGATCTGGTGGAGTGCTAAAAGCACAGTGAGGTCAGTATAATGTAATGGACAAAAACGTCCCAGTTTTTGACAACCATCTTGCCTTTTGATTGGCGGATAAATCTAATGCTAAAAGATTTCCTGATATGAGGTCCAATGAGGTAAGAGTTTGACTCCATGTACTCAACATCTCAAACTTCAGATTTAGTGAAGTTTTAAATTGAGGAAAGACAACACAAATAAGCGAGAATTTTGGCCCAAAAAATATCTTTTTTAATTATAAATGAAAATAAACATGCGGATGAATTCAATCCCAATAACATAGGGTACTGAAATTGACATAAAAGAATCAGATTATTTAGCAGAGCAGTTCACCGCCAAATCCCTACATTTTGTTATAGATACAAAACTATGTTCACCATGAAATACCAGGTTTTACAAGACAAGAGTATCCTAAGGCCAAAAGAATTTCACACATAAGAGTGGTATACTTAAAAGAACTCTGAATTGAGCTCAAAAACGCTTATGCTTGACTTAGTAAGATTTTCCTTCCAGGGAGTCCCTCCTGCATTATTCTATAGGCCCTTAAGAGCATAAAGAATAGCTCAGGAGGGGCACAGCTCAGCGCTGAGCCCCGCATGAGCTGCAAAAATCTCAAAAAGGCATTTCAACTTGTGATTTGGATTTCTGAATTCTGAGTCAAAATGTAACGATCAGTTCAACCTGACAGTTATAACTAGGGCTTGTCAGAGATCAATTTTTCATGATCAGCTAATTGCAGTTAAAGGTTCTGATGTAAGACCTTAACAAAAGACAAAACGTTGTCTAAATATTTTTATTCCAGCGCAGGGGACAACATAGAGATTATAGTTATAGGTATTTCAGAGTGGATGTAAATGCTGAGTTCAGTAGCCAAAGAAATTATTAGATAAAGGTAGTAGAATTTTCACTGGTATGGTTATAGGATTAGATCCGCCATATATATAAATCTACAGCGCTGTTGCAAAAGCACCAAAGGAAATTTAATACAACTTTTAGCCATTCCCTATGAAGTCAAGAACCATAAACCCAAGGCTCCTTACATCATTGAATTTTTCTCTAATTATAAACAAACGTATAATTAATAAAGAAATATTGCATTAATTGATGGTTAATAGAATCACTTGCAACACCTAAATATTATGTACCACTAATTTTTAACGTTATGAAGATGCATAAAAACTTGATTATTGTTCTAAAATTAGTTATATCACTAACAAAAGAAAACTAGTGAGCTGCATGGCTCAAGTGAGAGATAATAAGAATTTCGTTATAGTGAGAATAAAAAATATATTCAGAATTTATACTCAATTTTATCATTTTGGAAAGCAATGATAAATCTGATCACTTAAGAATGACATGGACACCATAAAACTACAACATTTACTACCTCTCAGACCATTACCAAATTTTTGATAACGCACTAATTGTACCAATACAACAGCAACGGTAGGCCAACCTACACGTCAGATTGAACTTAAATACACTCATTTTTTGTCACAAATTTCAAGATTATGTTGTTCCTCTCAAAAAATATATAGCTAATTCTTTAGTTGTAAGAGAACAGCATGTTCAGAACCAATTACAAGCAAAAAATTGCCATGTACAAGGACATATGAGACAAAAAACACATGAGGTGCTTACAGCTGCACTTTGCCCTGTCATAAGATTTGATATGCTACTAATACTCATCTACTTAGATTACTATAAGAACTTATTCAATAGGGGATTCATCCTAATAGTGGATATGATTTTGACTATCACGGATGTTAGCTATTGTTCAGTGGAATCATCCTAACAATTATGCAGTAACTCGCCATGGTTGATCCATTTGATCAATACAAGAGATTGCTTGATTCTAGTTGGGGGATGATCCTGATATTTTAAATAATATGTTGTCAATCTTATATTGGTAATCTTTTTGTTTCTGTAAGTCTATTGGGGTTAGTTGCTGATTAAAGTGAAGGGTATGTGTGTGGGAACTTTTCTTTCTTGTTGCAATCACTATTGCAACCTATTCAATTCAAGACTGAATCTAGTTTGACAATCTCACAGAGGAGATTAGTCTGCGCCCATGTCAGGGAGCAGTTGGGCAAGCAAGGTAAGAGGAGCAGGTGGAAGGCCCGCGGCCTCCAAAGTTTGAAAACGCCCCAGAGAATCTGGCGGAATAGACAAAAATCTTAAAAAACCGGTGGTCACAATTTCCCCAGAGATACTCATGTGGCAAGCACGATGCAACCAGTACATCAACACGCCACACTCCCAGCCACTTTCGTCGGTGGAATTTGGAGTCCGTGTGTATCTGGACATCCAAAAAACAGCCTTATGGGAAAAATTTTGTGAAGATGTACACAAAGTTTTCCCAACCGCGGTGTACGTTGCACCTCACTCCATGGTGCGCAGTTGGCTAAACTAGGTTTCAAAAGCAAAAAATCAGCAGACAAGGCTGCAGCGGTGCGCATAGTGGTCAACCTCCCCAAAGGGCAACAGGTCGTCAAAACCAAACGCACCAGATGACAAAATCAAACCAAATTTTCCTCACGTTTGACTTTTTGCCTACTACAGTAAAACGTGACATTTTGGGCTAACACCTGAAAGATGGTCTCGCCATATATAGTGAAATACAATATTTCGAAATGCAACGCTTCACGCTGATGCCACACCTGTGTACCAGCAAATCCATCGCATTTCTGACCCCAACTGAGGAGATTGCAAAGGACCTAACCCAGATCCCGCACTCCACTTTTATTGATATTGCAGGGCATACCACCCACCCGTTCTGGGTGACCGTGGACAGCGCGCCCCCCATTTGCACCCACTATGACGCGTTCAGCCATAAGGCGCACACATGCCCATCAAGGAGGGCGTCACATTCCAAGAGCACCCCTCAGCAGCCATGGCCAGCAGAGAGGCGCACTAAGAACCAACTGCAAGCACCAAGGAGGCTTTCCTGTGGGGAGCACAAGGCTGCTACCTACAGGTAAAGCCTATCTCCCCGCAGGAGTGGAAGAAGGCCAAGCAGGCCCATAGGGCCCCGGCCAAGGAAGCGGCCAAGGCCACCACTGCTATCCCACACTCACAACACCAGGAGGACATGGAGACCTTCGCGGCGGAAGCAACTCAGAAAATCCATCATCCAATCAGATTGGGAAGCCCATGCTGAGCGGGCCACTCAATCTGAGGATCCGATGGGAGATTCAATCTCACCCAATCGTTGCACTCAAGCTCCGGTCAAAACTGACTTGGGACCTATCCCAACTGAAAAAAATTCTTTTGACCTGCTCGGCAGGTGCACCAAACTCATCCGCACCACAAAAAATTCGTCTGACGTCGGGAAAACAAAAAGTGAAGGCTAAAGCCAACGCGACTCTTTCTGCAAAAATCAACAAAAACTCCTATAGCGTTGCTGCTAACACCCACGCTGCTGTGAAAGCCCATGGGGACCTAGAAGAGGCTGGTGGGCCCAGGGGCCCACTCCCTCGCACCTAAGGTGCAATGGGGGAAACCTTCACTATAGGGACGTTGAATATCGCCGGACTCAAGGCCTCCCTGTCCCAGGATAGGAAACTGAGTTTTTTACAACACAATTTACCCATGGATATCCTGGCCATCAAGGAGTCCCACTGTCCATGAGGTTCCGAGGAAGCTTGGAAAACAATGCTCCTCTTATCCCTATTCTTTTGGTCGAAGCACTGTGGGGTGCTAATTTGGAAAAATAAGTTTTTCAAATTCACATCCTCAGAAACATTCTTAAATGGCTGAGTACTCGTCGTCACCTTCTTGTGCGCTGATGTAGCACATGCAATTGTCAACATCTATGCCCCAAATGGTGCACATGAGCGTCAGGAATTTTTCTCATCGGTCAAATCCCTCCCACTATTCCCTGATTCTTTCCTAGTCGGTGACATGAACTGTTGGCTAACCTCACCAACGGACCGGTGGCCTTTCTCACCCTACGCCCCACAGGGTCACATAGAACTACGCATTCTAAAGGCCACCCTTAGGTTAATGGATGTGCAGCTGTGACATGCCTCGCTGCTTGAAAACATGATGTGTCCCCATGTCCACAAAGGCCAATTAAGGTCCATAACCTGCATCGACCTTATTCTAATGCTGGCGAAATTACAACCCCACATCTCCCACTTCAAAACAACGATATGGAATTCTCCAACCACCAACTGGTCTCAATAACCTACCACCTACCGGTCACAGTTGCTAAGGCCCCACATTGGTGCAAAATTTGCCCCCCAAGCTCGCGTTGCCAGGATTTTCCATGTGGATGGAAGAGGCAACTTTAGCAAACTTGTTTGTTGCACCATTTTGCGTGGACCCCATTTCCACATGGGCAACTTTCAAAGAGGACACCATCTGCAACTATCACCATCTCTCCTCCAGATGCTCATGAGCCACATCGGGGGTTATCTCACACGCTCTGGTGGAACTGGCCCACTGGAGTCCAACATTCCAGCTGCAGGATACAGCCCTGCATGGGGCCAGAAGTGGGCAGAGGCAGCCGCCCACCTCAACGCACTTGAAAGGCAACACAAACATCGGGTTTGTGTCCAATACAGGGCCACACGCATCACTAAAGGCGACAAGTGCACCGCATATTTCTTTATAAATTTCTTTTCACACCACACCAGAGCGTGGCCTGCACACAGGTGCGAAGATTGGATAATTCCATTGTGAACACACCGGCTGAAGTGGCAATCAAAACGCAAAAATATTACTCTGAGTTATACCGAGCTGAACCAATTCAGCTGGCCGATGTAACAGAATTTCTCGACCAAACTCATATCTGCACCATTTTCTGATACCTGGAAATAATGAATTTAATTACTCCGAATGAATTATGGACAGCCATTCGCAGTGCGCCAAACCAAAAATGCCCAGGCCCAGATAGCATTCCATATGAGTTCTACAAAAAATATTTCAAATATATATCCCCATTGCTGCTCGCCTCACTTAACTAAAGCCTGTTGGAAATGCGCCTCCTACCATGAGGACATGAGGCCTTTAATGTCACACTCTACAAGAAAGGGGATAAGATTAACTTAGCCAACTGGCGCCCCATTTCTCTAACAAACACAGACACCAAAATTTTAACAAAAATCATGGCTAACCGTTTAGGGACTGTAGCATCTGCCACATCTCCCCAGAACAATTTGGTTTCATCCCCAGAAGGTCGATTTGGGATAACGTGCACTCCATGGCTAATGCATGTCAGTCCACAGCCTCGGGAGCACTGGTATTCTTGGACCAACAAAAGGCCTATGATAGAGTAAACTGGGAATACCTAAGGGCCTGCCTCCATTAATTCCGCCTACCCCCACGCTTCATCAACTGGGTGATGCTGCTCACGGAATCTGCAACAATGGCAGTGCGTGGCCCAGGCTTCCTAAAGGAAGTAGTCCACCCTCAAAGGGGCTTGCGACAAGGGGACCCCCTCAGCCCACTCTTATACAACTTCAGCCTTGACCCACTACTGCAAAATGTGAATGCCCAACTCACTGGGGTCCATGTGCCAGGCCAAACCCCAGTCAAGATGATGGCATTTGCAGATGACTGCGTGGTGGGGGTGTCTAATAATAAAGATACACGCGCGCTTGAAGCCCTCATCCAGGAATATTCCCGGATGAGCAATGCAACACTGAACGCCTCCAAAACTGAAATCATCTCCTTGGTCAGTTTCAGAACTGCTGGGCCCCTGCAATCAGTTCCCAACCTGGCCCATCTGCTCGCCCACGCCCACGCCTTACTAACTCAACACACACCACTCCACTGGTGCTCCCCTTCGTGCCACGTCCTACCATAGGACCGGTGCACCATCTGGGCATGTGGATGGAGGCAGGCGGATATGCGTCAGCAGTAATGGAATGCCATATACTGGACAACGTGACGAAGCGAATTGCCTCTTTCAGAGCCCACCCTACTACCCTCACTGGCTGGTTGTTCTTGCCAACTCTATGCTCCTATCCAAAGTCTGGTTTGGAGCCCACGCCATCCCCTTCTCCCCAAACTTCTTCAAATACCTGTATGCCTTGCTGCAAGGATGGATTTGGTCAGGCCGCCCTCCACCAGTACAGCTAGAGGTCATGTTTAGCCCTCATCATCATGGTGGCATGGGCCTGCTTGACTTCAAAACCCATGCTGCCAAGATCCTGGGCACCTGAATCGCGGCTGTCACCGCTCCTACACTCCCATCCCAACACTGGTCCCACGCAGCCCGCTCCAACTTCTCCCAGGCCTTGGGCCTCAACAATCCATCAAACCCCCACTCCCTGATGAAATACCTCGCATCACACACATCGGCCACAGGTCCTCATGGGACTAAAACCCACTACAAACGAATACTACTCTCCATGCGAAGTGCAGAGTGGAGAATTCATATTAGTGGACATACAACCCGAAGAGGCCGCCCCTCTCCTCAGTTCACACAAGAGGTACAGGGGCTACCCAACCATGATGACGTGATCCCCATTTGGCCCCATGTCCTATCCAGGGTGGACTACTTGGACATGATGGACATCCCTTATTCCACTGAGACCCAAAAACTATCTGGAAATACGCACACCATCCTCTGTTGCAGCCTCAAGTCCGCTCCCATGTGTGGCGCTGCCTGAGGCGGATGTATCATACAACTGAGCGCTCTAACGCTTTACACTCATCCTGTGTCTTGTGTGGCCAGTATGGAACGCTGTTCCACCGCCTGGAGAAGTGCCCCACCTCTAAAGTGATATGGCGCGAAGTTCAACGTCTGCTGGGCCAGGATCAAACGAATCCCTTCAGTCTGTCAAAAGATATGTTTGCTCTATCAATGGCCTCCTCCCTTCCACCCTCCCTCCGTGCTCTAGGGGTTGCAATCGCCATGTGGACCATCCACACGATCATCTTAGATGCCATCGCAGGCTCCACCCCCACCCTCCCAGAAACTGTCCACAGATTCCGGTCTCATTTGGTGGACCACTTCCAAGCATGGATGTTTGGATACCTCCCACCGCGTCGCCAACAGCAGGTCTCCTCCTGGTTCCCAGTCTGGTTCATCAAATCAAACAATTTCCTCCACACGTGCTCAATAGTGGTTACGGCCCCTTCAAACGTCCCCTCCCCCTCCCCATAAGTGGCGTTCCCGCTGGCAACAAGAGATAGCATCGCTTCTCTGGGGTGCCTCCCCTGGTACTAAGTTTGTCTTTCCTGAGTCATATTCGGAAGTGTCCGTCCTATGGTTGGCCTTCCCCGCAATAAATTTAAAGTGAAGGATATGTGAAGTTGTTGAAGTGATGACTACACTTCTAATACAACTTTTAATTTAATTAAGGATTGGAGGAAGCATTTATTGGTAACCTGGAGAAGGTTGCAGGGCTAAAAGTTGATAAGACCAGACTTGCTCATTGTGGGAAATCCGTGAGAGTGTGACCAAAGAAAATTTAATTATACAGCAATGTCTGGAAACTCCTCAAGTATGGCGCCAACATGGTTTGTGCCGAATTTACCATAAATACCATTGATCTTACTCAAATAAAGATAGAGTAATCAAATACAATTGTCATTTAAGCTATTATACATTGGTTTTATAGTTTGATCTTAAATAGAGTTTAAGAATAGTATATACTTTGTCTAAAGTAATAGCTATTAAGATCTCTGCCGGGTCTGCAAGAAGAAATAATGAAGAGTTCCCTACCAGAGGAAGAAGAGAGGAGGGAAGAGTTTCAAGACATTTCAAAGTTACCTTCAACAAGAAGAATTGCGTGTACCAGCTTAGCGTTGGATTTTCTAAGCCATAAATTTAAGAAAACTCAACTTAAGTAATAGTTTTATACTAAAACTACCCAACCTTAGTCAATAATAAGAATAAAAATTTAAAGCAGCTATTAAGGTCTTATGCAGTAGAAGTGGGAGTCAAGACGAGCATCCCAGATGGTTACAGTTAGTAGTAATTGCTAATCGTGCATGAGAACATGGCTTCTAAATCTCCACAGCTCCATCAAACTTAAACAGAAGCTAAAGAACATATTGCTGTTTTTATAAGCACACACGAAATAAAAAATAAAAAGCAATAAATACACAATATTATAAAAGGAAAACCTGAATTAATTTTAAGGATTACAAAAGCCAGTATTGCCTCAAGGCACAACATATTTGGTTGACTGGAGCCTTAAATCTAGTCACTGCAAAAACTATATTTCTTTTTTTTATGTTAAACACACCTTTTTTTCCTCATGCCATGACTCTAAATGTAAAAATGATGAATTATTGAAGGCCATTAGGGATGCCTTGATTGACATTAAAGTCAAAGTTAAGATGGAAACAAGACACCAGAACCATCAGAACCATTAGCTAAGCTTTCCTGATAGAAAGGTTTTCAATTTGCTTGTGTTTTGGGGTGATAAGCCTAAGGATAAAGCCTACTACTCAATAGAAAGTAAGTACCAATTTCAGCCAAGTTTAAATACAACTGCCTGAAAAAGGGAAACATCTGGATAAGCTGCTTAAGCTTGAGGAATAAAAGAAAGATTTAACTTTTCTCTCTCGTTGAAATCACTTTTGCAAATTATTTGATTCAAGTCTGACTTTAGTTTGATAATCTCACAGAGGAGATTAGTTTGCGCCCATGTCAGGGAGCAGTTGGGCAAGTAAGGTAAAAGGCACAGGTAGTAGGCATGCGGCTTCCAATGCTCGCAAATGCCATGGAGAAACCGGCGGATTAGAAAAAAATAAAAACTGGTGGTTACTATTTCCCCAGAAATCCTCACTTGGCAGGCGTGATGTAACCATTACATCAACACGCCGCACTCTCAACCACTCTCGTTGGTGAAATATTGAGTCTGGGTGTTTCTGGATATTCAGCAAATGGCGTTGTAGGAAAAATTTTGTATATGTGCACATTCATTTCCTGACCATGGTGTATGTCGCACCTCACTCCATGTCACACGGTTGGCTGGATCTCAGTTTCAAAAACAAGGAGGCAGCAGATGAAGCTGTTGCGGTGCGCATAGTGATTGACCTTCCCAAAGGGCAGTGGGTTATCAAAACCAAGCGCACCAGATGGACAAAATCCAACCAGATTTTCCTCACATTCGACTTTTTGCCCACTACAGTCAAGTGTGCCATTCTGGAGCAGCACCTGAAAGCTGGTCTCACCATATATGGCAAAATACAATCCTTTGAGTTGCAACGCTTTACGCTGATGCCACAACTGTGCACCAGCAAAGCCATTGCAGTTCTGACCCCAACTGAGGAGATTGTGAAGGACATAACCCAGATCCCGCACTCCACTTTTATTAATATTGAGGGGCATACCACTCACCCTTTCTGGGTAACCGTGGACAGCGCACCCCCCATCTGCACCCACTGTGAGAGTTTGGCCATAAGGCACACGCATGCCCCACCAAGGAGGGAATCACATTCCAAGAGCACCCCTCGGCGGCCATGACCAATGGGGAGGCTCACTATGAACCAACCACTAGTACCAAAGAGGCCTTCCCGTGGGGAGCACAAGGCTACTACTTACTAGTAAAGCCTGTTTCCCCCCAAGAGCTAAAGAAGGAAAAACAGGCCCACAGGGCCGCGGCCAAGGAAGTGGCCAAGGTCGCCTCCGCTATCCCGCACTCCCAACGCCAGGAGGATATTGAAACCTTCGCGGTGGAAGCAACTTGGGAATTACTCAACCAATCAGATTGGGATGCCCAAGCTGTTTGGGCCACCCAATCTGAGGATCTGATGGGTGACTCAATCTCACTTGACCTTTGTGCCCAAGCCCCAATTGGAACCAATTTGGTCTCCAACCTACCAGAAAAATTTTTTTGACCCAAACATTAGTGCACTGAACTCAACCACACCACAAAAAATTTGTTTGACAGCAGGGAAACTAAAAACAAAGGCAAAAGCCAACGCGAAACTGTCTGCTAAAATTAACAAATCTTCTGATAGCGTTGCTGCAAACACCCATGCCACCGTGAAGGCCCGTGGGGATCCAGAGGAGGCTGGTGGGCCTGGGTGCCCACCCCCTCGCACCTAAGGTGTGATGGGGGAGCCTTCACTTTAGGGACGTTGAACATCACCGGACACAAGGCCTCGCCATCCCAGGCTAGGAAACTGAGAATTTACAAAATAATTTACCCATGGACATCCTGGCCATCCAGGAGTCCCACTGTCCGTGAGGTTCTGAGGACGCTTGGAAAACCATTTCCTCCCTTCCCTTTCCTTCTGGTCTGAGCACTGTGGGGTGCTTGTTCAGAAAAACAATTTCTTTAAATTTTTATTGTCTGAATCCTTCCTCGATGGCTGAGTCCTTGTTGTCACATTTTTGTGGGCCAACGTGGCGCACACTATTGTCAACATTTATGCCCCAACCTGTGCATGAGAGCATCTGGAATTTTTCTTGTCATTCAAATCCCTTCCATTACCCCCTGACCATTTTGTAGTTGGCGACATGAACTGTTGGTTAAACCCATCCACGGACCGCTGGTATTCCTCATCCCACACACCCCAGGGTCACATAGAACATAGCATTTTAAAGGCCACCCTTGGGTTGTTTGATGCGCTGCTGCAGCAAGCTCCACAGCTTGAGAACATGATGCATCCCCACGTCCACAACAGCCAGTTAAGGCCCATGTCCTGCATTGACCTTGTCCTTGCGCAGGTGCAATTTTGATCCCATATTTCCCACTTACATACATCAAAATCAATTTCTCCGATCACCAGCTGGTCTCAATAACCTACCACCTACCCATCACAGTGGCTAGGGCTCCGCATTAGTGTAACTCCACCCACCCAAACTCGAAATGCCAGGATTTTTCACATGGGTGGAATCTGTGACTTTGGCAAAAGAGTTTATTACACCATTTTGTGCGGACCCAATTTCCACATGGTCAGCCTTCAAAGTGGATACCATCCGCCACGCTCACCACCTCTCCTCCCAATGCTCATGAGCTACCTCGTCCATCATCTCGCGCGCTCTGGCAGAGTTGGCACACCTGGAGTCCAACATCCCAGCCATGGGCTACAGCCCTGCTTGGGGCCAGAAGTGGGAAGAAGCAGCCGCCCACCTCAACATGCTTGAAAGGCAACACAAACATCGGGTTTGTGTTCAATACAGGTGCCAAACACATTACAGAGGGTGGCACATGCTCCGCTTATTTTTTTAAAAAATTCTTTGCACCACGCCAGAGCGTGGCCTGCACACAGGTGCGGAGTTCAGACGATTCCATCGCGGATATGCCAGCCAAAGTGGCGATCAAAATACAAAAGTATTACTCCAAGTTGTACTGACCCAATCCAATTCAGCTGGCTGAAATGGCGAAATTTCTCAATTGCACTCACATCCGCACCATTTCCCAATACCAAGAGTTAATGAATTTAATTACTCTGGACAAACTCTGGTTCGCCATCTGCGGTGCACCAAATCAGAAATGCCTCAGCCCTGATGGCATTCCATATGAGTTCTATAAGAAGTACTTCAAATATCTATCCCCACTGCTGCTTGCCTCCTTTAACCAGAGCCTTCTGGATACGCGCCTTCTACCAGGAGGGCAAGAGGCCTTCACCATTACACTCTTCAAGAAAGGGGATAAGCTAGACCTAGCCAACTGGCGCCCCATTTCTCTAACTAACATGGACACCTAAATTTTAACAAAAATCATGGCTAACCGTTTAGGGACTGTAGCATCTGCCACCATCTCCCCAGAACAATTTGTTTCATACCCAGAAGGTCGATTTGGGACAACGTGCACTCTGTGGCTAACGAATGCCAGTCCACGGCCTCTGGGGCATTAGTATTCTTGGACCAACAGAAGGCCTATGATAGAGTAAGCTTGGAATACTTCAGGACCTGCCTCCACCAATTCCGCTTACCCCCTCGCTTCATCAGCTGGGTAATGATGCTTACAGATTCTGAAACAATGGCAGTGCGTAGCTCTGGCTTACTCACAGAAGTAGTCCGCCCTCAAAGGGGCCTACGCCAAGGGGACCCCCTTAGCCCTCTCTTATATAACTTCAGCCTTGACCTACTACTTCAGAACGTGAATGCCCGCCTCACTGGGGTCCATTACCAGGCCAAGCCCCAGTCAAAATGATGGCGTTTGCTGATAATTGTGTGGTCAGGGTGTTTAATAATCAAGTTGCACGCGCGCTTAAAACTCTCATCCAGGTCTATTCTCGGGTTTGTAATGCTGCACTGAACGCCTCCGAAACCGAAATCATCCTCCTTGGTCAGTATAAAACCTGCTGGACCCCAGCGACCTGTGTTCAGCCTGACCCATCTGCTCACAAGCGTGCTCTCCTTCCCTGCCCACCCCACACCCCCCACTTGTGCTCCCCTTCGTGCCACACCCTACGTTTGTGCCTGTCCGCCATCTGGGGGTATGAGTGGAGGCAGGCGGGTATGCCTCAGCAGTATTAAAAAGTCATATTCTAGACAACGTGACGAAGCGCATCGCCTCCAGCAGAGCCCACCCTACTTCCCTTACTGGCAGGGTTGTTTTAGCCAACTCTATGCTCCTCTCCAAAGTCTGGTTTGGAGCCCACGCCATCGCCTTCTCCCCAGGTTTTTTCAAATCTATGTATGCCCTTCTGCAAGGGTGGCTTTGGTCAGGCCGCCCACTGCCAGTGCGGCTTGAGGTCATGTTTGGCCCTCGTCGTTGTGGTGGCATGAGCCTGCTCAACTTTAAAGCCTATGCTGACAAGATCCTGGGCACCTGGATTGCAGCCATCACTGCCCCTCTCCTCAGTTCACACAAGAGGTACAGGGGCTACCTATTCAAGATGGCTTGATCCCCACACGGCCCCATGTCCTATCCAGGGTGGACTACCTGGACACGATGGACATCCCTTATTCCCTTGAGACCCAGAAGACTATTTGGAAATACACACACCACCCTCTGTTGCTGCCTCATATCCGTTCCCATGTGTGGCGCTGCCTGAGGCGGGTGTATCATATGGCTGAGCGCTCTAACGCTTTACACTCATCCTGCATTGTGTGTGGCCAGTATGGAATGCTGTTCCACCGCCTGGAGGAGTGCCTCACCTCTGAAGTGATATGGCGCGAAGTTCAACGTCTGCTTGGCCAGGATCAGGCACATCCCTTCAGTCTGTCAAGGGATATGTTTGCTATATCCATTTACCCCTCTTCCACCCTCCCTCCGTGCTCTGGTGGTCACAATTGCCATGTGGACTATCCACACGATTGACTTGGATGCCATTGCAGGCTCCACCCCCACCCACCCAGAAGCTGTCCACAGATTCCGGTCCCATTTGATGTACCACTTTCAAGCGAGGATGTTTGGGTACCTCCCACCGCGTTGCTGTCAGTTGGTTTCCTCCTGGTTACTGGTTTGGTTCATCAACTCGGACCCCTTCCTCCACACGTGTTCAATTGTGGTTACGACCCCTTTACACGTTCCCCCCTCCTCTCCATAGTGGCGTTCCCGCTGGCAACAGGAGATAGCATTGCTTCTCTGGAGTGCCTTCCCTGTTACTGATTTTTATTTTTCTTTTGTGTAAAATTTAGAAGTGTCCATCCCCTGGTTGGCCTTCCCCACAATAAATTAAATTAAATAAAAGAAAAAAATTTAACTAAAGAGGAGGTTTCAATAACAGTTATTTGGGTCATACAACGCAACAACAGAAAATAATTATGAGGATCCTGAGTCACAGGTTAATTTAATATACTATGTCATTGGAGCTCCAAGTGCATTGTTTGTAACCGCCTGCCTCAGACCTAACCAAACAAATTTTGAGACTACCAAACATTCTTACTTGAATCAATATTTAAGCCTACTCTGATTATTGACGGTATTTAAATGGTGAGAATCTATAGATACCACATTTAGGATATCTTAATTGAAACTTAAAGTCCACCAAAGCTTGCAATGATTCCTGAATTCCTAATGAGGTAGAAGAATTCAATCTAACAGTAAGTGCCAAATTTACCAAGAGCATGACTATTGGCCAGAGCATTATGAAAGTTGAAGTCACAATGCATAAAGTCAAGGTACTAAACAGTACTGCACACCGTCTCTAGTTAACATTATGTCTTCTAAGCTCATGAAGATATCAGACCATGACTCAGGTATAAATTAACAGGACAAATTATGAAATTCTTGACCTGAGTCAACACATGCACTTTGGAGCTTATTTTTCTTTAATTTTGGACTTGGCCACATTGCCTTGTCTGCTCAAGCTGTGGTGCTTGAGAATAAACATTTTAATTTCCTTATAGGAACTCAGTTCCAAGTTGATTTTATAGGATCATTGATTTTAATCACAGTTCAGTCAATCTCCTAAACTATGAGATGCCAATTTTTGTTTCAAGGCAAAGAGAAGTAGGAGTGGAAGAAGTGAGTATGCCTGACAAAACTGGTCATTTTATTTAACAGCTTAACTATACCCTTAGGATAAGGGGACTAAGAAGCTACTGCAGACAGTAAAAGAAGAGTCTGGTATGCTCTTGTACGCCAGAGAAGAGATGGACCTGCTGCTAGAAATACAGAAGTTCTTACTAGTCAACAACAATATCAGATACCTGAACAGTAATGCTTAAAGTTATTGTACCAAAGGAGTCAAAGAACATGAAACCAGAGTAATGCCTGAATTCTACAATTTCATTTAACAAGTAAAAGTCAAACTCCCTTTGGAAAAATAGTCAAGCCATGCAAGAAAAATAAGGGTCAAACCATGCTAAAGTGAAGTTATAACACCACAGCAACATCTAAATAATTTTGTAGCATAGCCAGAATAATTGATTGTTTATGTCCTGAGTAGCAACCCCTGTGCCTAAATAGAGAATAGTACCCTTCAGAACCAAAAAAAATGAAAGTGATGCTTCCCCTATAAAGAATCATGGGTGATTTAGCCCATTTTGTGGATAAAGTTGTGGTTTACAGTTGACTCACTAGAGGGGTTTCCATTGTGCATCCTTTTTACCACTAAGGAGTTGATGGAGAGGATCCTGGGGTTATGGCAGAGTGACGGTGGCCTGAGGTCAACGCCAGCAGGTTGTTCTCCACGCCCCTGTAAGCCAGAATGCATTGCAACATTTTTCAAGCCCCACTCAAGGGTGTAAGCTAATTCAAATGCAATTGAATTAGGCAGATCTAACTTGAGATTGGAATCCCCTGCTTAATTCTATAACTTATCACTGGAAAAGGAGAGCTCATCCCTAGTAAGTTCAGGCAAGTTGACCCGTTCAATAAGAATGGGATCATCCATACCATCCCTGTATGTGGTTGCAACCCGTGGCCTGCCAAAAGATAGTCACCATCTGGAAAGGTGGGATTGATCCGAAAAATAATTTGTGAAGTTTTGATAGTAAAATAATACGTCATGCTGGAAGCAAACTGATAACAGAAATTGATGATTTATTAATTCACCAATATCGCACTTAAAGGAATTCTTTGACCCTGGTGCATACCCTTTATTATCACTAATCTGGCTTTTAAGAATGGAGTTCCTAGAAAGTTCTACTGTCTGTCAATTATCATACTATAATTCCAATATACAAACCCCCCAAAAAATTAAAAGCTTATAAAAGAATTATACTTTTGTAGATAGACTTCAATATTGTTTAAGTTGCCATGTTCCCTGGTCTTGCAAAGCCTGAGCTATAGTGTCAAAAGTTACCACGTTTTTGCCCTCCTTAATTAAACAGAGGTATTTTTATGGTGCCATTTGGGCTTGTTACTTATATGGGATGCTAAGAAGCATTGTGATATAACCTTGCTTTTTGAGATACTCCCAACTAAAATTGATGAGTTCCAAATTGATCCCATAATATTCCTTCCTTATGCTGCCAGAGATTCTCATCTGTTTCTCTGTGGCTGAAAAGACTGTTTCTTTTGGATCCTCAGCTGCATCTGCCACTATTACTTGTCTCCTTGAGGGACATTAATAACTTTTAGTTGTAAATGTCATTACCCCAGATCTTCCACTCTCAAACAAGTATAAGGTAAAGTGGTCAGCTATACTTTGGTATTCTAGCGTTCATTTTGGGTGTCTACGCATCCATACTGGCGGATAGTATGAATTTTTATAGCCGCTATCAAGACATAATCATGCTCGCCTTTGCTGACGACTGCATAGTCAGCATCTCAGGCAATAGGGACGCCAGAGCAATTGAGCGCATTATTCACCAATATGAGCCAGTGAGTAACGCCAAGCTGAACAAACAGAAAAAAGGGGTAATTGTAATGGGAAAATTCAGTTTAAATTGACCCCGCTCTCACACCACCAAACAAGCCAACCCACCGCACATCCAACCTCAAGACAAAGACCTATTCCAATAAAACCACTGTTATTACCCTTCACACCCCACCCCGCCACCAATACAGTCCGTCATCTGGGAATATGGCTCGAAGATGGTGGATATGCACTTGACACCATTGAAACCAATATATTGGACAACATTACAAAAAAAATGACAAGTATGTGGAGGAGTAAAGCTAGTTTATCTGGAAGGGTTGTGTTAACCATCTCCCTGATCTTGTCAAAGTTATGGTTTACTGCTCACGCAGTTCCTTTCTCCACCAACTTTACCAACGCAGTCTACAAGCTCCTGAAGAACTGGCTGTGGTCTGGATACCGCGCACCAGTCAGGATGGAGACCATGTATGGCCCACGGAAGAAAGGGTGGATGGGGCTACTCAACTTCACAGAACGAGCAACGCAAATCTTTGGCTCATGGATAGCTCTGACAACGTTACCCAACCCGCCATCCCCCACTAGGCCAAGGCAGCCCAAACTAACTTTGCAAGGGCACTACATCTGAGGTGCCCATCCAACCCTTCAACACTGATGAAATACCTAACAACACATCCAACAGCCAAAGGACTGCACAGCACCAACCGCTACTTCAAACGCGTCCTGTACACCCTAATACAAGGGGATTCAGTTTCTCCTATGCACAACAATCTGAAGATACTAACCCGCAAAAAAAGACTATTAACTACTCCACAGAGTGCAAACTGTGACCAACGCACCTTCCCCACTACCACTCTTCCCTTTATCCTGGATTGACTACTATATTACCAAGACGTCCCATATGACTTGCGCACCCAAAGGAAGGTGTGGGACCTCATCATTTGCCCCCTCTTATCCCCACAAGTGAGCTCCACACTGTGGCGCTACATGCGTCATATGTTTAGGACAGCTGACCGCACCTTCTCAATGTTCCAATCATGCGCCATCTGTGTAGACCCAACACGCTAGCCCACCGCCTGGAAGAGTGCCCGCCATCCAAGCTTATCTGGACCAATGTGATGTACTTATTCCAGAAAATATCATCAGCTGAATTCCAACTATCCCGCAATATCCTAGCACTCAACACAATCTCACCCATCCCCCAGACGCTAAGGGCTTTAATAGTGATTATCGCAATATGGTCCATTCGCACAATTGCCCTTGATGCCTTCAACGGGATCTTCCACAACATTAACCAAGCTATCGTCAGGTTCCACAACCATTTGGCTGATCACTTCCAAGCCTGGCTATTTGGATCACTAAAACAAAAATGGAAGAAACAGATGGGTAACTGGCCACCAATCTGGTTTCTTCGATGTGACACTGAAAACCTCACAATCTCTATTGGCAGTACACCCTACTAGCCCTTTAGATGTCAAGTCTCTCAAGGTCATAGTCACCCACAACCCGTGGCTACTAGCCACACCCAAATGTACCATGTCTTGTCTTATCTTTCAGGTTCCAATGTTTAGTGTGCTCCCCCTCTCTACTTTCCTTTCCCTACATATCAGATGTGTCAGTCCCCTGGTCAGTCATCCTCAAATAAATAAACAAATATCAAGACATAATCTCCAACTATTAATATTAACCATCTCCACTCTTCTTTTTTAAAATAAGTGATGCGTTGTTTTCACTATACCAAATGAAACCCCAACTATGCTGAGTCTAGTGATCTCTGATGAACAAATCTTTGTTTTTGTTTAATGCATATTTTGTGGTGGTGGAATTCTTTCTGACTCAACTTTTTGTCCCCATTATTTGGCTCTATCTTACTAAATAAAGGGGGGCTAGTTTGTCCTTACCTTCCTCAGAGGAGACAAATCAAGTCTTGGATACCATGGCGGATTTCATGTTCAGATACCAACAGTTACTGCAACTTCATGCACCATTAAAGATGCCCAATAAAGCGTTGTTCTACTGATCGTGGTAGAGAGGGATGCCCACCGCTGGGTTTAAGAAATCCTGTATTCACCTTATAAGGCTGGAGTTACTACACCATCAATTACTCTTGTGACTTGGTAATCTAAGCTTCAGTATCAAGATCAGATCAACTTTATATGTGTTTCACTTTGCGTAGAATTTTATTATTTACCTTCTTTCATTAAGTCCTTTCTGACTAAGGTTCCTGGCTTATGACTTTTTTGGAGGTTTTTCTTGAAGTTTTCAGTGCAGCTCTAGATTCTTTCTCCAATTTTTTATCTCACTTGGAAACCACATCTGGCTTCCTTATCTGTTAAATCTGTGACTACTTCTATTGATACCATGCTTTAAAGTACCCAAGTAGGGTGAAAGGAGTTCCAGTATTCTTCCCACCTTGTTGGACATTTGCCATCTCAACTTTCTGCAAAAGAATGTTTTAGGTAAGAATAGTCCTGATTCAACAAATATGATCGGCAATTTTACATGTCTGAATTCAAAGTAATATTGATTCAAACGAAAATAACGAAAATTTCAGACAGAAGACCATGGCTGATTCTCGGTGGAACCCCATGAATTGGGGCAACACTTCTCCAAATACCAAATGGGCTATTATCTTGAAATCAAGTATTTAATATTCCTCTGACCATGAGGCCTATTCTGGGGCATCCCTTGAAGGGTTCGCCCCCAGCTATATCTAGTTCCATTACAACTCCTAATCAGGACCCCCTTTTATAGGCTAGTGGAGGTCCCCCAATATGCAATAATTTTAGCTAATGGGGTTGCTAAATATATTAAAACATTACTAATGGGTACATATTGCTTAACATAAATTTCCCATCTATTATTCAGATAAATTGAAGCAATTATCGAGCTTTGATAGGCGTAATCCAATATTTCCTAATTCAGATCATTATAAGCTGTTTTAAACTTACCATTAAATACCCTTTGACCCTTAATACAGCTTAAATACTTGCAGTCAGAAATTGAGAGGTTTCATTTCTCTCATCCTGCGCCAGCTCTAATAAAACCATAAAAAACCAGCTTTTATTTTATTTGCTTTTTTAAATTTTAAATTACTAAAACCATTGTAGAATCCAGCGGCGTATAGCACCAGCGAGCACCAAGCTAGTTGGATTCTCACAAAGTGGTGCTCACTACAGGGGTTAACCTGTACATCACAAACAATCGTCTAAAAATTTATGCTTTAAAAGTGAGTAACCTCCAACTCTTCCCTTCCCCTCTGAACCAAGAATAGATGTGCTTGAAAACAACTAGCAAACGCTTTATCTTTCTTCAAGAACTTGAGCAGCGCCCTTTCAAGCTCCCACTTAAAGACAAGTTCACCCTTGATGAGTGGAGAATTGCTTCGTTTTTGTATGTCTATGCTTATGTAATGCAAGACTCATCTGACAAGAAAAACATAAATACATCCTCACTTGTATAAGCCATATAGCACAAGAGATGATAGTTCCATACATGGACAATCTTCATACCTGGGAAGATATGAAAGAGGCTCTTTTGGCTGAATTTGGCTCAAAGCAGAGTCTTAACAAAGATAAACAGGCCTTTACGCGCCTAGCATGTATGAGGACAAACCAACCGCTGCTTTTACTGAGCGAGTTTACCTCGCTGCTAAAAAGGTTGTCATCGTCTAACATGCTAACCCTGGATGATGCTATCTCTGCCATGTAAAATTGGATTAGATTCTCAACCCTCTCTAGCCAGGCATATCATTTCAGAGAAACATCAATTCAAAAACATCTGTGACATAAAGAAGTCTCTGTTAGACGTTGCTGATTTCCATTCAGGTGCAAAAATAAATGAAGCTGAGGTGGATCCTTCATTTTAATAATTGTGTTTTTTTTTCCTGTAGAACACTAGGGGTTTGCCCACCTATTTTCCCAGTAAAACCTGCTCTAGTGAGTCTTAAAAAAGATATCACTCCCTTCTGTAATTCTGAGGCCTGTAATGCAGCTAACCCCTTGCTCCCACACAAGCTCATTAAAGCTGCTGTAGCTTTCTGTCACGATTCCAAAATGACTGGACGATAAGCCCTAAGTTAATATGCCAAATGAATGGAATCTGCTGGAATCAAACTGGAAATGGTAATTCAAGCACTTCGAAATGAGGCGATATTGGGATTAATGGGCTTTATTAGATATAACGATTTTATTATTGGTTCACCTATAAATAAGGCAATGTCATCATTTGATGATTACAATTTAAATCGCCTACAATTAAGGCGATAGCAAATTTGAGTGTAACCAGCCAAAGTGATGAGAATCAGTGGAACTGAATAGTCCAAGCTATGAGAGTGGTATTGTCCAAGCCACTGTAGTATAAGTGAGATGGGCGATCAAGAGGAGGGTTGTTGTTAAGCGAGTAAAGAAGAGCAGAATAAGAAGAATCCGCGGTATTAAAGATATTTTATTAATTAGGTTGCGGTGGCAAGTGCTCTGTATTTTTATATATAAGTTAATTTCTGTTGTTTTGAGGACAACGATCTTCATATCATTGGTCCTTAATGCTCAGTGGGTCAAACCCTGTGCAAAGTCCACTAGCGTATCTATGGATACTACCAATTTTATAACACTTTACCTCCAATCAAACTGGTAGTTGTTCACTCTAAGGGGGACCCTTGTAACAATAAAGGGCTTGCTGAAAAGACATATGGTCAGAATGTAGCTACCCATCTCATGTACCTGTCTCCACTACCTCTATTGCGACCTTGCCAGTTGTTGTGAATACCCTTGGGGATGAATTTGAGAGGGGTTACGTTGATGTTGTTTACTATATATTGGGAGCACCCGCAGAAGTGGAGGTCCCTGATCATTTGAACGCTAAAGGAGTAACTGAGGCCACCATACATGAGAAAGCGTAACTCATCAAGTTCTAGGGTATCCAAAAGTTAGTGACACTGCCAGAAATGGCGATCAATTCTTAGCTGGCCTTTTTTGACCTCTTCAGCGTGGTCATTTCATGAAATCCATCATGGATAAATACCCTGAGATTGCTAAAAACTAACCCCACGTCCTGGCTCAAGAAGGTCTTGGCCTTGTCTCTCAACTTTGGAGGAAAGCCCACAAAGTTGAATTGGTCATTCAAAAAATTCGAAATACTGGCCATCCTTGACACTGTCTTCCCAGATAACGTGATTTCCACTAAGCTTATCAAAAAGATAAAGCTCGCTCTTGAATTGGAGCATACTCAAGAATTTGAAACTGCAGGCCCAAACAACACCAGTGCTATTGTGGCATACACTTCCCTTCCCATTCGAATTTGGGAAACATATTTTAACAGCCCCTGCTGTGGCCTTGGACAACAACGAGGATGATATGCTAATTGGTACTCAATTTATGATTTTTTACGAGGGAAATATCAACATAAAGCAAGGTATCCTCTCATTACTAACTATGAAGTCCCTTTAGTCTTATCCATATAGAAACCAGCAAGCATGAATACACTTGCCTGGTAAATTACCCCTTTCCAGCTATGACTTTGCATTATTCCACCTCTGGCCGCAACACAAAGATAATGCCTGATTCAGTGGATGCTAGAGACGGTACCCCTTTCGATGCTTCAGACAAGGTTTTTATTAATTGTGTTGAATAACGAGTGGTTGACACTAAAATCTCGTTCCAAATCCCACAACGCTGCTTGTTGCATATCATAAGTCTTGAAGGCGTTAGTCCCTTGGAGCCTAAGTATTGACTGGGCACTAGACCCAACCTACCAGAGGCCTATTGCTATTCTGCTCGGAAAACTCACAGGCAAGGATATGTTCATAATAAAACACCAAGAAATTTTGCAGAGGCTTCTTAATCCAAGTGGAGGACATTGAACGTATCCAGTCCATTGGCTCTATGGCGGAATTTGGCTTTCCCATGGACAAGCTGGTGTGTACCTTGCTGATGTTCATTTTTTGGATAAGCTGACCCCAGATGAGTAAATAAAGTCTATACTTTACTAGACGAATATAGTGACCATTCTAATATAGTACTAAAAAAATATAGTGACATATTCTACAAATTGGATAATGACTATGGCCACGTGAAGGGCTGGAGTCACGCCATTGATGTGGGTAATTCTGGCTCTATTCAGTTTAAACCTTACCGTAAGTCAAAAGTGAAAAAACAGCAGTTGAGGACGGAGCTCTAGCTTTCACTAGACGCAGGGCTACTAGCTCCTTCACAAAGCCCTTGGTCTTCTCCCTTTCTGCTCATCAAAAAGAAAAAGAAGTTCATCAGATATTCATGGACTACCATAAGTTATATAACCTCACAAAAAAGAACAGATGTCCTCGCCCCATATTAATGACGCCCTGGCAGAACTCTCTGGCTCTAACTTCTTCAACGTCATGAACTTGGCTAGTGGCTATTGGCAAATGGTCCTTTTTCATAAAATCAGGAGAAATTTTCTCTCATTTGTAGTGAGGGTCTCTTCCAACCCAATTGATTACCTCAAGGTTTGTGTAATGCACCTGCAACTTTCCAGCATGTAATAGATCATACTTTCAGGACCTGAAGTTAGCTTGTCTCATCATCTATTTTTATGACATCACTGTTCTCAAGGACCTTCAACGAACTTCTTGATCACCTAAAGGAAGTGTTTCAATGGTTACAAAAGTTAAATATTAGTTGAAACTTTCAAAGTATACCTTCTTCAAAAGGATTGGACATCCTAGACACTTCATTTCTCGAGAAGTGATCCAACCCATAACTGACGAGGTTAAAACAATTTCAAAAATGCCTCCCCATAAAAATTTATGTGATATTCAGATGTTTATAGGGATGATGAGGTATTACCATCAGTTTACCCCCAAGTTTGTCCAGCTCAGAGAACCCCACGTTCGCCTATTGACTAAGAACACCACTTTACATTGCAGTACTGAACAGAAGGCCCCTTTTAGGACGTTGAACATTTGCTTCAACAATGTCCTATCCTGAGGCATCTTAAATTACAATAAGTCCTTTATCTTATTTACTGACGCTCTTACTATGACTTTGGGGCAATCTTAGCCCAACTGGATGAAAAAGGTGTAGATCATCATATATCCTTTTTTAGTATAATGCTTTCAAAAGCAGAACGCAACTACAGCATTACAGAGAAGGAATGCCTTGACGTTCTGTTAGCTGTGAAGCAAAACCTCCCTTTCCTGTATGGGACTACCTTCACTGTGGTTACCAGCCATGCTTCGTTGAAATGACTACAAAACATGAAGGATTCTACTAGCCGTTTAGCTCGCTGGGCTTTAAAGCTTTAGCCTTATGATATGAAGATCAAACACTGTACTGGAACCTGTCACATGAATGTTGATGGGGTAACTCAACTACCACTCCTTCACTTGGATAACAGTGAGAAGGGGAGGTTATATGACCTCTTAATGACCCCAAATGAATTGGAGGATGATAATGAGCCCATACAGAAGATGTTATCCTGGCACTCCTTCAACACCAAAGTGGAGAATGGGAAGTTGTATAAGCAGGTGGGGGCCAAATGGCTGCCTTACCTTCAGCCCCCAGAACATGTAACTGCTATCCTAAAAGTACTCCACCCTAGTTTATTGAGGGGCAAAGAAAACTTATGAGTGGATAAAGGATCGGTACTATTGAGATGGAATGATTATATTTAATGAAGCCTTCTTGGAAGATTTCCTTATGTGTAAGAAGCAATTTAGTTTCAAGTCTAGATACCAACTTCAACCACCATTCCTCAACAACCGTTCCACACCATCAGTCTGGATGTTGTAGGACCTCTCCCTCAGACTACTGTTGAAAACAAATTCATCATAGTAGGCATTGACCACTTTAACAAGTGGGGTGAAACTATGGCTCTTGCTTAAACGGCCAAGGCCACAGTCACCTTTCTACATCAAAACATATTCACTTGTCATGGGTGTTCAAGTACTACTCCGCGACAATTGTAAAAATTCACCACCAGAGTAATCAAAATCCTGGCTACTTCCATGGGAGCCCAACAATATTTCTCAGCTCCATATAATCCCTCTACTAATGGGACCGTGGAAATATTAAATGGAATCTCGGTTTGCATTCTACAAATAATGGCCCCCTCTGATCCACTTCACTAGGACAATACCTACCCAGTGCTCCTATGGATCAAAGGATTAACTATCACCAGATTTTAAAATGTCTCCATTCCATGTCTTGTGTGTGAGGGACCAGGTTAACTGCCCTCTTAGCTAAGGATGTCTTCTCTAGTGGTGAGGAACCTGAAAAAGCCATGCGAAGATCATCTCATCGTATCATTCAGCTTCAATCTGAGGCTATGATGAATCTAGCTAAAACTGTCACTAAAGAAGGACAAGCTTCCAATGAGATTCTGGGCTCCTCTGCCTTCATTACAAGTGTGTGATATGGTCTATATTACCATAATCACATCACTCCTAGAAGCAGTAAGATTGGAGTAATTTGGGAGGGTCTATTCATAATCACATACAAGGGAGGAAATGTGTACTCTATCAAATCCTTAGTAACAGGGATTACCATTAATTAAGTAAATGGCCAATCCTATGACCCTGTTCACCCCCCAATATTCTTGAGGGGGTAGTGTTGGACATTTTACATCTCAACTATGGCAAAAGAATGTTTTAGGTAAGAGATGTCCCAAGTTAAAAATATGATTGACCAAAGACATGTCAAATTGCAAAGTAATATCAATTCAAGTGAAAATGATAAAAATATTGGCCAGAAGACCATGGATGATTTACTCGTGGAACCCTGTGAATTGGGGCATCACTTCTCCAAATACCAAATGGGCTATTATCTTGAAAATCAATTTCAAGATTACTCCGACCATGAGGCCTATTTTGGGGCATCCATTGAAGGGTTCGCCCCCAGCCACATCTAGTTCCATTAAAACACCTAATCAGGACCTCCCTTCTATAGTTTAGCGGAGGTCTCTCAAGGTAAAAAATTTAGCTAACGTGGCTTGGCTAAGATATATTAAATTTTTACCCCATTGGAACATATTACTTACCTCTATTACCCCATCCATCTTTCAGCTAAATTGAAGCGATTTTTGAGCTTTAATAGGCTTAATTCAAATTTTCTTAATTCAGATCATAATAAGCTGTTCCAAACTTACCATTGAATACCCTTTAGCCCTTGATACAGTTTTTTAACTGAACAGTTGGACATTGAGAGGGTTTGTTTTTCTTTCCTTGCCAGCTCTAATAAAAACAAAATAAACAGCATTTATTTTATTTGTGTTTTTATTGTTAAATTACTAAAACCGTTGTGGAATCCAGTCGCATATAGCACCAGCGATCACCCAACTAGCTGGGTTCTCACATTATTGATGCTGCTTTGGGAGGATATCTGTCATATATTTTGACCAGCTCATCTTCTTTCCATCAGAGTGAAAGTTCTCACCTGGTCACAGATGTGAGTATCTTGTGTTTCCTAATGCTGACCTTACACCCCCAATTTCAGTTGCCCTGAGTTCATATAACCAGTTTCTTTCTTCTGAGTCACGCCTCAAGGAGAAGCAGGTATTTTTTATACACTAGTACCTTAGTTATCTGTGCTGCAACAAGCTTAATTGAGGTTATCAAACCTGCCAAGGATATGAATCATATTACAGATTTTAGACTAGCTGGTATCCCTATGATTAACACATTTCAGCCAGTCATGTCCTGCATTGTTGCATATACACAGTGGCGCGAATATTTTGGCTGCCTATTAAAGTTTGACTAGGATTCCATAAGGTGTCCGTTTTCTTTCTGATACTGGAGCAACGAGAAAAATCAAGAGTTTAGAAATATCTCAGGAACTTGATTTGTTTTTAAAATGTGTTCATTGGTATTGAATGTTTATTTTGCCCCAATAGCTTGTTATAAAGTAAGGCGTTCTATACCTTTTTCCATTCAAAATTCTGCATTTGCAATTTGGTATAGCCCGGTTCTAGATTTTCCTGTTCTTTTGTTATCCTGGGCGTTAGCTGGTGGCGTGTCAACAGTTAAATGTCAATCTGGACTTCAACTTATTGTTTTTTTAAGTACTAATTTATGTAGACACTTTCATCTTAATGGCACTTTAGCGTTGTTAAAACTCCAAAGTCTTTGCTACTAGTTCACAATTATTATCCCTAAAAAAGATAGCTGCAACCATCTAGTACTAAAAAAATGATAGCTGCACAGGGTTGGTTTGTGCAATCCTCACGTTGTCTGATGATATATATGATTGATAATAGTATAAAGACTATTATCTGAAGTTGAACAAATCAATAGTTTCTGGTCTAATGCTTATCTGGTATTCCTCCTCAAAATACTCTAGATGTCCTCAGTAATGATTTATTCCCTATCCGCCTAAATTGTACTACGCTCAGATGCTAGTTTATGGCCTTTCCTTTGGTAACACAAAGTTAACAGCAATTCCTGTCACAGCTCAGCTTCTCTTCTCTGGATCCTAAATCATTACTCTTTATCCTATTAAAGAGTCTTTAATCAAAGCACATATTAATAATTTCCTTGAAATTAAATAGAACTAAGAATGACTTCTGCTCATCACTGTTCAAAATATTGTTTTTTAAAGTGAATTCTCAGGGGAATTTATATAAGGAATTCGTTGCCCAACCCTTGGTTGGCGCCTCAACAATAAAATGCCAGCTGTTGCCACTAGATTACCCTTTGCCATCTCATCGGCAATGGTTTTCCCCTTCCTGGTTAGGATTCTGTCATCAGACATCCTGAGACCTAAAATGGAAAGAGTCAGAAAACGGTTCACTGACGGTTTCTACTCAATCTCAGCAAACTAACCATATTTGGTAAGCGACCTGCTTAGGTAACAGGACTTTACTACCCATACTTAAGGTCTCAAACCAACTGATCAATTTGTTATTTGCAGTTGGCATCACTCGCCTCACATCTTGCTCCTTAATTCCCACTTGGTCAATAATGAAACATGATTAATGCCAATTGGTACGCTTGATAGTTAATCATTGACAAACTACAAATTCCCTCATTTCGTTGGAAAATATGACTAATGAGATCTTAAGCATTCACTAGGAAAACCACAACGTAGCTGAACCAGGGAAACTACTTATATCCCCCAAACATTGTTAACCTGAAATTGGGGTCAACCAATATCCAATTCACTCACTATAGGGAATTATTCCATAGCAATCCACGGTAATAAGATGGCTGGAAATGTGGGCAAAAATCCCAACACATCCCCCTCTTTGCTACATTACAGCGAGAATAGGATTGGAACAGTGGAATACCACTTTTGACACTCAGTCAAATACTTCTCTGGTTCAAGCGTAGTACAGTTATTTGGTACTCAAAGCTGCTTGGGAATACCTTCAGCATGAGACTCTCTTCCTCTTCCTCCTCACTACCAGCTACTCATAATGCAGTCCTCAAAACCTTCTGTCATGCCAGGTTAATCAATTTATTCATGAAGATATTAATCCCAGAGTCAAGTCACCATTAATCAGGGCATATGACCCATTTTCTTATTCAAGATTCTTGGTCTGGCATCCTCAATTTCCTGATTTTCCTCCTCACCCTTAACAGGAGATTTTTGCTGCTAATGTTTGTTCTGCATTGCAAATAAGAATCTCTCTTATATTTGCTATTGTAATTTTCCTGTAATAACTTCTTGGCTAATCTCATTCATAATATTTCTTTGGAGAGCTTATCTCATTAATTTTAAGATTAATTTTTCCGAAATTAGAGCTTAATTACTTCCAGAGTACATACTGTTGACTATCATAAAAGTCTGACATCCCACCTCTCATCCAACTCATATGTCCAATGTTCTTGACAAAGCCCATTGACAAGCACTTAAGACCAATATTCTGGCTCTGGTGCCATATCAGGATTAATTGGGGTTTTTTGCTGACTGCCTAATTCTTGTTCTGTTGCTTACCTCTTCATTATAGGGTATCATATTTGGCAAGTACCAACGTTTTCATCTCTCTTCCCCTAGTCACACTATCACTGGGAACAGCTACCACTCAGCAAACATGGCTTTGAGTAGGTCTAGCCCTTTATAGATTCTGAACTCACATATATTTTGACGGTTTGTTTACTTCTCTTGCAATCCATCCTCTCTTTTCCAAGAGCTGACATAGTCAGAATCATCTGTGAGTTGAGGATAAGCAATTAAATTTTTTTAAATATATTTTTTTTCTGCGCGTTTTATGATTTTTTTCTATATTTTTATCAATCTTTTAATTCTTTTTTATTTTTATATAACTTGACCTTCATTTGGTTCAGCGGTTCATCTTTTTTATTTATTCCCCAAACTGGTTCCTAGATATACTTAGATCTACCAGTATTCAATAGTTCAGAGGTCTTTTTTAAGACTTAGCCATCTAGTTTTGTTCAGCAGTCCTTTTTTGAAATTAGCTTAATCACCAGGACATAACCACTTTAATGGTTTAGCAGTCCTTTTGGAACACTTTTTCATTATTTTCCCATTGATCCACCGCTTTAAGTACTTAGCATGGACAAATAACTATTCTTCCATATGAGGTTCTTGAAGGAATAGGCAACTGTCGCCATCTTGGCAATAATCTTAATTAGACATGACCACAACACATCTAGTCTGTTTCTTCTGCTGAAACTATGCATATTGCAATAGGCAACTCTTTCGTCTATTTAGTATTCTATTAAAGCTGGCTGGCTCTTATCATCCATTGTTTTTGCTCTGATCCTTTTCTCTAAGGTCATATTAAATGCTTGCAACTGCATTTAAATCCAGACATACAACAACTGGGTCAGGTACTGCTCGGCACTCATACTTGATGTTGGTTTCACCACCAAATATAAAATCAGCAGCAACACAGCCTTCTTACATATAGCATAAATGGTGTTTTTCCCATCGCCATATGATGACTTATGTTATATGCAAATGTCACCAAACTAAGGTACATTCTCTATGTGGAAGTCTTCCTACAACTAGCTTTCTCAGCATTATGCCCTTCATTCCATTGACCTATTCTACCAGTCCATTTGTCTCTAGCCAGTAAGGTAAAGACATTACTCCCATGATTTCCATTAGTTCATTCAATTTCAGGATCACATGAGACATGAAATTATTTTCATTATCACTCAATAAGACCTGCAGTCATCCATGTAAATATGCTACTTGATCTAGGATAAACCGTGCTATGCTTATTGCAGTTAAGTTCTCCAGGGCCTTTACCTCACCCCATCATGGCAGATGGTTGATCGCAAATATGATATATTTGAATCCCCAGGTACTCATGGTTAATAGTCCCATCACATCTATGGACATTGTGTGCCAAGTAAATTCAGGGCAGACCAGTTGGTATCATGTTCTTTTGGTGCTTTTGCAACTTGCACTTCACACAAGCAAGATAATACACTACATCATAGTTGATGGACTTACAGATATAAAACTGGTGATTATAATTGGTCTTTTTCCTCAGGCCTCCATGCATGACAACCTTATGAGCGGCTTAGATGATAGCCGCTTATTCTGACAGCTTTGGTAAATAGTAAGTGTCTCCTATCAATAATCTTGAAAACTTGTCCATCCATGGTCTTGGCGTTTTACATCGCTTTTCAAAGCGTAGCTTGGATCCCTGGGAGCTTGTCCCCTATTTCTCCTTTGACTATTCTCTGGAAAGTCTCTTCCACCTGCTGGTATACCAATTGGACCATTGGTAACCTTGAAAAGCCATCGACTCTCTTATGAGATCTCCAGCTATGTAGACTACTTCATAGTTGAAAGCCTGTAGCTTTAATTCCCACCAGGCCAGTAGTCCTTCCAGTTCTCTTAAAGCGTGTAGTCAATGCAACAAGACTTGGTCCATCATCACTTTGAAGTGCGTTCCATGAATGTACACCCAAAACTGTTTACAGGCGTAAATGACTGCAAGGCATTCACACTCAGTCACAGTGTAATTCCTTTCAGTCAATGATAGTGTCTGGCTCACATATGCACCAGATGTTTGTCCCCAAGTTTATCCACCTGGCTCAGGACGGCGCCAATTGCCATTAACAAAGCATCAGTCTGTATTATCGATATTTAATTGAAATTGGATACTTAAGGATTGGAGAATATAATTTGAATTTATTTGAGGTAAGCCGACCAGGGGATGGACATTACCAATACAAAATATTGACCAAAACGCAAACCAAATGCCCTAAATGAGTGGCGGAACACCAAAACAAAAAGGAAAACCAAACCAAACAGGTGTAGAAGTTGTGGACCGCTTATCCCACCATGGCGGAGGGGGAGGGGGAGAGGGTAGCAGATAGCTTATTGATTTCTTCTTCATTAATGAAGATATTGACTAAAGTGGAGAGCAAAGAGGTTAGGGCATATGCAGGATGCGGGTTGAGGAAAAATGTAAAAGGGTTAAGGTCTTTGCAAACAAGCTGTGCCTGGAGCATAGCCTCCATGAATTTGGCAACATGGTGTTCAGCTTATATGTGTGCATCGGGAAGCTGAGAAAATTTAGTTATTTGGCTCTGGTGATGCGTTTGGTGGGGGAAAATTCTGCCAGTGCAACAACTTGCTTGACAGCAGAGGTGGCGGTTTCCCTTAACCGTTCAATTTCCTCCTTTGCAACCTCAGGGAAATCATCAGGGTAACTGATTCTATGTAGCCCCTCATTAAATTGAGCAACAGATTGTGTCATGGCTTCGTGGAGATGGCAGCTATCAGGAGAGGCCACAATGGCTTTGGCTAGTTGGTGGTCACTCAAAAATGGGGTAGTTGTGGGTTTGAGGATATATTTCTTAGGTGGGAATGGGGCACCGAGATCTGATGGTAGATATGGTTCTAAATTAATTGAAAAGTCGGGATGTGGTACAATTTCCCCAGATTCAGTATTTTCATCCAATAGGTCCCAGGGATATTGATTGAGTGTGATTGACTCAGAGGGACGAGGTTTTGCTAGGTAATTTTTGGGATCGTTAAATCGTTTGGGCTGTAGATGGGTCCAAACCTGCTCCTGAATGGGTAAATTGTTAAAAATTAAGCCAGCTTGGGCTGTGGTTGCAAAGGTTTTGTTGATTTTTGAGCGTTCAGCCTGGGGGGGCAGCCAAAATCCCCACTCAAATTCTGATTGTGTGGCCCGATGTGTGGGCTTGGTTGATTCCATTTGGTTTAAGTTGAAGCTACAGTTTTTTTAATGATCCAACTCATGGCTAGGGGACAAACGGTGTGGCCGTTGTCAACACGAGCCCAAAAGAAGTGATCTGGTGCAGATGAGATATGGGCATGTGGAGGGATGTACTGGGCTATGGTTGGTTGGTGGGGGGTTATGGTGGCCATTGCCTGTGGCGCTTCTAACCGCTCAGCTCTGCTTGGGACCAGGAAGTGGAGGATGGGGTTTGTACCAAATTTGGATAGCCCCATCATCAGTTCTTCATATAGTTTTTGAGGCGGAAGATGCAAAGGAAGGTTTGCAAAGGTCACCACTATTGTGGTGTCACTGGGGAGGCGTGTATGGGTTGTGAAAATAGGAGTGTTTTTATATATTAAGGCATAGATGCTGCCACAGCTGCATCCTCTTCATTGAGAAAACTGATATCAAAGTAGCCCTTCTGAGGGCAGAAGTCAGAAAAATCCCGCAAGTGAAAATGTGGATGTTGCCAACTCAATTAAAGCTTTGTTGGTATATGGGAAGAGATGCCCATATTTGACTCAGAGGCAAAAGCAAATATTAGATTGGGGTAGGGCAAGTGGGTGGGGGCGGGTTGGGTGTACACACGCTAAATGTGATGATAAGTCCCCTGAGGGACAGATTGGTCTGATGTATTAGGCGGACTGGATGAGCCAGTTTGCACATATTTGCCTGCAGGGCGGAAAACACTAGCAGGTGGTGGATCCGCTGACATAAAATGAAAACTGATATGGTGGAGGTGGCGATGGAAAAATTAACGGATGCTTTTTTTAGTAAATTTGCTCAAAAGTGATGTCAAGCGGGATTAGAGAATATAATACTGGAATATTTCATCAGAAAAATCTGAGCTTATTCACCCTAAATAAACCTTTTTTTGAATTTTCAACAACTGGAATAGGGGCTCAGGCATCTTTGATTATTCAAATGATTCTTTAATAATATCTCCTACCCCAATGTTGTCCGTCATGGTCTGCCAGCTGAAATGGGCGCCAGAAGAAAGTTTCCCCAAAGCTTCTTTTTTTAGTACTAGATGGTCCCAACCCAAGGGGGGATTCATCGATGTATCCCCAAAGCTTCCTCACAGTTGGATTTTTGGCTTGGAAAACAGCTCACGAATGCTTGCTACTATAAATCCAACAATATAAATATGGGCCATTTCTCACCACTAATATGGAAATAATAAAAAATAAGAAAATATTAAGAAAATTAACTTATAGTTTTTTAATAGGCGAAACTTGGGGGTAAAAGAGAGTATACCTTAATAAATTGATAAAGTGTTTAACATGTTGAAGCTCGACGTTTGTAAATCTTATGGATTTCCAAATTTGTTAATATGTGATTCTAGCCTATTGAAGCTCTGAAAACTCACTTCCTTTAGGCTGAATGATGAATGGAGGATTATTTTGGGGTGAGATGTATCTATGAGGTAACAACTTAATATATCCAAGCCAATCACCTTTTGCTAAAATATTGCACCTTGGGGGACTCCTGTCACGCCTATAATGGGGGTAGTCCATGCTTAGGTTTTTAAGGGGATTAGATGAGACTGGGGGCAAACCCTTCGATGATTGCCCTGGAATGAGCTGTGAGGTCAGGGGAATCAGATGTCCCAGCTTTGTGCTATTTACCAAATTTGTTTTTGTAAAAGTGTTGCCACAATTCGCAGGGTTCTACCATGAGTTGGTAAGGGACTTTTGGCTGACTAAATCGTATTATTATTATTTAAATCGAGTTTCTCATTATCATGGACTTGTAAATGTCCAACATTCCCTCTATTTGGCCGAGATTCTCCCACAACATTCTTATTCTGAGGCCTGGGAGGCTAATGTCCGACATTACCCCCTCAAGAATGTTGGGGGAGAATATGGATGAAGGAAGTGGCTATGAACTAGGTTGATGGTGAGTCCAGAGGAGAGGGATTTACTAGAATACTCATCCTTTCACTTGTATGTGACTGAGAAAGACCCTTCCTAGATAGAACCAAGCTTTACACTTCTTGGAGTGATTTGATTATGGTATATAGTACCAAGTCAGATACTTTGAATGAAAGAAGAGGTGCCCTGAGCTCATTTGCAGCTTAACCTTCTTTGATAACACTCTTTTCTAAATTAGCCTCGGCCTCTTAATGTAATTGGATAATGTGTTGAGCCAACTTTCTCATGTCTTGTTCTGGATCAGTCCAATCGGAGAAAATATCCTTGGCTAATATTGCTGGCACCCTAGGTTCTCACCCATATAATGCCCAGAAAGGGGAAATTTTGAGGATGCAATGGTAGCTAATATGGTAGGCCATGAGTGCACTGGTTAAATGGAGATCCCAGTGGAGAGGGCAGAAGTGGGCATTTTTGCGTTAAATCAAGACCAGGGTCTCATTATCTCTTTCTATCGCCCCATTTGTGGAAGGGTTATAGGGGGCCAAAAAAGTTGTTGAGCTCCCATAGAAGTGGCGAGGAGCTTTACAACTTGTGAAGTAAAATTTTTCCCATTGTTACATAGGATGACCTGGGGGAACTTATGACGGATGAAGATACACTGTTATAAGAAGGTAGCTGTATATTTTAGCAGTCTGAGCGAGAAGAGCCACATCTTTCCCCCACTTGGTGAAATGATAAATACCAACCAAGATATAGCGGTTTTCACATGTAGTTTTAGGGAGAGGACCTATAACGTCAAAACTTATGGTGTGGAAGGGTTGGTGGGTTTCGTAGGTTGATACTGATATTGGGTCTTGAAGATAGTTTGTTTCTTACAGGTCAGGAATGCATCTAATACTTCATTTATGGTCTCCATGATGCCCTCCCAATAGTACCGCTATTTTATTTACTTGTAGGTTTTGCGTACTCCGCAATGCCCTTTGATAGTGTATGACTCTAAAATGACAGGGACACCCTCTGATGGCCGGAGGTAGGGCAACCAAATTAATCCTACTTTCTTATATATTTTTCGTTCTCAACTTTTGTGTTGCAGGAGTTCCAGGTGAGCATCTTCTGTACTATTTCATCTTCATCAGCCCATGCGTCAGGAGTCATTAGAAGATCATGCAACCGCTCAGCTTCACTATTATTAAGGTGAAGGACAGGCAGCCACGTTAGCCCATCAACGTTAATATAGCATGTCCCAGCTTAGTGCTCAATGGTCATATCATAATTCTGGAGCTTAAGAACCCAGAGATCCAACCTCCCAGTGGGATCTTTCATATTCTGCAACCTCTTCAATGAGGCGTGTTCCATGATAAATTTTAAGGGGTCCCATATAGGAATGGGCGGTAGTGTTTGACAGCAATCAGAACAGCCAGACACTTCTTTTCCGTAATGCTATAGTTACACTCAGCTTTTGGAAGCATTTTGCTAAGGTAAGACATGTGATCGACTCCATGCTCATCCAACTGAGCTAAGATAGCTCCAACAGCGTAGTTAGAGGCATCTATGAGCAACATGAAGGGTTTGCTGTAGTCAGGGTTGCGGAGTATTGGTCTTTTTTGTAACAGTAACTTCAGGGTTTAAAGGGGGCTTTTTTTAGCAATCATTTGAAATGGTGCTCTTTGTTAAGAGCAATACTAGGGGACACAATGAGCTGCGCAAATTTTGGTATAAATTGATGGTAATACCCCATCATACCCAAGAATTAATAAATGAAGCGAAAGGTTTTGAGCGCAGGCATCTTAGCTATAGCTTCAACTTTAACTTATAGAGTTCGAGTCCCATCTTGGAGATAGATTGTACAATGAAATCCAGCTTCCTCTGGAAAAATATGCATTTATAGGGCTTTCTTATGATATTAGAAGCCCGCAAGCGTTGAAAAATCTCCTTTAGATGTGTGAGGCGTTCATTTAAAGTCTTAGTGAAGACTGTAATATCATCGAGGTAGATGATGACACAGCTTAATTTTAGATCCTGCATGATATGATTTATTGCTCACTGGAAATTGGCGGATGTATTGCACAGCCCTTGCGGTAGCCAGGTAGGTTGGAAGAGACCCTCAATGCAAAGAAAAGCAGATTTCTCTGGTCTTAAGGAGAAATGTCCATTCTCCAATAATCACTAGCCAGTTCCATGGCGGAGAAGTATTTAGACCTAGAGAGTTGGGTTAGAGCGTCATCAATGGATATGATAGCTATCCTTATTAGTGAGGTTGTTTAATTTGCAATAGTCCATCACTACATAATGAACTCAAATTTTCTTCTTTATTAGTAAATGGGGGGTACAAGGGCTTTGTGATGGCACCAGCAATCCAGAATCCAGCAGCTGTTTGAGCTCCGTCCTCATCTGTAGATCCTCAGCTTTTGATTTGCAATAGAGATTAGAGCGAACAGGTTTAGAATCACTAATGTCAATCATATGCATCTAGCCCTTCATATGCCCATAGTCGTTGTCAGATTTAGAGAAAATGTCGCTGTAGGCCTCAAGTAAGGAGTGGACTTTATCCAACTCAAATGGGGTTAGTTTATCAGAGATTTGAACAGAAGGTAGGGTACATATGGAGTGGTCAGCAGGTAAGCCCATATCTGCCATAGACCCAATACAGTGGACTTACTTGATGTCCAAAACTGCTATCAGCAGGCCTCTTTTTTTTTAGTACTAGATGGTCCCAACCCAAGGGGGATTCATCGATGTTATCAGCAGGCCTCTTCTGATCTCCAAAAGCTTTTTTACCACCATATCCTTCTTGGTAAGATTTCCCAAAAAAACTATTTATGGCTGAAGAAAGGTGGGGTCTAACACGTCTGGCAAAACTCTGGTCTCTAAAGGACTAACATCATCTATACTAATGATATGCTTCAAGCAGTTGTGTGAATTTGCATGGTAACCTTTGTGCCTACTACCTTTTGTTCCCCAGCCTTAATGACCACCTCTTCAAAATCATAGAAAGGGATACTCTAAGAGCATCCACTGAGAGAGGAAACAGCTTTTGCCGTCCTGCCATGGTGTATTGCAGGGTTAGAGCGGAGGAGGGATATTCAACTGTGCAAACATAATCCTTTTTATTAAGCTCCATTAAAAATGGAGGAACCTCATAATTAAGCTGGGAGAGATAACCCTACTTCAAATTTACACCTTCATATTCAAGCATAAATTTGGTTCCAATGAGTAAATAGTAGGTATTATTTGTCAAAGCCACTTCTGGAGCTGATAGGAGAAGCTTCCCAAATTGTATTGGCAGAGAAGAGTAGGCTCCAATGGCGCATGTTTTGTTTGAGACCACCATTCCAAACGATTGAGTGTATTCAAGGTCAGGGCCAGCTTAATCTTCTTTATAAGCTTAAGTTGCCACAACGTTCACCGGGAACTCAGTGTCAAGGATAGCTTTAACCCGCACGCCATTAAAGATGACCTCCACTTTAGTTAAAGTACCACCCAAGGAAGGGGGAAGAGCAAGAACAACTCTTAGATGAAGAGTGGAGGCAAGGCATTTTAAAGTTTTAAGGTATTTCTCCTGGATAGTCTGCAGGGTATGAACGCACTGGGTAGATATGAGAAATGTGGCAATGAGCTGGTCAGCCTCACTGGCAGTGTCAATAATCTCATACCCATATCACTTGCCAAAGATAAGTTTGATGAGTGATCTTAGCCCAAATACACTCTCTCTGGGTTCAATCGTTCAGGTAACTCCACTTCACCTGGGTCTCCTAAGACGTAACCACCAACATCTTCATCACCTCCTTCAGATTCAGCGTCAGAGGGATTATCAATGCAGGTTAGGGAGCCCATAGGAGGTGAGGTAGGTTTAGGACTTCCCTTATGGTGTGATAAGTCTTAAGGTTGCTCCTCAACTTTATTAACTTTTGGGGGAGGTGTTGGAATTATCACAGTCCAAGTTTCGACCTTTGAGGTAGAGGGTTTTTGCTGCCTCATGGAGACAGGTTTCAGGCTAGAGTTAGCTGATTGAGAAGTTGAGGGAATAGCACAGAGGAGGTGGAATCTTCAACTTCAACAGCTATGGGTCGTTTGGTGGCTGTGTGCTTCTGTGAAACAGATAGTGTAGCTTGTGGGACCTGAGAAGGGGTTTGGGATTAGGAGACAGTTTTGGGACCACTTTGGAAAGCCTCTCTGAAGAAGAAGAGGACCAAGGAAAAGGAGCTACGGCTTTCTTCAGCTGCATTTTTGAACTGAAACGAAAGGGAGATTTGCCCCATCACCACCATTACTAGCTTATTATTGTTATGGGAAGAGGAAACTGTGGATGATGGCAACACCATAGGAGCCAGTTTACAGAGGGAAAAGTCGTATTATATGCTAAATGGGGCGGAGTAGGATCTTGGCTCAAAGCTCCTTGTGTAGGGTTACACTCATAGATATCTACAACTGCTAATAAAGCTTCCTTGATATCCTGTACAGTTTTAAAACGTGCGCTTTACATAAGAGAGATGCATTACCAAGGAGGAATGAGATGACAAGCTAGGTAAGATAGCCGCAATTGCATCTTTTTTTTAGTACTAGATGGTTTACATGATCACAATGGGGCTTCGAACCCAGGTCACCAGCTTCCCCAACTAAGCGCTTTACCACTTAGCTACGAAGCCTTACCGCAATTGCATCTTCAAAAGGTAGCATTTGTGAAAGCAACAAAGGTTGAGCTTTATTAAAAAGCGCTCAATAAACGAGTTGATTGATTCTCACTCTTGCAAACTATGGCACATAAAGGCCTGTTTTTGTTGCTGCAAACTTTGCTTAGAGCTAAAATTCATCAAGCAGCGTTTGCTTAAACTCTGCCCAAGTACTGAGCTTGACCATGGTGAAGGCCATTCTTTATTTTACTATTTATTTACGCAAGGAAGAATGAACCAAATGTTTATCTGGTCAGTGGCTCCATCCATCGTAGATTTATACAAATATAGGAAAGAGGCAATAATACCCTCACAGTTATAAACTTGTCTCGCAGAGGAAGATTTCTTATTCTGGTGCATTGTAGTGAGTGCTTCTCAGGCCGTTTGAGGCGAGACAGAGCACTAGCTAGCTGGAGTTCAATGGAGGTAGCTAAGGGTTCATTGTCATCGTTTTTGTGGTGTACAGACTACCCTCTGTAGTGAGCACCACTTGTTGGATTTTTGGTTTAAAAAACAGCTCGCTGGTGCTTGCTGACTTAAATTTAACAATATAAATAAGATGCGTTTCTCACCACTGATAGGGAAATAATAAAAAATAAAAACATATTAAAAAAATTAATGTTTATAGTTTTTAATAGGCGCAACTTGGGGGGTAAAAGAAAGCACCCCTTAATAATTATTAAAAGAGTTTAAAACGTTGAGGCTTGATGTTTGCACAGCTTAGGAATTTCAAAAACTTGATAATATGTGATTCTAGCCTATTAAAGCTCTGAAAACTTGCTTCCTCTAGACTGAATGACAAATGGAGGATTATTTTGGGGCTATGTTGTACCCATGAGGTAACAACTTAATATCCTAGCCAATTACCTTTTGCCAAAAGTATTGCACCTTGGAGGTAATCTACCACGCCTATAAAAGGGGGCGTTCCTAAATTGGTGCTTGGAAAGGATTATATGATGCTTGGGGCAAACCCTTCGTTGGGTACCCCAGAATAGGCTATGAGGTCAGAGGAATCAGATGTCCCAACTTTGTGCTATTTACCCAATTTAATTTTGTAAAAGTGTTGCCTCTACTTGCGGGGTTCCACCAAGAGTTGGCCAAAACTTTTGGCCAACTAAATCATTATTATTATTAATGATAATGAGTTCCCCATTATCATGGACTCATAAATGTATGACATTTTCTTTATTCGGCCAAGCTTCACCCACAACATTCTTTTTCTGAGTCCTTGGAGGCAATTGTCTGACACTCACCTTCTGATATGGCCTTCTAGGATGTTTGCTAAGATGCCATATAAAGAAAATTTTATTTATAATTTCCTTTGTTTGTCCCATATGCAAATAAATATGTGTGGCGGCTCCCACATTTTGGTTGGGTACCACTAATGCTAAAAACTCTTCAATAGTATCCATTAATTCCAAAGAACACTTGGATATCTCAACGTTTTTCAGTACAGCCATTTTTTCTATGGCTTTATTTTTTGGGCTTTTGGCTGCAGTCTACTAGAGTTCATTATGAATCCTAAATATTCCAACTTTTTCTTGAAGAAGTGGCACTTCCTAGGCTTGATCTTCAGGTTAGCCATGGGCAGTCACTTAAAGCTTCCTCTAAGTGGTGTAAATGGTCAGTGGATGTCCTACTGAACAAATTTCATATCGTCTAAGTACACCAGTATGCATGACAACTTCAGGTCATTAATATGGCGTCCACGGCCCTCTGGAATGTCGCAGGTGCATTGACCTTGGGGCATCCTCATTGGTTGATAAAGTTTCTCCACAGTATTGATTGTGCATTTCTCCTGGTCTTCTGTTGCCAAATCAATTTTCCAATATCTCAATATTAGATCCATTGTTGAAAAATACTTACCTCTCCCAATCAGTATATTGCATCATAGATTTGTGGTAGCAGATATTAAATTATACCTAATAATCTCATTAAGCTTCCAATAATCAATCACCACCCAATTAGAGCCATCCTTCTTTTTCTTAGAAAGGATAGGGCTCTCACAGGGACTCAATGAAAGAACCAGAGACCCATGCTTCACTAGTTTAATGATTTCTTCCTACACTTCCGCTTCAACTGCTTTCAACAATCAAATCAGTATCATTCTTATTGGCAAAATTTCCCAGGGGTCAACTTTGTGTATCACATTCCTTTTGTATCCCCAAAATGTAGTTGTCCTGTGTGAATGCTTTTATAATACTTATTGAATTGCTCAAACACCTCCTCCTGCTATCTGTCCGTCAGATCAGCGAGTTGCTCTCAATAAACCAATAAGTTGATATTTTCAGTCACCCCTACCAGTAATCCCATTTCTTTGAGAGTCCCAAAATCATAGATTAACTCAAAGCAGCCATTGAGATTAGATGAACAAGAATGGTGATCTGATTCTTCTCAATTTTCACTGGGTTTTCACTCAAATATGCCAGGAGAACTGAATTTCTCTATAGCCCAGCATAATTATTCCAGGAGCTACCTAAGGCTCTACTTTGGACTTCCAGGGGCTATTTAATTTTCAATACAGAAGCTCTAGTATTATCAATGTCAACCCCATGTCAACTATTATTTATGATCCCAGTGGTATGGTTCTTGTCCTCTTGATCCCAACAGAATTCCCTGATTTTCCAGGATTTCTGTTGGCATTTCTCATTGCTACCGGGCAACCTTTGGTATCAAATTGGGACAATGTCATCATTGTAGATCAGATTGATGAAGCTATTTCTGTTAATCAGTGGAGCTTTCCCATCTTTCTGAAAACCAATTGTAACATCTGACCCAATATGGTCAACATATTATCCTAAAGTTACATTTAACTCCATATTTTCAAAGAAACTCCATCATAATCAGAACATCATAATTTTGTTTGTCCAAAACTATTGCTGTGGCGGATAACACTAAGGATTCAAATCAGAGTGGAAGAGCACTATACGCTCCAAAGGAGATTGTTATTTGGCCTAGCTGTCACATATTCTTTCTTGTGTCTTAAATTAGGCGAATTCCTCGTCATCTTCACCAGCTTGGTTGAGACAATGTTGATGGGCGCTCCACTGTCAACTATTGGCCGCACTCATACTTGATTAACCAGTATGTCTATATATGTACACTCAGAGTATTGGTAAATTGTATTTACTGAGTGTATAGCTGCATAATTTAATGTATTGAGGGTGTGAATTATCTGCGCTGATAGAATAGGAAATTGTTTCTTAATTGATCTAAGAGGGATAGATAGTTTTGCCTCATCTAATTTGACCTTGGTCAATTATTCTGGATTCACTGCGGCTCAGATCTTATCCACTCTTTGTAACACATATGGCCAAGCAACTACCTTAATTATTTTGGGGTCAATCCCTTCAAACAAATATGGTTACTGTTTTTACATTTAAATTGATCACTTGATATAGGTGATACTGTTCTTCATCATTGACAAACAGATCACTAATAACTTTTTTCATGTAATATATCAGGAATAGTTGGTTTTTCGCAGCTCTAGATTGTTCCCCATCTAGGCCATGGGCCCTTTTACCAGCTCCTTTGCGGGTTTAGAATCTTTTGTTTGGACCAAACTAATCTGTTCCTTGGACTTCTTGCAATGAAAAGCGGAGGGTCCTTTCCCTATACACTGGTATAGCCTTTTCCTTTCTTAATGATCCGCTCGAAATATTTTTAGCTTATTTATTGGCGTGATTCAATTGTTGGACTCCTTAGCGCCCTCTGTCTACTTCTTAGTATTTTTATGGTGTACTGGATTCAGTTCAAAACTTCTATTCAGAGCATCAAAGGTCACTCCTAATATTCAAATGAAACATCATCTGTGTTGTGATAATTTCTATTGCAAACATGGAAGACATCATTTGATGAAAATTGCAATAGGGCCAAGGACTTCTCGCAACATGATCTATGCTTAAAAAACATCCAGCACTTTTTCTCCAACCAAAACTATGCGATTCTTGGTAGAAATAATCAGCAAAACTTGCTAAAGATTCACCGTTCTTAAATTGATTTACATGAATTCTTGTCTGTGCTTTGACATGTGCATGGGACTTCCAAATTCTTCTATAATGGTCGTCTTGGACTCTGAGTATAACCATCTGTCCCCCTCTAGATGAGAAACACTAGGTCTATGATAATCAGTATCCAAACAATTCATAATTATCAAAGCCTTTTAATGATAGCCATAACCAAACATTGTAATGATAAATAGTTGAAAAAATCATGGGCGTTATCCTGATGTTAAGTAAGTAAGTTTGGCATAGACTACATTCCTCTGAGGTTTTTTTAGACACCACTCTTGGTTTAGCTACAAGATTAACTTGAGGAATAATTTATAAATTACTCTCTAAAAAGGCTGCTAATGTGGTTGGCGTTTTCGTGGATATGATTTTTTCCAACTGGAGTTTTTGGAGGCATCTCTTCAGCATCAGTTGCCACATAGGGCTCACATTCACATTTATGAGTCTTCAACTCTTTGACTTGCTTAATCAGCTGCTCTATATCTGCACTGAATGCCTGAAATTGAATGCAATCTGCTTTAAACTCCATTTTCAAGAATAATACTTCTAAAACTAAAACTCCTTCATTTTTCTTTAGATATTAATTTCCTAGTAACTCATTGCCAAAACTAGCAATATATTTGACACCTTCCTCAAACTTGGTAACCCTTTCCTCTAAGGTAGAGAATTCTTGAGGATCCGCAGAATTCATCTCATTATTGTTGACAGTTGCCATATCCGCCCAGAGTTCTCTTAACATGTCCTTTTATGAAATCTTATCCTAGTATTCCTACTCAACTATAACCCCTGTACTGAGAACCCATTGTTAGAATTCTAGGGGCTTCGCTTCTCATTCAAAATATTAACCCCTAAATTTGGTAGCTGCACAGGGTTGGTTTGTGCAATCCTCATGTTGTCTGATGATATATATGATTGATAATATTATAAAGACTATTATCTGTAGTTGAACAAATCAATAGTTTCTGGTCTAATGCTTATCTGGTATTCCTCCTCAAAATACTCTAGATGTTCTCAGTAATGATTTATTCCCTATCCGCCTAAATTGAACTACGCTCAGATGCTAGTTTATGGCCTTTCCTTTGGTAACACAAAGTTAACAGCAATTCCTGTCACAGCTCATCTTCTCTTTTCTGGATCATAAATCCTTACTCTTTATCCTATAAAAGATTCCAATCAAAGCACATAGTAATAATTTTATTAGAGATGAATAGAACTAAGAATGAATTCTGCTAATCACTGTTCAAAAATATTGTTTTTTATAAAGTGATTCTTAGAGGAATTTATATAAAGAATTCGTTGCCCAACCCTTGGTTGGCGCCTCAACAATAAAATGCCAGCTGTTGCCACTAGATTACCCTTTGCCATCTCATCGGCAATGGTTTTCCCCTTCCTGGTTAGGATTCTGTCATCAGACATCCTGAGACCTAAAATGGAAAGAGTCAGAAAACGGTTCACTGACGGTTTCTACTCAATCTCAGCAAACCTTCATATTTGGCAAGCGACCTGCTTAGGTAATAGGACTTTATTACCATAATGCAGGTCACAAACCAACTGATCAATTTAATAGTTGCAGTTGGAATCACTCGCCTCACAACTTGCTCCTTAAATTCCCACTTGGTCAGTAATAAAATATGAATAATGCCAATTGGTACACTTGATAGTTTATCATTGACCAACTATTAAATGCCCACATTGTCAGCAACTCTTCCTGATGAGATCTTAAGCATTCACTGGATTAATCCACAACGGATTTGAACCAGGCAAATTATCTAAAATCCCCCAAACATTGTTGGCCTGAAATTGGGGTCAACCAATATCCAATTCACTCACTATAGGGAAATATTTCCAAGCAACCCACGATAATCTAGATGGCTGGAAATGTGAGCAAAAATCAACTAGTGTCTTCACAAAGGTGGGCTCCATCATGTCAATAAATTTTCTCATATAGCATTCCACTAATTTTTTCCTCTATTTTAATGTCATATAGGGTGTTTTGTTATTCAGAAAGCAAATGTCTTTCGCCCCATTCTGAGTATTATCAAACTTATTTTAATAATGATTTTTTTATATAAGCTGCCCGTTGTACTATAAACTAGAATAAAAGATAAGGCGCTGAAGATCTGGTTAGAGGTTATGCCTTAGAATGAGTAGTTCTTTTGGAGATTCTTTCCCATTGCTTCTCATAAAGTTTTCACCCAAAAGAATGATGGAACCCTACAACCTTTCGTGGACTATGACCATTGATATTACATAATGGTATATGATCCTTATCCCTTCCTTTAGAGCAAACCATCAGCGGTTCAATTGCAAAACACACATTTTATTTCTAAACTAACCTTATAAAAGACTTAGATTAAATCTGGTTAAAAGATGGAATGGAGTGACTCACATTCATTCATACAAAAAAGAGGTGTCTTTTAGTTCTAATTAATTCCCTTTGGCCTAAAAATGCACCAGGAAGGTTAAGCACATTATTGGTTACGTTCTGGGTGACCTAAACATCACCTGTGTGGTGGCAAATATATAAAAAATCTTGGTACATTCTTTTACTCATGAAAATCATGCAAAGGTCCTAGAAACAGTGCTGGCTGCCTTGAAGAAGGCAGATCTTTATGTGAATTCTTTAAAGTGAGAATTTTTTAATAAGAAGTCCCTTTTGGGTAACCTGGTTCTGAAGGACGGGTTGCCATTCTCTCTTGCAAACTTGAGGCCATTCTCTCGTGGACAACTCCTAACATTCATAAAAAGTTACAATTTTTCTTTGATAACATTTTTCTCTTAAAAGTTCACTCCTACGCTCTATCAGTTTGGCGCCCCCTTTATCAACCGATGGAAAACATTCCCTTCAAGTTGATAGAAACTTACCAATGCAAATTCTAAAGCTATCAAAAAAGTAGATATGGCGCCTCATATGCTTAAGAATTTAAACCCATATAGGCCCTCTAAAGTGGCATAGGATGCCTCTGCGGCAGTGGTAGGGCTGCCTTGCTTCATAACCAAGAAGGGGTGTAGAATCCTGACATCTACCTTTTGTGTTTTTCATCAGATAAAATTTCTAGGCCTTCTATGATAAGGAGCTTACTGTTGTGGCATAGTCACTCACACAGTGGTGGGATATCCTCCAGGAAGCTAAAAATGAAGTGATTGTAAGATTGAACCACCAAGCTCTCATGTTTTTAGGAAGCTGAGGAAGTTAGAGTATTTTTTAGTCTCAGACTATCATGACCTTATTAGCTTCAATATCATTTACGAATTAATAAAGATTGAACAGAATGCTCTCTCAGATATGTTGGGTTTTAAACCATCTTTAAGTCTACCAAGGAGCAGTCACAAAAAAGTGACTATGGTTATCCCTCCTTTCCAGATCTTAGCTATTTCTCCCCCCGCAGTTTGATGGCAAACTAGGCTCAAAGGCGCCTTTGATTTATTAGGTGCTGGCTGGTCAGACATCCTGCTTATAAGGGGCTGGAGCCTTAATCAATTAGAAAAGCCAGTCCATAAATGAACACAATATTTGCTTATGGAGGCGATTATTTTGTTCAATAATAGAGTTTGGTTTCCTACCTCGCTTTATAATGAGGTAATCTGAGTAATATAATTACTTAAGAGGTGGGAGCCTAAGAAATAAAAAATACATTAGTTTGATGAAATGGTATAATAAAAATGTCTAGTACCTCAAAAATATTAAGACTTGGATCACAAATTGCATATTTGTGCTAAGGAGAAACCAGATTGGAATGGTTATAATGGTCTGGTCCATCCGTTAAAGCGGGCAGATGTTTTTTCACCTATATATTATTCAATTTCATTGTTGAACTCACTACTTAAAGGGGTATTATTGCAATCTTGGTGTTCGTAGATCACTTTACCTAGATTTTCAGTTTATCTCATGTCAGCCAGCAATCTCCTCTAAGGAAATGGCCAGGCTTTACATCCATTATGTCTTTCCCATGTTCAGCATACCTAAGGAAATGGTGAGTAATTGGGGCCCCAGTTTACAGTCTGTCTTTGGAGCACATCGTTAACCATCACTAATGACAAAAATTTTGCTCCATCGCATATCATCCCCAGTAATAAGAGAAAGGGGTTGAGCTTTTTGTTCAATTTAAAGGCTGGGTCCTTTGAAGTCTATGCAGTTATTAGTTGCTAATAGTACCAGAGCATTCAGCTAGTAGACTTTTGTCCCTAGGGCAATCACTTGGCGGAATGACCGTCACTAAGACAAATCTCTATTAGTTTTGACAGACAAATTCTATTGTTAACTAGTAAAATTGGAAAATAAAACGAGAATCCTTTTTATTTTCAGAATTAGTGTTACTTAAAGGATTTAGTTGAGATTTGGGGCCGGATTAAATATGGTGGTTTCTAAAAATAAATGAAGAATGCAGTTGGTTCTTTTGGCTCATTTATTCTAATTGGTTTGTCAGATTTAGGCGTCCAAGAACTAAAAAAAGATCTTTAAATATTACCTCTTTGTATTTGAAAGTGGTTTGAGCCTTTGGCAGCTCAAGTTGTGATTCATCACTCATAGTGATTCTAGCTGCTACTATGTCAAAGATACTCCTTTGAGCATAATTTACTTTATTCGTTATTCATACTTGATCTGAGCTGGCTCAAATATTATCACTTTCAACATTTCCTACCTTAATATCTTGCCGATTTAGGGTCATAATTGTTGAGGAACCTAACATGGACCTAATTGACCACAGAACACAGATTATACAGAAGCGATTGTCACTCTGGTCCTCAACAATAAATATCTTGATATGGTCCTGACCATAGCATATCCTGTTTATGAACCCAGACTTCTGGTCAGTGGTGATAGAACAACTCCAGTTCTCCCTGCTTATAACTCCAAAAAAAATGGATTATAAGCTTTGCTTAAATCCTCCTCTTGTTGACTAATAATCCCATAGACATGGCAGCTAGAGCTTGTAGTCAGAACAGTTCATCCTCCAGCCTTCTCATTTATAGCTTTAAAGTTTTATAGTGAAGATCTACAATAAGTGTTGGACGCTTGAGGGCAAGAAAGGCTCTAGCCCATATAGAGCTCAGAATGGAGATATCTGGATGATCTAATGTTAACTTATGTGGTATTCCAGAAGAGCCACTGGGAGATAATCAACCCACTGGCCTGATTAATATTGATCCAGTTCTTATGGAGGGTGGCAAAAGGGTTCTATTGTCTTGTTTCACTGCTATATTAGTAGCGGGGTGATAGACAGCAATTAAAGAGGAGTAAGTGCATCAGGTATTGAGGTCAACGATTGAATGGGAGATGAAGTTAGTGCTATAGTCGGAAAGTAGTAACTTTAATTTATTGTGACAGGTGAAGACCTGTTAAATTAAAAATGAAGCAGTCATTTTAAAAGTATGCAAGGTATTAAATATGTCCTTAAATCATTTTTGAAAAGATCAACTACCAGTTTGATATATTGGTGGCCATACATCACCGTAGGCAGCTGACTGACAATGTCAATTCTGACAGTAGCAAATGAGGCTTGGGATTTACTACCTGATGTTAGTACGGCATATTGTGGTTTCTGACTAGCACAAGCGAGACATGAGTCAAGGACGTCTTAAATCTTCTTAATCATCCCCACCCAATAGAAGCACTCTCACAACCACTGATAAGATTTCCTGATAGCACCGTGTCATACCATCGAAAAGCCCTATAAGGTGGTCTCCATCATGGCCGATGGGTGGACATAAGGCACCCAATAGGCGCCGACCTGTTTATATATATACACATCATCAATTTGGGTCTAGTCAGCCATTTTCTTTAACCGCTGCTGAACTGCATGAGCTCTTTGACTCCACACCTCAGGTTTTCAATGAGGTCATAAGTCTGATCCTCTTCAGAAGCGTAGAGGGTCAATTCAGCTATCTGGGACTTTATGTTGGCGTTTTGGTATATCATTCCAGTGCAATAGATAATGGAAAACAATAACTTTAAAGTTTAAGTGCCATAGGCCAGTCGTCCATTTGGGTCCTTTATCTGATGTAGCCAATGTAAAGAAACATTATATGTGACCACTTTATAATGATGTGCATATAATAAAGGATGGATATGCTTGATGGCAAGCAGGAAAGTTAAGCAATCATGCTCAGTTACTCTCTAATTCAAATTAGCCCAAGATATGGTTTTACTAAAGTATGCTTTAGGATGATTAATTTGATTTATATCAAGTTGCTTAGGATGTATCCAACAGCCACATCACTGGTTTCAATAAACAGGATGAATGATTTGTGAAAAGAAAGATGATTATAATATAGGGATACTCATGAGTGCTTCGCTTAGACATAAAAAACTTGACGTTTCGTCTCCTTCCATTGGAAAGGAACCTCCCTGTGGAGCAGATACATTAGGAGTTCAGAGAGCTTGGCAAAGTGGGGAATAAGGTTTTAATAAAAACAAACCATCCCAAGGAGCACCCAGATGCTGTGTATAATGGAGGGTTGAGTTGCCCTCTCAATTGCGACCACTTTGTCTAACAATAGTGAAATTCCTTCCTGAGTAACCTTATTCCCATGGAATTCCTTAAAATTTGAAATAACTAGCTTTTGGCTGGCCTTAGATTGAGCGAAACAGAGTGGAGGCGTTTAAAGAATTCCTTTAAGTGAGATAAGTGTTGGTCAAAGGTGCAAAAGAACATGGTCACATCATCAAATTAAGTTAAAACACATGACATTTTCAAGTCCCCTAATAAGACATCCATCGCCCCTTGGAATGTGGCTGGGGCGTTGCATAACCCTTGGGGCATTATCGTGGGTTTTTACAACCCCTCTTTTGCTATGAGAGCACGTATCTCCTGACCCTCCAGCGCAAGCTCCATCTTCAAGTAGCCATTAGTAAAATCCATTGTAGATAAGATTGGGAACCCGTCAAAAGTCACAACAAGACATTTTTTGGGCAGCAAAAGACAGTCCTTTTTGAGTAAGGGCATTCAGCCGGTGGTAATCCATTAGTACCTGGTGCCCCATATTTTCCATATAAGCAGCCAAGGATAAACCCAGGGACTTTACAAGGGCGTCATTATTCCGGCGTCTAAGAGTTTCTTTAATTCTTTTGCCACCTAAGCTTTCTCAACTTTAGATCTCTTGTAGGACAATCATGGAATGGAACAGAGTCAACCACAACCACTATATGCTGTACCCATTTCATTTTTCAAAATGTCAAATCGTGGCATTATAAGAATATTTTGTCATAATCTATCATCACCACATATGCTTGCAACTGCTTGAAAAGTTAGGAGTAGTGCCTATTTTTCACTTCGCCATGACTGATAGTAGTGTCCTTATTGATTCCTAAATTGTTCAGATTTGAGCACATATGAACAGATTAAAATTGATCTGCGGGTAGTGGCCAGACATAATCCACATGCTGAATTCAAGTTATTTGCATAGGATTATCCTTAAAATTTTCCATCAATATGGTTAATGGTCCCTGATAGGCATGATACAACAACTCCAGGCAGGTAAAATGCTCTTAAATGGCTGGATTAGGGTCTCGACTAAGTTCCAGAAAATTTTTAAGAGTTTAACTTAGATTCCATTGTACACAAGTATTTGCAATTTTGGTGTCATAATGACTTGAGTATTGGAGTATATGGCCATCCCTTCCTGAGCATCAGCGCTGGGAGGAGGCAGTTTAGTTTTAATTAATGATTCAGTACTCTAATCACTCAATGAAGTTTGGATGTTCCAATAAACAACTCATAAGTTTCTTTTTCCCTTTTGTCTTTAGAAGCATCTTTACCATTAGAGAATGCGGTATCTTAATATATAAGTAAAAATCCTTATGACTATTACGTGTCAAATTCAGAAGGCTTTAAGTGACGATGAGAAGGTTATACCTGTCATTCTCTAATTCAACTGCTGGGACTATCACAACCAGAGAAAAAACCATAGTGGAAGGGTGGAGTAAGCACCTAGGGATTGAGTCCTGAGATAGTCTGCAGTTTCATAATCCTTGGTCCGATTATGGTCTGGAGCAACTTTTAAATTTTTCACCATTCAAAAAGAATAATGTTAACTGGCAATCAATATTGTAAATTGATAGAATTTTCACTTTATTGATAATTACTTCAACCTGGATAACTTCAGTACTAAAAATGGGGAAGGGAGTATATACGATCAAGGCAAAAGTGGCACAGGAGGAGCTATATAAAAGAAATTTAGATTTTTAATTGGAGCTATCAGTATTTTAAATCCACCTTGTCAGGTGGAGTAGGGATTAATACTCAATGTTGAAAATAACAGTGGATGTGGCCTGAGGCACAGAGTCATCAGTGAGGGTGCTTCTCACCCTTAGCTGACTCCACCATTCCAGCTTTAACAGCCTTTTTCTTCCAACAAATGGCCTCCTGATGTTCAATGAACCCGTAATAAGGGCAAGGGTCATGGCAGGTCTTGATTTTTAATGGTTCCTAAAGCATTAATGTGATCCAGTTTCCCTTGTTAGGGATTTGTCACACCTTTGACTAAGATAATTTTATTATGGTTAACTTGATATCAAAAATAGATTGAATTATATTTATTGCATTCATAAGATGTAGCACAAGAGTCTCACTATGTTAAAATGTATAGAAAATGGTGGCAACGCAACATCCAAGTTAAATTGATCACAATTTGCATGAAATTGAGCTTTGTGATAGACCACTTAGCAAACTCAACTTTGTTTTAAACTTATCTATGGTAAAACATCATCTATTTTTATTTTAGATTACCAGGTTAGGCAATCTCTGACCTCTTTAACAAGAGAGTTCCTTAGCGCAAGTGCCACATGGCTTCCACCTCCACCGCTTCCATCACTTCTCCTTATGTCATTAAGCTGTCTGCTTACTCACCCAAATTTTTGAGTGGAGCGGGATCCTCCTGCCCCCAACCTCAACTAATTCTGGCACTGCTTTAAAAGCAGAAGCCAATCAAAATTTAATTTTTTAACAATGCAACACAATTACGAAATCCTAAACTGATGGCTGAGACAGTTTCAGCTGAGCTGCCATGGTAACTGTTTGCAACCAATCAGTTTCTGCCACTTAACCAGCTCTGATGGCTGGCCAAGCACAAGCTGAGTTAAATCCATGCAAGTGCCTCAATGAATTGATGATAGCGACAGGGGCATATAATGGCAAGCAAGATTTCACTTTGGAGGATTTTTTTGTAAATCCTCTCAATTTGCGTCACTACCATTTTTTGATCTAAGAAACGGTTTCCCTAGCTATAAAAATATAAACAAAATGGTGGTAGAAGCAGCAGTTGCTTCAGCCAACACCTTCCTCCGCCAACATCTCCATGGGGCGATGGAACCCTTTGTTGAGGGTATTCCCATCCAAAATTTCCCCCATGATTTTGATGAGAATGTAAATATGAATTTGTTGAGCTTGCTTTTGTAGTGAGCTGTGCTTGCATTGATGCGGCAAAAACTTTTCTGTTTTACCCCAATTATCCACAAACCTACCAGCGCATCAAGTCTTTCACTTGTGTGCCTTCTCTCATCACTTTTACTGAGCATCAAATTGCTCAATATGGTGAGGCGATGGACACTGCCAGCATCATTACCGAAGAAAACCCACATTGTACCTCCTTATGCACATGTTGCTGATGCCCCAGTCCCTATGTTGTCTGCCATGGTCCTCCAGCTTATGCGGGCGCCAGAAAAAAGTTTCCCCAAAGCTTCCTCACCTTTTGACATGGATTCCTAGGTGGATAATTTATGGGCTATCTTAGGAAGTCTTTTATTTTTAATAATCCCTTTTTTGGCTCGTTCACATCTTAAGATGCATGGTGGCTCCCCTTCTATTTTGGGCACCACTAGTGCTAAAAAAGAGAGAGTTTTTTAAATCTGCTCAAGTAGCACACTTCTTGAAGTACAGCATTGTGATCACTCAAGCCTTACTGTCAATACATGTTTGCATGTGCGGGCACTTCTGATAATTTTTTACACTAAATTGTGCTTATTTATACATAGAGGTAGGACTGACAAATTTAGTCGATCATGTACTTTTCTTAGGTTGAGTTTGAAATGTCCAATAGGTTAAAGGAGGACATGGATAGCTGAAAAAGGGTCTGCCCAACTCACATGACTCCTTAATTCCTAGGTCAGTTTGAGGGAAAGCCACATTAACCTGACAGCGTAATTCGTCCATGTCATCTTGAAGATTAGTGTAGCACGTATTAACATGTTTATTGCGAATTTTAGTATTTACAAATTGTGGGGATTTTCAATCTTAGAGGACTGGATCACCACTTTGGCGAACAGGATAACATCTTAATTGTATAGGGGAGATCATTGTCAGGACCTTGTCAAGGAGATCTCCTTTGATACTCATATACGCTCTATCAAGCCACCATTAACAGCTGCTGTTTGAGGGCACAAATTTGTGCTTCTTATTTTTCATGAGAATCTATAAGTTGATCAAAAGCATATTCTCCTTTATTGTGGTAGGGCTGTAGTTGCTGGGCTTATTTATGGGAAGATATGCTTTCCTAGGTAGCCTCATAAGGGACTTTGCAGAAAGCACCAATATTGAGTTTTTGTTAATTTTGTAGCATGGGTCCTTTGAAAGCTATGCAATTATTATTTGCTAGTAGCAAAAGAGTAAGAGCTTAGTAAACTTTTATTCCATTAGGCAATCATATAAAAATGATCGTCACCAAGGCAAATCTCTCTTAGTTTTAACAGGCAATATTTCAAGTATTAACTAGGCAAGAATTTAGAAAAAAGGAAGACATTTATTTTAATTCTAAAGATATTTATAGAATTTATTTGAGGTTTAGTGTCGCATAGAAAATGGTGGTTTTCAAATCAAAAAGTCGGAAAACAAGTGATTCAGTTGGGCACAAATAATCCTGCTTGGCTTAGAAGATTTATGCGTCCGCCAACTGGCATTATCTTTAAAAGATACCTCATATGATTTAAGAAGGTTTTGAGCATTGACGGCTCATTCTGGGATTTATTACTTGTGGTGATACTAGCTGCTTTCACGTCAATGATACTCCTTTGAGCATATTGTATTTTATTCAGCGTATAGGCTTGATTTGAGCTGGCCCAATGCCTATCATACTGACAAGGGTCTACCAAATCTCAAGCAGTATCATCTCTGCTATGGCTCTGCTGCACATGAGACATAGACTGCTATCCTCCATTGGTGCAGTTTGCATACAATAATGCAAAAAACACTTTTGTTTAACAGTTTTTTCTCCATGTGAAGCACGTTGGGCTACAATACATCGTTTCAAATTGTTTTCTGCCTTCACTCAGAAGTTCCTGCTACAGAAGAACGTGTGATGTAGCTCTGAATTATCAAAACCCTTTCTTAGAAGCACTTAACTAAGGTTATTAATGACTACAAAAAATGCACGGATTAAAAAAAAATTACTCTTCCATAAGTTGAAGGTGGGTTCCCTAATCATGTTGGATCCGCAACAACTGCATATTAAGGTATCATATAGAAAATTTGCCTGAAAAAGATCTGGGCCCCGTGGGTTGAGGAAGACTTAAGGATTGGGGCTTTCTGGCCGCTATTTTCATTCCATTGGAAGCATCATATTGTCTTTCACGCATCCCATATGTTACTTTTCAAGGGTAAGAGCCTGCCACATACAGAGCTGATAGTGGTGGATGACTCTTAAGAGGCTGAGATTAAAGCCAATTTTTTCATCAAAGAAGTTCCGTAATTTGTTAAATATTTGGTTTCCTATAAAGGGTTTACCTCCTACAAAAAAGCTATGTAAGTTACAGAGATTGTAATCATAGCAAAGAGCTGGCGGAGGTCTTCCACAGATTGCACCCAACAAGCCTTGAACTCTCAGAAGGTTGCCACATTTTTGGCTTTCAACACACAAAAAGCTCCTAAGACCTACGCTCTTTTCACAATTTCCTGGTGGTGGAGCTTCCCCTGTCCAAATAGTGAAGGATAACGTAAGTCCTTGTGAGCAACCCCTTTGCCTAATAGGGAAGAGTTTTACTTTAGAACCAAGAAAAGGGAAAAAAGTCTCTTTCCTCCCTCACCAAGAAGGTTAATTAAGCCCATGTTATGGGTGAGTGGCAGTTATTCACCCTACCCCTATTGTGGTCTCCTTAGTTCATCTTCTTATTGCTAAAGAGTATTGGAAAATATCCTGTGGTTGTGTCAGGAAGTGTTGGTGGCCAGAGGTCAGCGCAAGCAAGTAGGTTGCCACGCCTCAGAATTCTAGACTGTATTGCAACATCTCTAAGTCCCACCCAAGGGTGTAAGCTGATTTTAAACGCAATTTTTTGTAAAGATCTAAATCAAGCTCAGAACCCCTACTCAACTATCTAACTTGTCCCTAGAAAAGGCGAGCCCATTCTCATTGGGTTTAGGTGTGTTGAGCCTGTTCAATTCATAATGAGATCAGCCCTATCATCCCTGTCTGTGAATGACTTGTTGGTCTGCCAAACAGATTGACGCCATCTGGCAAGGTAGGATTGATTTAACAATCAAAATTTTAAACTTTTGTGATAGTGAAATGACCCTTCATTCTGGAAGCAAATTAATAACAGAAATTGATGCTTTTTCAATTCAACAATATCTCACTCTAAGGAATTCTTTGACCCTAATGTGCACAGACCTTATTAGACCTATCTAGTTTTTAAGAAAGAAGTTTCTAGCAGGTTTTGTTGTCTGTCAATTATATTATTATGATTTCAGTAAACAAACCCCCTTCTAATAAATAAATTTTTAAAATAATTTTACTTTTATAAAGTAGACTTCAATGAAGTTTAAGTTTATAGGTACCTCGTCTTTGCAATGTCTGAGCTATATTGTCAAACATCATCGCGCTCTTTACCTCCTTTCTTAAATGGGGTATTGGTAAAGTGCCCACATGAGCTTATCACTTATTTTGGATAATTTGAAGAATTGCAATATTAACTTGCTTCTTGAGGTACTTTTTACTTTAAACTTTGAGTTCTAAAGTAATTCCGTTTTATTCATTCCTTCTGCTGCCAGAGATTCTAATCTGGTTTCTCTGTGCCTGAAAGGCTGCCTATTTTAGGTCCTCTGCTACGTTTGCCACTATTGCGTGTCTCCTTGTGGTACTTTGATAACTTTTAATGAAAATAGTTAAACCCCATATGTTTCCCTCACAAACACAAAATTATTACTTTGATCAGATATACCTTTGGTTTCAGGCTTGTATTTTGGATGTCTAAGAATCCATACTGGCAGGATAGTCTTAGTTATTAACTATTTATCATGACAGATGCTCTTCAGGAACCAACAACACATGAAGAACGTGAATTAGATGAACTCTTGTACCAATATTCTGTTAATTCTATTCCTGAAGTAACAATTATGGCTTTTTCAGGGGGGGAAGTTCACATTATTGAAACTATGAGCTTAATTCCCCTATTAATGAAGCCATACCACTATTCCAAGAGCATAGAAGAAGCCATAATAATGAATTTTAGCAACCTATTGCTGCAGGCTTCGTACCCCCTCTCTTTTTATCACTAGTGGTTCTTGGTACTCTCCTCTTAAAGTCCCTGGGCGTCGCCATACTGCTATTCAGAAATAAGGATGAGACTCACCGCATATTCATGGACTGCCAAATACTGGATGACATAGATAAAATTAGTTATCTCCTGGCGCGCATCAACAATTCTTTAAATGGCTTGGAGGATAGCGCTACTTCTTAGCCATGGATCTGACAAGTGGGTATTGGCAGTTGAATTGTCGCTGAAAACCAGGAAAATTGTGCGCTTATCACCAGTCAAGGTCTGTTCAAACTAACATGTAATCCACGAGGCTTGTGTACTCCCCATCTACATTTCAAAGAGTTATGGATCAAGTATTTTGATATATGAAGATGTCATATGTTCATACCAACACAGAAATTATTATTACGTTCAGCAAGGCGTCCAAGGATCATCTGGCACACTAGAAGGAGGTTTTTATTTGGTTAGGTTATAACAGCCTCAAGTTTAAGAGAAGCTAGTGCTTGTTCATTTAGAACTTTTTGGAATTCTTCGATTATAAAATAATACAAAAAGAATAAAGCAAAGCAAGTGAAGGGTGAAGCCATCACCAAGATAAGTACACCCAAGTGCATAAGAGACATTTAATTGTTACATGAAATGGTGTGTTAGTATTGCCAGTTGTTCCAAACTTTGTGGATATTGACGAGCCTCTTGCACACCTACTCAACAAAGAAGTTTTAATCAATTGGAAATAAGAACAAAGTTATGACTTCTTTAAGCTTAAGCAGAAGCTAATGGAAGCTATGGTCTTGATATGACCAGATGTCATGAAGACTTCCTACATTAGACAGATGCCAGAAACGTGGGTATGGAACCGTTAAAATTGGCGCTTGGGCGTTTTAAATGTTACTGCACAGGTTAATTGCTTTTAACAAAATAAAGGAAGTTATGTAAATAGCTGCTCTAAAATAGTATAATAGAGTTTTAAAATTTTATAGAGTCTGTACAATCAATACTTAAACAAGTAAAAATAAAATATATCACCTTCAATTTTCTATTCCCAAAATTTTAAACTATACTTAAGAATAGTGGGCTGTGCATTTTTTCCCGTTGCAAATGATAGCAACCAATTGATTAAAGACATTTAAAGTTTAATAATCTTCACGGGAAGTGAGTATGCAATCAATGCCAGATAAGGGTTAGGCAAGTGTGGTGTAAAGGCATAGGTTCAGTATTTGCACCGCCTAGATTTAGAAAAACCTATAGACACCGGTGGCCCTGAAAAAAAAACATGTTGGTTTTTCGCCAGAACTTTTGGAATGGCCAGAAAAGTGCAACCAGTGTGGAAAATTCTGAACTCCCAACCACTATAATCAGTAGAATTTGGGGTCTAAGTTTTCCTGGTTATTACTTAACAGCTCTTTGTGAGAAGTTCTGCGGTGACATAAGTGCCCACTTTCTGGAAATTGTGTATGTAACAGCGCACTTGATTGCCCAAGGATAGTTGGACCTCGGGCTTAAGACAGCGCAAGCAACAGATGCTGCTGCATAGGTATGCATGTTGTTATATCTCCTAGATGGTCAATGGTTGGTTAAACCAAGCACATGCACTGGATGAAATCAAATCAAGTCCTTATAATTTAGACTTTTTTTACATGAACATTAAACGAAAACTTCTCAAGAGCCATCTCTAAGCAATACTTCAAGCTATGGGAATTTGTTCTTTTTAAATGCATAAATTTTTGTTTATGTCTGAACTTAGAATTGGTAAGGCTATTGCTGTGATAAAACCATTCTCAGTGGTAGCTGAAGCTAAGAAACAGATTCCACCTACTGCTACTCTCACCTTTAATGAGCAACAAACTCAACCGTTCCATGGTAAAGTTGACAGCGCACCACACATATGCGCTCATTATCATGCATTTAGCAATAAGTTACCACTTGCTCCACCAAAGAAATATTCTTAATGAGGCTTACTTGGAACCAATGGGAGCTGGCCACTGTGAGCCCAAATCTGACTCTAATGTCACCTTCCTATGGGGCGACCAGGAGCGTTATATACAGGTAAAACCTGTATTCTCCCAAGAAACCAAAAAATTCAAACAGCAATGCTGAGCGTAAGCTAAGGAAGAAGCCACGGCGGCCTACGCCATCCTCAAGCGCAGACTCGGGCTGACCATGCTGAATTTTCCGCTTAAGGGGAATCCCAAATTCCCACTCAATCTGAATGGGGAAGTCAGCCCTCATACCCGCAAAAAACGCTTGGTACACACCTGCAGGATCCCTGCACACAAAAAACAAGCGGATTTTCCAACCTGAAATTAGACAAGATTTTTGGGGAAGAACTGTTTGATAAGTTTGATGGTGCACCGAAAATATACAGTAACAAAAAAATCACAAAGATCATAAAATCTAAACAAAAAACCAAAACCACGGCTAAAGATGACCTCAAAGATGATATCTATACACCTGGTGATACTCCCTCCTCAAGTACTCATGCATAAAAGTGAAGTCTGAGCTTGTGTGTCAGCATGGAGTGGCAGGGCCAGAGGGGCCCTCCCCTCAATCCAAAGGAGTGATGAGGTATCCTTCACAATAGGGCGCTGAACATCGCCAGAATCAAGTCCTCTCCATCTGAGGCTAAAAAATTGAGTTCCAAAAAAAATTTACTTGAGGAATTAGGAAATACAGGAAACCCACTGCTCACAAGGTAATGAGGACACATGGACAACATGCTCCTCCCCTCACAATCCTTTTGGTTGCTGCACTGTGGGGTGCTTATATTGAAAACTTCAATTTGAACTTTTAGAAAATAATAACCTTTCTTGACAGATGTGTGCTGGTCATATCCTTTTCATGGGATGCCAAAGTTCACACAATAGTTTTATCTACGCCCTGACCTGTGCGCAGGTATGTGAGTTTTTGAGGATTTACTCACTTATTAAATATAATCTTGTTCCAATAGTCAGAAGATTTTTGCCTGATATATCCTCAATTAAGCTATGTGTCTTATGGTATTTCCTAGCTGTTTAGAAAGCTCACAAAGATAAACAATAATACTTAACTCTTTTGGTGTCTTCTGGGCATTTTTTGACTCTCTAATCAGAACTCTCCAGACTCAGGTAACAATGACAAGCTCTCTTGAACGCTTGTTTGCACTTCTTTATATGAAGATTGAATTATTGTTGGGACCATCTAGTACTAAAAAAAGATTAAATTAATGTAAGAAGATATAAGAGGACAACATGAGTATAAAGTAAGATGTTTCTTTTATTTTAGGGCCAGACGTTGGTATTTTATACATCAAGGTCATCTCCCGGCTTAAACATCTATTATGTGAGTTCATTAAAGCCATGTCAACCTTCTATGGATTATGGCAGTGGTTATTAAAAGTCACTAAGTTAATTTATGTCTTGTTTTAACTTAAATACAATTGTTGTATCCCGATTTGAGGCACAATTATTCTCATAATTGGGAAGATTTTTAGGCTTTATATTAATACCTCAGCGGTGTATATTGACCTTTTAACCAGCCTAATTACGTTTTGTCATACAGCTGACAAAATACAACGAATGAGGGAAAAGAATATATGAAATATAAATAATGACGCACCCCCAATCAAGATGTTGTCAGGGCTCTCAATAGTACTAGTTAGTCTCTATTTAGGCCATCCATGTGAAACTACTATCAAGCCAATTACAATGATCAACATACATAAAAATTAATCCTCATTAATTGTACTTACATTAAATTTTAAAATGCAATAAGTTTGTGCTGTAGATTCACTTAATTCATCCAAGTGGATCTCATAATTGGCTATAATAATACTATATCTTTTTTTTAGTACTAGATGGTCCCAACCTGAGGGGGAGATTCATTGATGTATAATAATACTAGATCATAGCTATTATTATCTATGATAAATTAAATTGTTTAGATGCAAAGAAGGTGGTTTTGCTTTTTGGCATTGTGACTGAAACTTTTCTTTCTCGTTGCAAATACTTTTGCAACCTATTCAATTCAAGACTAAATCTAGTTTGATAATCTCACAGAGGAGATTAGTCTGCGCCCATGTCAGGGAGCAGTTGGGCAAGCAAGGTAAGAGGAGCAGGCGGAAGGCCCGCGGCCTCCAATGTTCAAAAACGCCCCGGAGAATCCAGCGGAATAAACAAAAATCTCAAAAAACCAGCGGTCACAATTTCCCCAGAGATACTCGCGTGGCAAGCATGATGCAACCAGTACATCAACACGCCACACTCCCAGCCACTTTTGTCGGTGGAATTCAGAGTCCATGTGTATCTGGACATCCAAAAATTGGCCTTATGAGAAAAATTTTGTGAAGATGTACACAAAATTTTCCCAACCGCGGTGTACGTTACACCTCACTCCATGTCACGTGGTTGGCTGGACCTAGGTTTTGAAAGCAAAATAGCAGCAGACGAGGCTGCAGCAGTGCGCATAGTGGCCAACCTCCCCAAAGGGCAATGGGTCATCGAAGCCAAATGCACCAGATGGACAAAATCAAACCAAATTTTCCTCACGTTTGACTTTTTGCCTACCATGGTAAAACGTGACATTTTGGAGCAACACCTGAAAGATGGTCTCACCGTATATGGTGAAATACAATCTTTCAAAATGCAGTGCTTCACGCTGATGCCACACCTGTGCACCGGCAAAGCCATTGCAGTTCTGACCCCAACTGAGGAGAGTGTGAAGGACCTAACCCAGATCCTGCACACCACTTTTATTGATATCACAGGGCATACCATCCACCCATTCCAGATAACTGTGGACAGCGCGCCCCCTATTTGCACCCACTGTGACGCGTTTGGCCATAAGGCGCACGCATGCCCCATCAAGGAGGGTGTCACATTCCAAGAGCACCCCTCGGCAGCCATGGCCAGTGGAGAGGCGCACTACAAACCAACCGCAAGCACCAAGGAGGCTTTCCCATGGGGAGCACAAGGCTGCTACTGGTAAAGCCCATCTCCCCGCAGGAGCGGAAGAAGGCCAAGCAGGCCCATAGGGCCATGCCCAAAAAAGTGGCCAAGGCCACCACCGCCATCCCACACTCACAACGCCAGGAGGACATGGAGACCTTCGCAGCAGAAGCAACTCAGGAATCCATCACCCAATCAGATTGGGAAGCCCATGCTGAGCGGGCACATAATCCAAGGATCCAATGGGAGATTCAATCTCACCCAATCGCTGCACCCAAGCTCCAGTTGAAACCGACTTAGGACCTATCCCAACTGAGAAAATTTTTTTGACCCACTCGACCGTGCACCAAACTTATCTGCACCACAAAAAATTCGTTTGACGTCAGGAAAACAAAAAGCGAAGGCCAAAGCCAACGCGACTCTTTCCACAAAAATTAACAAAAAACCCCAATAGCATTGATGCTAACACCCGCGCTGCTGTGAAAGCCCGTGGGGACCTTGAAGAGGCTGGTGGGCCTGGGGGCCCACCCCCTCACACCTAAGGTGCGAAGGGGGAAACCTTCACTCTAGGGACATTGAATATCGCCAGACTCAAGGCCTCCCCACCCCGGGCTAGGAAACTGAGTTTTTTACAACACAATTTACCCATGGATATCCTGGCCATCCAGGATTCCCACTGTCCATGAGGTTCTGAGGAAGCTTGGAAAACAATGCTCCTCCCATCCCTATCCTTTTGGTCAAAACACTGTGGGGTGCTAAATTGAAAAATAATTTTTTCAAATTCACATCCTCAGAAACATTTCTAAATGGCCAAGTGCTTGTCGTCACCTTCTCGTGGGCCAACGTTGCACACGCAATCATCAACATCTATGCCCCAAATGGTGCACATGAGCATCATGAATTTTTCTCGTTGGTCAAATCCCTCCCGCTACCCCCTGATTCTTTCCTAGTTGGCGACATGAACTGTTGGCTAACCTCACCAACGGACAGGTGGCCTCCCTCACCCCACGCCCCACAGGGTCATGTAGAACTACATGTTCTAAAAGCCACCCTTGGGTTAATGGATGCACTGCCACAACATGCCCCACTGCTCAAAAACATGACGCATCCCCACGTCCACAACGCCAATTAAGGTCCATGACCTGCTTCGACCTTATTCTAACACCAGCGAAATTCCAACCCCACATCTCCCACTTCAAAACAATGAAAATGCAATTCTCTGACCACCAACTGGTCTTGATAAACTACCACTTACCCGTCACAGTTGCAAAGACCCCACAATGGTGCAAAATCTGCCCCCCGAGCTCACATCGCCAGGATTTTCCATGTGGGTGGAAGAGGCAACTTTGGCAAAATTGTTTGTTGCACCATTTTGTGTGGACCCCATTTCTACATGGGCAACTTTCAAAGAGGACACCATCCGCCACTATCGCCATCTCTCCTCCAGACGCTCACAAGCCACATCAGCGGATATCTCGCGCGCTCTGGCAGAATTGGCCCACTTGGAGTCCAACATTACAGCCACAGGATACAGCCCTGTATGGGGCCGGAAGAGGGCGGAGGCAGCCGCCCACCTCAACGCACTCAAAAGGCAACACAAAGATTGGGTTTGTGTCCAATACAGGGCCACATGCATCACTAAAGGCGACAAGTGCACCGCATACTTCTTTAAAAAAATTTGCACCACACCAGAGCGTGGCCTGCACACAGGTGCGAAGATCAGATAATTCCATTGCGGACATACCAGTTGAAGTGGCAATCGAAATGAAAAATATTACTCCAAGTTATACCAAGCTGAACCAATTCAGCCGGCCGAAATGGCAGAATTTCTCAACTGAGCTCATATCTGCACCGTTTTCTGGTACCTGGAAATAATGAATTTAATTACTCCAAATGAATTATGGACAGCCATTCGTGGTGCGCCAAACCAAGAAATGCCCAGGCCCAGATGGCATTCCATATGAGTTCTACAAAAATATTTCAAATATATATCCACATTGCTGCTAGCCTCACTTAACCAAAGCCTGTTGGAAATGCGCCTCCTACCAGGAGGACATGAGGCCTTTACTATCACACTCTTCAAGAAAGGGGATAAGCTTGACTTAGCTAACTGGCGCCCCATTTCTCTAACAAATACGGACACCAAAATTTTAACAAAAATCATGGCTAACCGTTTAGGGACTGTAGCATCTGCCACCATCTCCCCAGAACAATTCAGTTTCATCCCCAGAAGGTCGATTTGGGATAACGTGCACTCCATGGCTAATGCATGTCAGTCCACAGCCTCTGGGGCACTGGTATTCTTGGACCAACAAAAGGCTATGAAAGAGTAAACTGGGAATACCTAAGGGCCTGCCTCCTCTAATTCCGCCTACCCCCCGCTTAATAAACTGGGTAATGCTGCTCACAGAATCTGCGACAATGGCAGTGCGTGGCCCAGGCTTCCTAACGGAAGTAGTCCGCCCTCAAAGGGGCCTGCGACAAGGGGACCCACTCAGCCCACTCTTATACAACTTCAGCCTTGACCCACTACTGCGAAATGTGAATGCTCAACTCACTGGGGTCCATGTGCCAGGCCAAACCCCAGTCAAGATGATGGCATTTGCAGATGATTGCTTGGTGGGGGTGTCTAATAACAAAGATGCATGCGCGCTTGAATTCCTCATCCAGTAATATTCCCGGGTAAGCAACGCGGCACTGAACGCCTCCAAAACCGAAATCATCCTCCTTGGTCGGTTCCAGAACTGCTGGGCCCCAGCAATTAGTTCCCAACCCAGCCCATCTGCTCGCCCACGCCCACGCCTTACTAACTCAACACACACCGCTCCACTGGTGCTCCCCTTCGTGCCACGTCCTAGCATAGGACCGGTGCGCCATCTGGGCGTGTGGATGGAGGCAGGCGGATATGCGTCAGCAGTAATGGAGAGCCATATACTGGACAACGTGACGAAGCGAATCGCCTCTCTCAGAGCCCACCTTACTTCCCTTACTGGCTGGTTGTTCTTGCCAACTCTATGCTCCTATCCAAAGTCTGGTTCGGAGCCCACGCCATCCTCTTCTCCCCAAACTATTTCAAATCCCTGTATGCCTTGCTGCAAGGATGGCTTTGGTCAGCCCGCCCTCCACCAGTACGGCTAGAGGTCATGTTTAGCCCTCATCATCATGGTGGCATGGGCCTGCTTGACTTCAAAGCCCATGCTGCCAAGATCCTGGGCACCTGGATCGGGGCCGTCACTGCTCCTACACTCCCATCCCAACACTGGTCCCGCGCGGCGTACTCCAACTTCTCCCGAGCCTTGGGCCTCAACAATCCATCAAACCCCCACTCCCTGATGAAATACCTCACATCACACACATCGGCCACAGGTCCTCACAGGACTAAAACCCACTACAAATAAATCCTACTCTCCATGCAAAGCGCAGAGTGGAGAATTCATATTAGTGGACATACAACCCGAAGAGGCCGCCCCTCTCCTCAGTTCACACAAGAGGTACAGGGGCTACCCATCCATGATGGCGTGATCCCCATTCGACCCCATGTCCTATCCAGGTTGGACTACCTGGACATGATGGACATCCCTTATTCCACTAAGACCCAAAAACTATCTGGAAATATGCACACCATCCTCTGTTGCAGCCTCAAGTCCGCTCCCATGTGTGGCGCTGCCTGAGGTGTGTGTATCGTACAGCTGAGCGCTCTAACGCTTTACACTCATCCTGTGTCGTGTGTGGCCAGTATGGAACGCTGTTCCACCGCCTGGAGAAGTGCCCCACCTCTAAAGTGATATGGCGCGAAGTCCAACGTCTACTGGGCCAGGATCAAACGCATCCCTTCAGTCTTTCAAGAGATATGTTTGCTTCATCAATGGCCTCCCCCTTCCACCCTCCCTCCGTGCTCTGTTGGTTGCAATCGCCATGTGGACTATCCACACGATTGTCTTGGATGCCATCGCTGGCTCCATCCCCACCCTCCCAGAAGCTGTCCACAGATTCCGGTCTCATTTGGTGGACCACTTTCAAGTGTGGATGTTTGGATACCTCCCACCGCATCACCAACAGCTGGTCTCCTCCTGGTTCCCAGTCTAGTTCATTAAATCAGACCGCTTCCTCCACACGTGCTCAATAGTTGCTACGGCCCCTTCACACGTTCCCTCCCCCTCCCCATAAGTGGCGTTCCCGCTGGCAACAAGAGATAGCATCGCTTCTCTGGGGTGCCTCCTATGGTACTAAGTTTGACTTTCCTGAGTCATATTTGGAAGTGTCCGTCCCATGGTCGGCCTTCCCTGCAATAAATTACTAAAAAAAGAAGGTGGTTTTGAGGTTAATCTTATTTATTAAATTATGCAGATAAATTGGGAAGGATCAAAGGATCCCTCAATGTTTCAATCTATCACCATGATGTTTTTTCTCAAAAGATTTATTTTTGAGTCAAACATCAAAATCTAACAGGGTTAGCCAGTGATTCCTCTCTCTTTGGCTTATCTTCACCTTCCCTCCAATTCCTTTGTGGTTGGCGATATGACCTAATGGGACAAAACAACCACTTATTGTTGGCCTTCCGCGCCTGCACTACCACAGGAGCACATCAAACTTCAGGTTTTGAAAGCCACTTTGGGCCTTTTTGACACCCATTCCCAAGAAATTGCCTTTCCTACCCAACGTGTCCCATCCCCATGTGCACAATAAGCAGCTGATGTCTATGCCCTGCATGGATTTTATTTTTTGCCACACTGATTTTTCTCCACTGGATCTTACATTTCAATATGACAAAAATGGATTTCTCTGACCATAGGATGGTCTTGGTGTCATTTGCTCTGTCAAGCCCAGCACCACAGGCGCTTAGATGGAGTAAACTTCACTCCACAAATCTAACGTCACCCACATTTTAAATTTGGATGTACACTACCACTTTAACACAGGACTTCGCAGCTAAATTCTGTGCTGTTCCCCTATTAATCTGGTCAACATTCATAGCAGCAGCAATCTCCCAGGCGTGCCATATCTCTTCATGGTGCTCTCAGGCCGCCTCAGCAGTCATTAAAAGCACCCTTGCAGAGGTGGACCACCTGGCGAATAATGTATCAGGGCAGGGTACATCCCTGCTTGGAGTCATAAATGTGCCAAAGTATCAGCCCATCTTAACGCTCTAAGACAACACAAACACCAAAACTTATGTCCAGTACAAAGCAAAGAATATCAATATGGGAGAAATGTGCTCCACCTACATTTTCAGCCAATTTTCTGCCCGAGCTAAAACTTGGCCTGCACACAGATGAGGCGCCTGACAATTCCATTGTGGAAACGCGGCCAAAGTAGCTACTGAAGTTCAAAACTATTAATCTAAGTTATAAAGGGCTGAACCAGTCTATCATTCCAAAATTGATGATTTTACACCAGCGCATTCATCCACACCATTTTCCAATATCTGGAGCCATTAATTTTATAATCTGCGATGGGCTATAATACTCCATTTGAAGTGCCCCACACAGGAAGATCCCAGGTCCAGATGGAATTCTATTAGATCTAGAAAAAATATTTTAATTATTTATCCTCTCTAATGCTACCATCAATGAACAAATGTCTCCTAGAAACATGCCTCCTTCTTGGGGGCCAAGAGGATTACATGGTACTATAACTTTGGACGGTATTTTTAGGATCCACTTTATTGTTCACACAGTGTCATGAAAATAGCAGAAAAGTTTAGACCTGCCTGCCAGTCATGATGCGTAATCACCCAAAAAGCAAGCCAGAATGCCAGAGGCATTGCCACATGTATGAAGTTGTATGGAGCCAGGCATTGGGAAATGATAAATCGTTGGTGCAGGGTAGTAGTTTATAGCAACCTGAGAGCGAACCAAATGGAGACTGCCCCAGACACTGGTGGCCTTGCTGAAGGGGGTGGTGCCACAGGTATGGTTTCTACAAGGTCACTTGATAGACAGGGTTAATTCAACTGGGGAGACAAGGGGGCGGATCATTGCTTGGAGATGGTGGATTTAAGGCTACAAGATCCCAGTATATTGTTGGCGAAAGTTTGTAATGACAGGGTTTAATTACCAAAAGTATCTAGCTCTCTCAATCCATTTTAAGATGGTAGGGGCCATAATGACCATCAATACTGGTAGAGCCCATCTGGTATATGGACAGATGGGCCACCAGAGAAAAGCCATCGGGGATGTGGCCAGAAGGATATAAATAAAATCAAAATTGATGGTTTTTTGAGGAAAATTTTTATTGTGAAGGAAAGTGAAGAAATTTGACCAACAAATTACTCAGTGCGATGAAACTGATTAAGTAGTGGTTGATTATTGTGGGGACAAGCTGCGATTGAGACCCTCAATTTTTACCTAACTGGTGAATTATTCAGGAATGGGGCAGATAAGTTCTCTGGGAACTGACATCAAAAAATTTGGTGGCAGGACATGTCGCTGTCCGTTCGATTTCAAGCACTCAAATCAAGGTTTTACTGCATTTCCAATGGTTGGCATGACGGCGTTTGGCCCAATGAGCAGTGGGAATCCCCCAGGGCCACCCCATGTAGGGGCGGTCCCAATTGGTTGGTAATGTGTTCAGGATGCTAAACCCACCCGTGCCCAGTCTCTAGTACATTCATTCAGTCAAAAGCGTTGCATTGGGTTCAATGCTAATTTGCCAGAAGGAAGCTTCAAACCCTCATCAATGGAGTCCGATGCTACTACCTGCATGTCAGGGATCATCCCTGACGATTTTTGGGAGGGGGTTAGTTTTAACAATTGCGTTATTAGCTGATTTGAAACCATCAGCAATTCCAGATGATGAATAAGTCTTCATCCCTTTTCAACTATGTGGAATCTGATCATCGGGCTTGTATATACTTGATTTTGGACTGATCAACTTCATTTTGGCAATCTCAGTGCAGTTTCCCTGATTAGATGTACTAGTTCTGCTAAGGTGAGTGTGGGCACCAGGATAGGGATCCAAAGAGGGAGGGCTGTTACCCAGCGCTTGTCTACCACGTGGGCGAGGTCACCCTGGGTAACTAGGGGTACAACCACCCTCTTTGGTACCTTCTTACTTGTAGATGAAAAAGAGCCCAATCAACACACAGGGGACGTTCCCCAGGATTTACACACAGGTCAAACCCACTGAATAACAGATAGACAATGTATGGATTGATGGCCCTTTGGACACACTTGAAGATATACTAAATTTAGGAGCAATAGCCCCAACGGCTAATTATGTACTTTAATAAATACAGCGACATTTTGCTGTTCTGCTCTCTCTACTATTAATAACCTCCCTTTCTCAATAGCCTATCTCGCTTATACATAGTAGCCTCATATGATACCACTCTCATAGCTTGGACTATTCTATTCCACCAATTCTCCTTAATTTCGCTTGTTATTTTTTAGCTCTCTGTTGCCCTTATTGTAGGCGATTTAATATGTATTTGTTAAATGTCAAAAAAGCCTTATTGACTTATACCTCTTTTAGAGGCAATCCAATAATAGCCCATTATATCCCAATATCACCTCATCTCAAGGCACTCAAATAATTAATTGATATCATTTTCAGCAGATTCTTTTTAATACTGCCTAACTGTTCAAAGATTATTGTCCAGTCATATCAGAATCACGACATTACCCCCTCCTTAACTGGTTGATAAGGCTCCTATTGCTTATATGGTTGGAGGAACTACGCGTGTGCTCAGTTAATGATCTGACCACTTTTGGGGCCCTTAATGGTATAAACATCAACTTTATTTCTATAACTTTGAATGGGCCAATCCAAAAACTGGACATCTGTGTTTCCACCCAAACCCATGTTGGTCATAGAAGAGAACCATATCACACTCTTTGCACTGCACAAACCCGCTACAATGTACCTGATTGGCAGCCTGATTCTTGATCTTCTTGAATAAGTTGAAGAAATATGCTTCTGTTTGCAATTTGATCAGCGTGTTTTCAAGGTTAATCAATTAGTGGTGGGGTTACATTCCACTGGTTCATTCTACACACATTTAAAGTAATGAGGAAGAACTGGGTGTCAGATGTATAGTAGTTGGAAGAGGCTTTTCCCCGTGGCAGAATGGTAACTAATGTTATAGGCAAACATGGCAGTGGAAAGGAGGGAGCTCCAATCAGGTCAATCCATTACTAATTTTGATATTATGTTCACCAAAGTCCCGTTCACCTGTTTGACCATTCAATTGGACTCAGGGTGATATGGAGTCATTAGAATCCTGGTGATACCCATAAGCTCGTTCAGTTTTGGGAGGATGTGCGAGGTGAAGTTGGTTCCATCATCAGTGAGAATGAACTGAGGTCAGTCATGTCGCTGAATAATGCATTCCATTATGAACTTGGCCACTGTGACCGCCTCCAAATCCCATATTGCCTGTGCTTTAACCCACAGTGTCAAGTGGTTGATAGCCACTAGAGTGTAATTAACCCAGTTAGCTCCTGTTGACAAGGGACCAACGACATCAAGGGAAACAGTATGCCAAAGCAAAATGTGGTTTCACTACCCAGTATGAAGTCTTAAAGCTCAATGGCTTCTCCACTTGGCACTTATGGCAACAGGAAATGGTTTTGAACACATTGAAGCTCATGTTTTCCCAATATTACTTAGGGTGCAACAACTCCATTGTCTTGCGCACACCATCATGTCTGACTGCCTTATTGGTGCTCATAATAATTTCTGGCCATGCTGAAGATCACAGAAAATTCACCATAGAATTGCCAATCTGCTTGTACAGTTCCACATTCCATTGGAATGTATTCATTCGCATCTCATTCAACGCTTTGATCACTTGGGGCAGTTCGTCATTGTATTTTCCGCTAAGAATTTTTCATGAATCACATCACTGAGGTACACCGTCATGGCAAGAATTGGCAATCAAGATAAACAGTCATTGCTCTGATGCTTTACTCATAAGCGGGGAAGAATTTTGAAGTTATAATCCTGCAGCTTAAGAGCCCATTGAGCCAAATGCCCTTCAGGCTCTTTGAGGTTCTGCAATCAGCATAACGATGAGTGATCTGTTATGACTTTATAGTTTACTCCATGCAAGTATACTAGAAACTTTTTATATGCATAAATCACCGCTAAGTACTCCCACTCAGTTATGGTGTAATTTCGTTCATGGAAATTCAAGATACGACTTCAGTACGCCACAGGGTGCTCCTCCCCTCATCGTCCTTCTGAGACAGGACCGCCCCAACAGCAGAAAGTGACGCATCAGTCTGCATGATAAATTCCTTATCAAAATTAGGGTACCGCGCAACATAAGCGCACTGATTAGTGCGATTTAAAGTATATCAAAGGTGCATTGGCGCTGTTCTGTCCATTTGAACATGGCCTCCTTCTTAAGTAGCTCAAACAGCGGACCTCCAATGCAATTGAAATAGGGTATGAAGCGTCGGTAATAACCCACCACCCCCAAAAACACCCAAATGTCCCACATTAATATATGGCTTAGTCATCTTCTGGATAGCCTCCACCTTGGTTGGTTGGGGTAGCATACTAGTCGCATCCACCACAAAACTGAGGTACTCCAGCTGATTCTTGAAAAAGTGACATTTTCGGGGCTTGATCTTGATATTGGACTCAGCCAGTTGGCGAAATACCTCTTCCAAATGTGTGAGGTGCTCATTGAACATTTGAGAGAAGACGTTGATATAATCGAGGTACAGAGTATGCACAACAGCTTCAGGTCACCTAAAATGGTGTTCATTGTTCATTGGAACGTAGCTGGGACATTACACAGCCCTTGCGGCATATGGTTTTGGTTGGAAAAGTCCTTTGGATGTGATTACAGCGCATTTCTTTTGCTCCACCACAGCAACACAATTTGCCAATAACTGGATATCAAATACATAGCTAAGAAATATCAAGCTACACCAAACTGATCCAGCACACCATCAATCCGCGGCAGAGGGTATGAGTCTTTTTTGGTGATACTATTGAGCTTCTTGTAGTCAATTACTATGATTTTAGTGCCATTCTTTTTAAAATCAGAGCAGGTGAAGCCCACGGAGTCTTAGATGGTCTGAGCATTCATTGCTCTAGAAGCTTGTCAATCTCCTCAGTGACAACTTTCAGCTGCCCTTGATTGGGGGATTGGCAAGACCTGATGAGGGAATGATCCTCAGTGTTTAGCTGATGAACATTGCTTAGTGTACCCTAAATCGTGATCATCAACAACAAAAATACCTCATATTTTTGAAATGAAGCTTCCACCAAATTCTTCTGGTCTTCCATTACCCGATTAAATTCTCCCATGGTACAAAAGCCATTACATTGAGGCGTGGTTTGATAGGCAGACCAAATTCATCCAGAGACCAAAACTTGTGAACCCAGTTGACCTCACCAAGCAGGTTCAAATGTAAGTACGCTACAATCTGGTGTCAGCAGATTTGAATTGGTACATTCTGAAGATTTGCTACCAATACCTTGATCTCCCCAAGGCCTGGAAGTATGATGCATGGAACCACGTGGGGCTCAAGCCACAATTGCTGATAAGGCCTAATAAACTCCCCATAGAGACCAGCAGGCACTTCCACCTCTAACTTAGTGTATATTATTACTTGGTGTCCAGAGGTGATGGAGATAGGCCCATCGGCTCTAAGCGGTAGCCCATGGTATTCATATATCTGATGGGGAAAGGCCCAAGTCTTGCTTTTTAGACAATGATAGCTCATTATAATCACCCCATTACTGTAGGCAAGGTTGATCTGTCCCATATGCACTGAGCCAGTTTGGCACTCTGCTGGAGGTAAATTGGGATCCGCTGTCCCAAAATTGCGAAGGTCTCTTCCATCATTTCAACAACAGCCAATAGTGTCGCATATAGGCAGTCCCAATCAAAAGATCATAATTGCTATTTGGTAATACCACTGCAGGAGCCAGAATAACAATGGATCTAAACCGCCTGGGAAGCGCGATGTACGCTCCCTCAGAGACCATTGCTTCTGCTCCAGTAGTCCCATACACAATCCGGTGGCTATATCAGGTTTTAAATTCAACTTCGCCACCAATTTAGTGAAGACAATGTTAATGGGAGCGCCCATATCAATTATAGCTCGTACTTGTGTTTAAGCTACCACAATGTAGCAGTAAGTGCACTCTGAGTAAGACGAATGTTGGCTATCTACTATGTGTACATTCAGTGGTTCACGTTTTCCAAGGAAACCTCTAATACCCACACTGACTTTAGGGTACCCTGTTACAATAACGTTCAATGGAAGGGCGACCTAAACTCCATTTAGGGACAGCGCATCTGCAAATGAGTTCAGCTGGTCTGACTGACTTTGGTCAAACATCTGACAAGTGTAAGGATTCAGTCACTCTAGAGTCCCTTATTCCGCATTTCTTTGGCTTATACTTAAGTCAACACATTTACTTCTCCAACCGGCTGCTGATATAGGAATGTATCTTCATACTGGGAGGCTTCTGCTTCAATTAATGCAGTAGATTCAGATGGGACGTTTTAATTGAGATAGAAGAGGTAGAGAGTCCCATCTCTACTCTGCTCTGACTTTTCCCTGATAACCTTAATCCTGTTGTATGCAAGGGATCTGTCAACTGGGGCACTATCATCCCATGTGCACAGGGCAACCGCAATTCAAACAACCTACCTCATAGGGCCTGCGTCTGTGCTTGATATAAGTTGGCCCACGCAGAAGGTTGACCTGAAGATGATTGGCCTAAAAAGGCTAAAGTCTGTAGAACGCCTGCTGCAGATCAGCGTATTTAGGGCTTTTTAACTTTTTGGCAGATATGGCTTATTTCCGCGGAATGAATTGCGCAGGGTTCAGCCCACTGAGCAACGGTCAAAAACATGGAGATTGTTGGTCCCTCAATTAAATGTAATAAACTCATATAAAAATATGAGGCAAGTCCCCAATGTCGCTAATATTTGTTTTAATATGATTTTAACTTCAAACCCTCTCTGCTTACGTTCTATACTTCTTCTTACTCACTTTTTCTTTCTTCTACTAAAAAACCTCCCCCTAATTCTCTCTCTTGCTCAGCCTTTAACCTTCAGTATTCCTCAACAGGCTCAACACATCTTTATAAGTAATTCTCAATTTTCTATCAATGTAGAACCTGTTTGAACCTCGAGGCTTCAACGGAATTTCCTCAATTACCAAACCCTAATTGATTCGATCAATTCCCCTCATATTTAATCTATTACTGCCCTTTGAGCTTGCTTCACATTTAATTAACGATTCACCAAAACTATCTTATTGCCCAGTCATATTGAAATCTCGACATTACCCCTTGACTGGATGATAAGCGCCTATTGCTTTTAGGTCTGAAGGAACTTCATGTGTACTTGGTTGATTATCTGACCACTTGTGGGTGCCTTAATGGTGTATGCATCAACCCCAGTCTTCTCAATGATCTCAAATGGTCCGCTCCATATGCTGGCGAGCTTAATCCTTCTTCCAAACCCATGTTAGTCATGAAACAGGACCAATTCCACTACCTCAAACTGTGGAAGACTGGTGCATCTATATTGATCAGCCGCATGATCCCAAATCTTCTTGGCAATACTAGTGGAATATGCTTCAGTTTGGAGTTTAATCAACGCATTTGTTAAGGTAGATAAATAGCGGTGAGGTTTGACTCCGCCAGTATCCTCCACACAGGAGTAAAGCAATGCAGGCTGCGCTGGGTCTATCCATAGAGCAATTGAAATGGACTCTTACCAGTTGCTGAGTGATAGCTGATATTGTACACAAAAAAGTGGTGGATAAAATGGTGCTCCAGTCTGATGGCTGCTCATTTATGAGTTAGTGTAGAGTATATAACAAGGTCCCATTGACCTGTTCCACTATACTGTTAGATTCAGGGTGGTAGGGGGTAGTTAAAACACCGCAGATTGCCATGAGCTCATTCAACTTGGCAAATATATGTGATGTGAAATTAGTTCCGTTGTCTGTTAGTATAAATTGCGGACAACCATGGCGCTGTATAACACACTCCAGGATGAACTTGGAGGTAGTGACAGCCCCCAAATCCTTGATAGCCCTTGCTTCCACCCTTCTGGTCAGGTGGTCGATGGCAACTATTATATATCTGGAGCGGTTTGCACCAGTCAACAGAGGCCCACCACATCTAACAAAACTGTATGCCATGCGAACTGAGGCTTAACTAACTGATAGGTGGTTTTTTGGTGGAATGGTTTCTCCACTTGGCACTGATGGCAACAATCAACCATCTCAAACACATCATAGTGCATACTCTCCCAATATTAGTGGGGTTTTAAGAACTCTAGTATCTTTTTCAACCCTCCATGATCTACCGCTCTAATGGCATCCATAATGATCGCAGGCCTGGCTGAGGGTTTTGTAAAACTCAACGTTGATTCCCCATCCACTTGAATAATCTCCCGTTGTGCAAGAATGTACCCTGTCTGAGTCCATCTAACACTTTGATCAAAGGCAGTGGCTCATCATGAATTTGCTCGCAATCATTTTTTTGTACATTATATCTGCTGCATCTGCTGTAATGGCAACCATGGGTAATCGAGAAAGATAGTCCACATTCTGATGCTTTGCCCCTGGCCAATGCGTGATCTCAAAATCATATGCTTAGAGCTTCAAAGCCCATCCTGCGAGTCGCCCTTCAGGTTCCGCAGGTTTTGTAGCCAGCCAAGGAGGCATTATCCGTTACCACTCTGAATTTCACCCCATGGAGTAGACCCAGAATTGTTTGTAAGCATAGATTACCACTAAACACTCTCACTTGGTCATGGTGTAATTCCGTTCAGGGCCAGTTAAACTGCAGCTGCAATATGCAATCAAGTGCTCCACACCATCATCATCTTTTTGTGATAACACAGCCCCTACAGAAGAAATTGAAGCGTCTGTTTGCACAATAAACTCTTTTTCAAATTTGGGGTATTACAAAATATTCGTGCTATCCAACGCGGTTTGTAATACATCAAAAGCAGTTTGACATCGATTCATCCAGTTGAAGGCAGGGTTTTTCTTAAGGAGCTAAAAGAGTGGAGCCCCAATACAGCTGAAGTTGGGAATGAACTGATGGTAATAACTGACCATCCCCAAGAATACCTGTATATCTCGCTTATTGCTTGGCTGAGTCATCTTGCGGATGGCTTCCACCTTGGCTGGCTGCGGACTAAGCCCTTTGGATTCTACCACGAAGCTGAGGTATTCCAATTGTTCTTTAAAAAAGTGGCACTTTTGGGGCTTAATCTTGAGATTAGCTTCAGTTAGGTGGTGAAATACTTGCTCCAGGTGTTCAAGATGCTCCGTGAATGTACTCAAAAATATGTTAATATTGTCAAGGTAGACAAGAACGCAAGACAACTTTAGGTCACCCAAAATAATGTCTAAGCCCTCTGGAACATAGCTGGGGCATTGCACAAACCCTGTGGCATACGTGTAGGCTGGAACAATCCTTTTGTGGTAATTATAGCGCACTTTTCTTGTTCCACCACTGGCAACTCTATCTGCCAGTACCCTGATATCAATTCCATAGCAGAGAAATAAATTGGCCCCACCTAACTAATCTAAATCATCATCAACATGTGGAAGCAGGTATGAATCTTTTTTTTAAATGCTGTTAAGTCTTTGATAATCAATTACTACTCAATTAGAGCCATCTTTCTTTTTGACAATAAGCACCGGAGATGCCCAGGGACTCTTTGACGGTTCCAACAATAACTGTTCCACCAATGTATCTATTTCTGCAGATACAACTTCTTCTGCTGCCTTCAAGTGACAGATGGGTTATGACCCAATAGGGGGAAGGTCTCCAGTATCCACCCGATGCACAACCTTGCAAGTGCAACCCAAGTCATGATTGTCAGTTGCAAAAATTCTGCGATATTTCTTAAACAGATCCATCGCTTTGTCCTTCTGATTCTCCAATAGACCAGTTAACACCTCTCGCGGAACCACCATCATTACGCTGAAGATGGCTTTTCAAGGCAAGGCAAGATCTTCCCAGTAACCAAAGTCATGTACCTTGTGGACCTCTTCAATAGGAACCAGTTGTAGGTAAGCCACCACTTGGTGTGCTGAACCTTCATCACCTCCTTTTGCAGATTTGCTACCAACACATTCACTTCCCCCTGCCCTGGTAACAGTAATCCAGGAGCCACATGAGGTTCTAGCCGCGATTGGTGATAAGGCCCCACAACATCTCCATACAGACCTTTTTGAATATCAATTTTGAGCTCTGTCCCAAGTATAACCTGATGCCCCAAAGGGATTTTCCAAGCATTTGAAGCTCATAGGGGAATCCCTTTGTACTCATAAATCTTTTTTGGAAGTGTTCAGGTCTTCCGCTTCATCCGTTGATTTCTTACAGGAATCACACCATTGCTATAAGCAAGATTAATTTGCCCGGAGCAGATTGGGTCCTCTGGGACTCTGCTGGAAGTAAATAGATAAAGACTGTTGTCCCAGTATACTGATAGTTTTGTCCGCCATATTAAACACTTCCCAAAGTGATGCATAAATGCAGCCCCAATCAACATGTCATAATGGTCATTAGGAAACACCACAGCTGGAGCGGATACACTGGCTGAACCGAACCTCAAAGGCAATGAGCTATATGCGCCTGCTGACACAGTACTCTGGGCCCCCGCAGTTCCATACACTACTCGGTGGTCCACATTTGGCTTCAGCGGAAGCTTAGCCACAAGTTTGGTGGATATTATATTGACAGGAGCGCCTGTATTTTTGATCGCCCAAATTTTGGTATTCTGTATGAATATATCACAGTAGGTGCATTCTGAATAAGAATTCTTGGAGTTTGATACCTAAACATTCATGGGTGTTTGATTACCCAGAAAAAAGTACACACCAGCCCCAACATGAGGATACTCTTGAGCAATCTTTTCTATAGGAACCGCCACATCCACCTTCTCCAAGGCTGCGATATATGCGGAGGGTTCACCGCCAATAATACCATTCCGCTCAAGGATTTGCCAGGCATATGGATTATACATGTCTTGTTAGAGCCCCATATCCACATTATTGGGATCTCTACCTTGGCTTGAGGCCAAAAGGTGGTAAGGGATCTGTTAGTATAGTAAATCCTCAGAGTGTGCCCTGGAGGTGGAACAAGGTGATTCATGATGTACATCAGGGACAATTACAATTGAATTAGCGAAAGCAGAGCGTCCCATCTCTACTCCGCTCGCCCTTTTCCCTGTTCATATGGGACAACAGATACTTCATGGACCCTTAGTTTGGCCCAACAACTAACCGGATAATGACCTGTTTGGCAACATGAGAAACAAGCGTTTGGGATTGGCACTCGTCTTGGAATCACCCCAGAAGGTCTAGGTCTACTATTGAACAACGGTTTTTTATGGGCCCAAGGATAAGCAGTTTGATCAACTTAGGGACGTAGGGGACCTGCCCATGAGTTAAGTGGCCGAGGATTGAACCACCAATTACCCCCATATTGGTGGGATCATTCATTTAGTGGAATATCTGTGGCAGATACAGGATCCTTCCGCTCCACATTGGGAGAACTAAAGGTGGCAGATATACGGCGTAAATGATAGATTATTTTGAGTAACTCTGCATCCTCCTGAAGAATGTATGCCATAGCATTATGCGATTTGTGGTAGGGCTTGATAGCCGCCGTCATCACTATGCCCACCTCCTCATTAGATAAGACATTGGAACCCAACAACACATGAGCCTCATTAGTAAATCGCTCCGCAAACTGTGTTTAAGACTCATTTTTTGAAAAGATATTGTTAAAAAGTCCGCCTTGCATTGAGCCAATTTCGCTTTTCCCCCAAACAAATGAATTACAGTCTCCTTCACCTCTTGGTAAGCTACAGTACTGTCTTTAAGATAACAAGTAACTTGATCAGCACTTGAAACATTCAACACAGATAACAATTGTTTAGCTTTTTGTTGATCAGAAGCCCCCTCTATGGCAAACTCAAACTTCTTGAAAAACCCATGTATGTTATCATCACGTTTAGATGAGGGCAGCCTGTCACTGCAGATTTCTTTTTCCTTAACGACCTTATCTAATTTATACTCTGCACAGTCTAGCCGCTCCATTGTGCTGCTCAAGAGGTTGGCAAGTTGGTTGGCATGGTCACCTACCAGAAGCAGTTGGCGGTAGGAATGGTTGAGCTGCTCAGTAATATTCTTATTCTCATGAAACAGTACTTTTTGCGCCTGAAGTAAGGTATCAAAAGCAAGCTTCAGTTCCCCATAGTGAGTTATTTTAACCACCAGGGTTAATACCCCAAACAAGCGAGCTGGTTGTTTCATAAGTACCATTATTGAAGTTGTAATTAGTTGATCAATGGGCCCCCTGTAGTGTGCACCATTGTTAACTCTTTGGTGGATATGGCTTAATTCTGCGGAATGAATTGCGCAGGGTTCAGCCCACTGAGCAACGGCCAAATGATATGGAGATCGTTGGTCCCTCAATTAAATGTAATAAACTTATATAAAAATATAAGGCAATTGCTCCGATGTCGCTACTATTTATTTTAATATGATCTTAACCGCAGACCCTATCTGCTTACGTTCTCTACTTCTTCTTACTCAATTTTTCTTCTTCTACTAAAAACCTCCCCCTAATTCTCTCTCGCTCAACCTTTAACCCTCATTATTCCTCAACGGGTTTGACACATTTCACTTAGTAATTCTCGATTTGCTATCAATGTAGAATTCATTTGAACCTCGAGGCTTCAACGGAATTTTCTCAATTACCAAAACCTAATTGATTTTATCGATTCCCCTCATATTGCTCTAACCTATTACTCGCCCTCGGAGCTCACTTTGCATCAAATTAACGATTAAAGGAGCACTAGCTTATCTTCCAGTTATATTGAAATCTTGACAGGGCTGAAGCGATAGTTGGCCCGTTGTCAATTAGCAGTCATGGAGTGGACGTTGAAATTCAGTGGGTACCAAGGCAGAACCTACACTGACCAGTTGATTTCCCCTCATGAGTAGGGTTGACAATGGAGACAGTATGAATCTGCTTGATATTGGGTGGAGGGAAGTTACAGCTAAGATATGTATAAGCTGAACAAGTTTAAGAAGAGGTATAATGTTCTCCAACAAGTGAGCCTTAACATTGTAAAGCTTGGTGTATGGTTTTATCGCAGAGGGCATTGCAATGCACACATCGGCTTCAGATAGAATCCCTGCCCCAATCAGCATGTGAGCTTCTGCAATAAATCACTCAGCAAATGTGGTGATGGTCTCATTTCTCTGAAACCCAATGGTAAGAACTCGACCTCCCACTGTGACATCTTGGCAGTTTCACCAAACAACTGCAGCACCATCTCCTTGACTTCTTGGTATGTAATGAAACTGTCTGAAAGGTAACAGATGACTTGATCAGTGCTCCTGACATCCAAGGTAAAGATCAACAGTTTCACCCTCCACCAATCTGAGGTTCCTTCTGTCACAAACTCAAATTGTTAGAGAACCCATGAAAATTTCTTTCATAATCTGATGGAGGCAACTTATCACTGCAAACCTCCTGGAGAAGCTCATATTGTCTATTGAGCACTGCGTCCAATGCAAGTTTCAACTCCACATATGCAACTGGTCCAGTGTGTTGTGCAGATTCCTTATCAAAGCAGCCTGGATTCTAAATAGCCGGCAACTGAGTTTTTATCATATTGTAATTGATCAATGGGCCCCCTGTAGTGAGCACCACTGTTATAATTTAAGATGGTATCATTGAGATCCGCCGTATTGTTTGCACAGGTCAAACCTACTGAACAACATTCAGATGATGTGGAGATTGTCATTCCTTTGGACACACTTATAAATATACTAAAATAGGAGCAATCAACCCAACGCCTCTTTATTTACTTTAATAAATACAATAACCTTTCGCTGTTTCACTCTCTCTATACTATTAACAACTTACATTTCTCAATCGCTCATCTCACTTATATATAGCAGCTTCAGATGACAATTTTAAATTTATTGTGGGGAAGGCCGACCATGGGACGGACACTTCCGAATATGACTCAGGAAAGATAAACTAGGTACCATGGGAGGCACCCCAGAGAAGCGATGCTATCTCTTGTTGCCAGCGGGAACGCCACTTATGGGGAGGGGGAGGGAACGTGTGAAGGGGCCATAGACACTATTGAGCACGTGTGGAGGAAGGGGTCTGATTTAATGAACTAGACTGGGAACCAGGAGGAGACCAGCTGTTGGCGACGCGATGGGAGGTATCCAAACATCCACGCTTGAAAGTGGTCCACCAAATGAGACCAGAATCTGTGGACAGCTTCTGGGAGGGTGGGGATGGAGCCAGCGATGGCATCCAAGACAATCGTGTGGATAGTCCACAAAGCGATTGCAACCAACAGAGCACGGAGGGAGGGTGGAAGGGGGGAGGCCATTGATGAAACAAACATATCTCTTGAAAGACTGAAGGGATGCGTTTGATCCTGGCCCAGTAGACGTTGGACTTCGCGCCATATCACTTCAGTGGTGGGGTACTTCTCCAGGCGGTGGAACAGCGCTTTATACTGGCCACACATGACACAGGATGAGTGTAAAGCGTTAGAGCGCTCAGCTGTACGATACACCCGCCTCAGGCAGCGCCACACATGGGAGCGGACTTGAGGCTGCAACAGAGGATGGTGTGCATATTTCCAGATAGTTTTTTGGGTCTCAGTGGAATAAGGGATGTCCATCATGTCCAGGTAGTCCACCCTGGATAGGACATGGGGTCGAATGAGGATCACGCCATCATGGATGGGTAGCCCCTGTACCTCTTGTGTGAACTGAGGAGAGGGGCGGCCTCTTCGGGTTGTATGTCCACTAATATGAATTCTCCACTCTGCGCTTCACATGGAGAGTAGGATTCGTTTGTGTGGTTTTAGTCCCGTGAGGACCTGTGGCCGATGTGTGTGATGCAAGGTATTTCATCAGGGAGTGGGGGTTTGATGGATTGTTGAGGCTCAAGGCTTGGGAGAAGTTGGAGCGGGCCGCGCGGGACCAGTGTTGGGATGGGAGTATAGGAGCGGTGACAACCGCGATCGGGTGCCCAGGATCTTGGCAGCATGGGCTTTGAAGTCAAGCAGGCCCATGCCACCATGATGATTAGGGCTAAACATAACCTCTAGTTATACTGGTGGAGGGCAGCCTGACCAAAGCCATCCTTGCAGCAAAGCATACAGGGATTTGAAGAAGCTTGGGGAGAAGGGGATGGCATGGGCTCCGAACCAGACTTTGGATAGGAGCATAGAGTTGGCAAGAACAACCAGCCAGTGAGGGTAGTAGGGTGGGCTCTGAGAGAGGCGATTCGCTTCGTCACGTTGTCCAGTATATGGCTCTCCATTACTGCTGACGCATATCCGCCTGCCTCCATCCACACGCCCAGATGGCGCACCGGTCCTATGCTAGGACGTGGCACGAAGGGGAGCACCAGTGGAGCGGTGTGTGTTGAGTTAGTAAGGCGTGGGCGTAAGCGAGCAGATGGGCTGGGTTGGGAACTAATTTCTGGGGCCTAGCAGTTCTGAAACCGACCAAGGAGGATGATTTCGGTTTTAGAGGCGTTCAGTGCCGCGTTGCTTACCCGGGAATATTCCTGGATGAGGACTTCAAGCGCGCATGCATCTTTGTTATTAGACACCCCCACTACGCAATCATCTGCAAATGCCATCATCTTGAAAGGGGTTTGGCCTGGCACATGGACCCCAGTGAGTTGAGCATTCACATTTCGCAGTAGTGGGTCAAGGCTGAAGTTGTATAAGAGTGGGCTGAGTGGGTCCCCTTGTCGCAGGCCCCTTTGAGGGCGGACTACTTCCGTTAGGAAGCCTGGCCACGCACTGCCATTGTTGCAGATTCCGTGAGCAGCATCACCCAGTTTATGAAGCGGGGGGGTAGGCGGAATTGATGGAGGCAGGCCCTAAGGTATTCCCAGTTGACTCTATCATAGGCCTTTTTTTTTTAGTACTAGATGGTCTATCATAGGCCTTTTGTTGGTCCAAGAATACCAGTGCCCCAGAGGCTGTGGACTGACATACATTAGCCACAGAGTGCACGTTATCCCAAATCGACCTTCTGGGGATGAAACTGAATTGTTCTGGGGAGATGATGGCAGATGCTACAGTCCCTAAACGGTTAGCCATGATTTTTGTTAAAATTATGGTGTCTGTGTTTGTTAGAGAAATGGGGCGCCAGTTGGCTAAGTCAAGCTTATCCCATTCTTGAAGAGTGTGACAGTAAAGGCCTCATGTCCTCCTGGTAAGTGGCGCATTTCCAACAGGCTTTGGTTAAGTGAGGCTAGCAGCAATAAGGATATATATTTGAAATATTTTTTGTAAAACTCATATGGAATGCCATCTGGGCCTGGGCATTTTTGGTTTGGCGCACCGCGAATGGCTATCCATAATTCGTGCGGAGTAATTAAAATTATTATTTCCAGGTATCAGAAAATGGTGCGGATATGAGCTCAGTCAAGAAATTCTGCCATTTCAGCTGGCTGAATTGGTTCAGCTTGGTATAACTTGGAGTAATATTTATGCATTTCGATTGCCACTTTGGCCAATATGTCCGCAATGTAATTATCTGATCTTCACACCTGTGTGCAGGCCACACTCTGGCATGGTGCAAAATTTTTTTAAAGAAGTATGCGGTGCACTTGTTGCCTTTAGTGATGCATGTGGCCCTGTATTGGACACAAACCCAATGTTTGTGTTGCCTTTTGAGTTCGTTGAGGTGGGCAGCTGCCTCCACTCACTTCCAGCCCCATTCAGGGCTGTATCCTGTGGCTGAAATGTTGGAGTCCAAGTGGGCCAATTCTGCCAGGGTGTACGAGATAACCGCTGATGTGGCTCATGAGCATCTGGAGGAGAGATGGCGATAGTGGCGGATGGTGTCCTCTTTGAAAGTTGCCCATGTGGAAATGGGGTCCGCACAAAATGGTGCAACAAACGATTTTGCCAAAGTTGCCTCTTCCACCCACGTGGAAAGTCCTGGCGACGCGAGCTCAGGGGTGCGAATTTTGCACCAATTTGGGGCCTTTGCAACTGTGACGGGTAAGTGGTAGGTTATCAAGACCAGTCAGTGGTCGGAGAATTCCATTTTCATTGTTTTGAAGTGGGAGATGGAGATGGGGGTTGGAATTTCGCCGGTGTTAGAATAAGGTTGATGCGGGTCATGGACCTTAATTGGCCATTGTGGATGTGGGGACGCATCATGTTTTTGAGCAGTGGGGCATGTCGCGGCAGCGCATCCATTAACCCAAGGGTGGCTTTTAGAACGTGTAGTTCTACATGACCCTGTGGGGCATGGGGTGAGGGCGGCCACTAGTCCGTTGGTGAGGTTAGCCAACAGCTCATGTCGCCAACTAGGAAAGAATCAGGGGGTAGCGGGAGGGATTTGACCAATGAGAAAAATTCCTGACTCTCGTGTACACCATTTGGGGTGTAGATGTTGACAATTGCATGCGCAACTTCAGCCTATGAGAAGGTTACGATGAGCACTCAGCCATTTAGGAATGTTTCTGAGGATGTGAATTTGCAAAAATTATTTAACAAATTAGCACCCCACAGTGTTTTGACCAAAAGGATAGGGATGGGAGGAGCATTGTTTTCCAAGCTTCCTCGGAACCTCATGGACAGTGGGACTCCTGGATGGCCAGGATATCCACGGGTAAATTGTGTTGTAAAAAATTCAGTTTCCTAGCCCAGGACGGGGAGGCCTTGAGTCTGGCAATATTCAGCGTCCCTAGAGTGAAGGTTTCCCCCTTCGCACCTTAGGTGTGAGGGGGTGGGCCCCCAGGCCCACCAGCCTCTTCAAGGTCCCCACGGGCTTTCACAGCAGCGCGGGTGTTAGCAGCAATGCTATTGGGGTTTTTGTTAATTTTTGTGGAAAGAGTCGCGTTGGCTTTGGCCTTCGCTTTTTGTTTTCCTGACGTCGGACGAATTTTTTGTGGTGCAGATAAGTTTGGTGCACAGTCGAGTGGGTCAAAAAAATTTTCTCAGTTGGGATAGGTCCTAAGTCAGTTTCAACTGGAGCTTGGGTGAGCGATTGGGTGAGATTGAATCTCCCATTGGATCCTTGGATTATGTGCCCGCTCAGCATGGGCTTCCCAATCTGATTGGGTGATGTATTCCTGAGTTGCTTCTGCTGCGAAGGTCTCCATGTCCTCCCGGCGTTGTGAGTGTGGGATGGCGGTGGTGGCCTTGGCCACTTTTTTGGCCATGGCCCTATGGGCCTGCTTGGCCTTCTTCTGCTCCTGCGGGGAGATGGGCTTTACCAATAGGTAGCAGCCTTGTGCTCCCCACAGGAAAGCCTCCTTGGTGCTTGCGGTTAATTTGTAGTGCGCCTCTCCGCTTGCCATGGCTGCAGAGGGGTGCTCTTGGAGTGTGACGCCCTCCTTGATGGGGCATGCATGCACCTTATGGCCGAACGCGTCACAGTGGGTGCAAATGGGGGGCGCGCTGTCCGCAGTTACCCAGAATGGGTGGGTGGTATGCCCTGCGATGTCAATTAAGGTGGAGTGTGGGATCTGGGTTAGGTCCTTCACAATCTCCTCAGTTGGGGTCTGAACTGCGATGGCTTTGCCGGTGCACAGGTGTGGCATCAGTGTGAAACATTGCATTTCAAAAGATTGTATTTTGCCATATATATGGTGAGACCATCTTTCATGTGTTGCTCCAAAATGTCACATTTTACTGTAGTAGGCAAAAAGTCAAATGTGAGGAAAACTTGGTTTGATTTTGTCCATCTGGTGCGTTTGGTTTTGATGACCTGTTGCCCTTCAGGGAGGTTGACCACTATGCGCACCGCTGCAGCCTCGTCTGCTGCTATTTTGCTTTCGAAACCTAGGTCCAGCCAACCATGTGACATGGAGTGAGGTGCAACGTACACCGCGGTCAGGAAAATTTTGTGTACATCTTCACAAAATTTTTCCCATAAGGCCATTTTTTGGATGTCCAGATACACATGGAATCCGAATTCCACTGACAAAAGTGGCTGGGAATGTGGCGTGTTGATGTACTGGTTGCATCGTGCTTGCCACGCGAGTATTTCTGGGGAAATTGTGACCGCCAGTTTTTGATATTTTTGTCTATTCCGCCAGATTCTCCGGGGCGTTTTTGAACGTTGGAGGCCACGGGCCTTCCACCTGCCCCTCTTGCTTTGCTTGCCCAACTGCTCCCAGAAATGGGCGCAGACTAATCTCTTCTGTGAGATTATCAAACTAGATTTGTCTTAAATTGAATAGGTTGCAAAAGTGTTTGCAACGAGAAAGAAAAGTTCCAGCTTCAGATGATAATTCTCTCATAGCTTGGACTATTTTATTTCGCTGATTCTCCTCGATTTTGCTTGTTATTCTTTAGCTCTATATCACTCTAATTAGATGCGATTTAATTCATATTTGAAGAATATTGACATTGCCTTATTGCCTTATCGCCTTAATTAGAAGTGATCCAATAATAGCCTATTATATCCCAAAATCACCTCATCACAAGGCCCTCAAATAATTTAACTGATATCTTGTTAGGCGGATTCTTTTAAATCCACCCTAGCTGTTCCAAGCTTATCATCCAGTAATATCAGAATTGTGACACATGGTAACGTTGTTTAAGAAGAAGGATAAGCTAAACTTTTAAAGTGGCGCCCTATTTCCCTCACTAACACCAATATAGAGTTATTAACTAAAACAATGGCTAATCGCTTAGGGGAAGTTGCCTCTGAGGTAATCTTCCTTGAGCAATAAGGCTTTATTCCTAAGAGGTTGATCTGTGACAATATTTACACCATGGCCAAGGTCTGCCAATCTCCAGATACTGGAGCGCTTTTATTCTTAGACCAACAAAAAGCTTATGATAGGGTCAATTGGGACTACCTAAGGGCCTGCCTCCAATGTTTCCACTACCTCCCACAGTTTATCAGTTGGCAATGTTGCTCACTGAATCAGCCACAATGGCAGTGTGGGGACGAGGATTCCTCACTGATTTTGTTCGCCCTAAGGGTCTCCATCAATGGGACCCTTTGAGCCCACTTTTATACAACTTCAGTCTCTACCCAATTCTCTGCAATGTTAATGCACGCCTTACTAGTGTCCATATGCAAGGCCAAGCACCAGTAGGATGTTTGTATTCATTGATGATTTTGTGGTTATGGTGTCTAGCAACCATGACACATGCACATTGGAGTCCATCATCCAGGGGTACTCCAGGTTCCATAATGCTGCCCTCAACGCATCCAAAATTAAAATCATTTTCTTTGGTAGATATAATCCCGCTGGTCTACAGCGTCCTTAAAATAAGAGTAATTCTAGTGCAAAAAATCTTCTCAGCTTACCCAAGTGGTCACCTCAATTCACACCTTAAGTGCTTCCTTTTGTGTCTAGAGCCACAGATGTTCCAGTGCGCAATCTGCGAGTATGCTGGAGGTGGGTGAGTACATCACTTCAATGATGGAGCAACTCATATTAGCCAACATTACAAAGCACATTGCATCCCTATGGGTTCACCAGACCAGCCTGACAGGCAGGGTAGTGCTTGCCAACGCTATGTTCATGTTAAAGTATGGTTTGCCGCCCATGCCATCACCTTTTCCCCTCCTTTTTTGCTTCTCTGTCATCCTGCTACAAGGGTGGCTTTGGCTAGGTCGTCCTTTCCCTTTGAGACTGGAGGTCCTCTTTGGCCCAAGCCAAAGTGGTGGTATGGGCCTGCTCAACTACATGGCCCATACCTCCAGGATCCTTAGCACGTGGATTGATTCAGTGACCAACCACACTCCCAGCCCAGCACTGGTCACGCGCAGCATATTCCAACTTTGCCCGCGCCCTCAGCCCTCCACAACCCAACCTACCCTAATTCTCTTCTTACTTGTATGGCCTCCCACCTCTCTGCAGTGGGCCCGCATGGGACCCCTGCCCACTTTCTAACGATCCTCCCTAATATGCAGAGCGCATAATGGAGGATTAGAGTCTGCTGCCACACTCCGCAGAGGGGTCACCCTACTCCTCATTTCAAACAGGAAATCCTTGGGCAAGTCATTCTGAGTTTATGCACCACGTTGTCCCCCTACCATTGCCTATGTGGACTATCTTGAGATGTTGGACAGCCCATACTCCTTAAAAACTCAAAAGGAAACCTGGAGTTGCACCGACCACCATCTTTGACAGCCTCAGGTTTTTTCCAATGTGTGGCGCTGTTTGAAGTGTGTATACCACACTGCGGAGTTGTCCAACGCTTCTCATTATTCATGTGTTACGTGTGACAGACATAAGACTATGTCCACTGCTTGTTAGAATGCCCACCTTCACAAGCGATCTTGAGTGAGGTTCAGCATCTCTTTTACCAGACGTAAACACAGGCTTTAGCATGTCTAAGGACATCTTTGTATTTTCCTTATCTTCCCCCATCCACCCTTCCCTCTGCGTCTTAATTGTGGCGATAGCTATGTGGGTAGTACATATGGCTATCCTTAATGCCATCTCTAGCTCTAATATACCCTTTGAGAAGTATGCGTTGCTTCCATTTTCACCTTATGGAACATTTCCAAGCCTAGTTTTAGTCATTTTCCATCCTGCCAATAACATTTAGTTTCATCCTGGTTCCAGTATGTTCCTCATCTCGGTCCCATTCCTTCATATGTTCTTTGTAGTGGCATGAGCCTCTTATATCAATATCCCCCTTCCTTCCTTTGACATTCCCGCTGGCAACAGGAGTGTAGGAATCCAAATTATTTGTGCTCGCTGGTGCTTTCACCTCTGGATCCCACAAAAGTTTCAATATTTTTATTAAATAATCACTAATAAACTTTAGTTTTAATAAATTTTATTAGCAGCGTGGGTCAAGAAAGGAAAAACAATCCCCTTGATATCTGCCCAATCCATATTTGAACTTTATCGACGGTCAGTGGGAATTCAATAAAAAGGTTATAATGGCTTGTTACCATCTATATTAAGAAATATGAGAATGTAACCTAATAAAGCCCGTAATACTCACTTTGCTTAGGCCAACTGATGGATGGAAAATAAGTTTAGATGATCATACCCGTGGGATAATGATTTAATATATTTCAGTCAATCTCCATTGGCTAAATTCTTTCACCTTGGGGGACCTCCGCCACCCATATAAAAGGGATGATCCCTCATAGGTAGTTGAAGGGAATCGGATGTGGAAGATGGAGAAGCTACCAATGGGCTCTATAGGGTCCTCTGTGTGGTCAGAGTAATCCAACTGCTCGATATTTGTGTTTTTTGCATCTCTAGTTATGAAATCGTGTTACCCTAAGTTTCAGGGTTCTACCAAGAATTGGCCAGGGTCTTTTGGCTAATACTCTTGTTAGTATTTTTTAAATCATTTAATTTAGCATTTCAAACTTTTAAATGGTCGACATTTCCCATTTCGACTGAATTTGACCTGAAACATTCTTATTTTTCAGCTGTGGGGGCAAATGTCAAACATCACCCCCTCAAGAATGTTGGGGGAGACATCGATGAATCCCCCCCTTGGGTTGGGACCATCTAGTACTAAAAAAAAAAAGAATGTTGGGGGAGAATAGGGCCATAGGAAATGGCCATGTATGCATTTAATAGTTATACCGGTAGCTAAAGATTTATAGAGTACTCATTTCCTCAATTGTAAGTAATGGTGAAGGGACCCTCCCAAATTGACTAAAGCTTACCGCTTCTAGGATGATGGGGTTATGGTAGTATAATACCATATAAGATACTTGGAATGTAGGCAGGGGAGTTTGGAGTTCATTGGTAGCCTGCCCTTCTTTAGTCACCATTTTTGCTAAATTAGTCATAGCCTCAGATTGGAGTTGGGTGATGCGCTGAGACAATCTTTACATGACAATTTTGGGTTCCTCAATTCTAGAGGAAAACACGTCTTTAACAAAGAAAGCAGGTATTTCTGGTTCCCAACCATACAAGACACAGAATGGGGACATTTTCAAAAATCCATTGGTATCTAATCTGGTATGCCATAAGAGCACTGAGTAGGTATTGATCCCAATGAAGTAGATCAGAGGATCCCATTTTTCGCAGAATGGAAACCAAGGATTCATTCGCTCTTTCCACGGTCCCATTTGTGGAGGGATATATGGATCCTAGAAAAGTTGTTGGGCTTACATAAATGTGGCCAGGATTTTGACTACTCTGGAAATGAAATTCTTACCATTATTTCAGAGTAGTTTTTGGGGACAGCCGTGATGTGTGAAAATGTTTTGGTTTAAAAAGGTGGCTGTGGCCTTGACCGTTTGAGCAGAAAGAGCCACGTCTTCCATCCACTTAGTGAAGTGGTCAATAGCTACTAGGCTAAATTTGTTTACACTAGTAGTCTGAGGAAGAGAACCTACTACATCTAAACTGAAAGTGTGGAACGGTTGCTGAGGGGTAGTTGGTTGATATTGGTATCTAGACTTAAAACCAGCTTGCTTCTTACACGTAAGGCAAGCTTCCAAGACGTCAACAATAGATTACAACAATTCATCCCAATAGTACCAATCCTTATTCCACTCATAAGTTTTCTTTGCCCCTCCATGACCTTGGGTGAAGGGACCTTCTAGAATAGCAAGTATGTGTTCTGAGGGCTGAAGATAAGGCAGTCATTTGGCCCCCACATGTTTGGACAACTTCCCATCCTAAATTTGTGTTACAGGAGTGCCAAGTTGACATCTTCTGGATGGCTCATCCTCATCCTCCCAATCAGTTGAGGTTATTAAGAGGTCATGTAACCTCTCTGCCTCACTGTTATCCAAATGAAGGACAGGCAGCCAAGTCAATCCATAAACATTTATGTGACAAGTCACATCACAATGTTTAATCTTCATATTTTATTGCTGGAGCTTTAATGCCCAGAAAGCTAACCGGCCAGTAGGATCATTCATATTCTGTAACCACTTCAACAAAGCGTGGTCCATAACTACAGTGAAGATGGTCCCATATAGGAAATGGCGGTAGTGTTTTACAGCTAATAAAGCACCAAGGCACCCCTTCTTATTACACTGTAGTTGCGTTCCATTTTTGAAACATTTTATTTAAATAAGAAACCAGATGATCAACACCGTTTTCATCCAAATGGGCTTAGATGTCCCCAACGGCATAGTCTGAGGCGTTAGTAAACAAGACAAACGGTTTATTGTAATCTGGGTGCTGTAGGATAGGACGTTGTTGTAGAAGTTGTTTCATAATTTTTAAAAGCGGCCTTTTGTTAAGCAACCCAATAAAAAGGGTATTTTTGGTTAATAGCTGGACAAAGGGCTCACTGAGTTGAGAGAACTTAGGGATGAACTGATGGTAATACCCCATCATCCTTAGTAATACCTGGATATCCCATAGATTTTTAGGGGGCTGAATTTTTGAGATTGCTTCGACCTTGTCCTGTATGTGTTGAATTCCTTCTAGGTAAATGGAGTGACCAAGGAAATCCAATTTCCTTTGGAATAAGGTACACTTTAGGGCTTCAACTTGATATCTGACTTACATAACTGTTGAAACACTTCCTTTGAGTGATCAAGATGTTCATTAAAGGTTTTTGAAAACACCGTGATACAGTCAAGATAGACGATGACCCAAGTCCATTTTAGGTCCAGAAAAATATGATCCACCCCACACTGGAATGATGAAGGTATGTTGCACAACCCTTGGGGTAATCTTGTGGGTTGGAAGAGACCCTCACTATAAATAAAAACGCATTTTTCTTGATCTTATGAAAAAGGTCCATTTTCCAATAGCCGCTGGCCAAGTCCATGGTGGAGAAGAAGTTAGAGCCAGTGATTAGGGCCAGGGCGCCATAAATGCGATGGATAGGATAGTTATCCTTCTTCTTGAGGTTATTTACTTGCAGTAGTCCATGAGTATCTGATGACCACCATTATTCTTTTTAATTAGCAATAGGAGGGAAGACCTTGGGCTTTTTGAAGGAATGGATAACCACGCGTCTAATAACTGTTGGAGCTCCGTCCTCATTTGGTTTTCCTCCACCTTTGACTTGCGATAAGTTTTGGACCTAACAGGGCGGGCATCGCCCACATCACTGGAGTGGCACCACCCTTCATGTGACCATAGTCAGTATCCAATTTAGAGAATATGTCACTTATTCTCTAGAAAGTTATGGACTTATTCCAACTCCTCTGGGGTCAGCTTATTTGAAATATGAACATTGGGCAAGGTACACACCAGGTTATCCATGGGTAAGCCCTAATCTGCCATAGAGCCAATGGAGTGGATATGTTTAATGTCCTCCACTCGGATGATGATGCCTCTGCCAATCTCCTGTTGTTTTATTATGACCATATCCTTGTCTTTGAGGTTTCTCAGTAGAATGGTAATTGTCTTGTGGTAGGCTGGGTCTAGTATCCCATGCAATACACGAGGCTCTAAGGGACTAACGCCCTCACTACTTGCCAGGTGTGACAAGCAATGTTTTGGGATTTGAAGTGTGATTTTAGTGTCAACCACTCTTTGTTCACCAGTCTTAGTCAAGACCTCATCTGCAGTGTAGAAAGGAAATCCGTCCTTAGCATCCACTGAATCAGGCAAAATCTTTGTGTTGCGTCCAGAAGTGGAATAAGGGAAATTTAGACTAAAAAGGGGTATTAGACCAGTCAAGAGTATCCATGCTTGCTGGGTTCTTTATTGGATAAGACTAAAGGTTTTTGTATTTGAGTATGAAGAAAACTTGCTTTATGTTGATTATTCCCTCATATTCAATCATAAACTTGGTATCGTTGAGCATATCAACTGCGTTGTTTTCCAAGGCCACAGCAGAGGCTGATAAAATAAGCTTCCCAATTCAAATGGGAGGGGAAGAGTATGCCCCAATAGCATGTGTGTTGTTTGGTCCTGAGGTTCCAAATTCTTGCATGTACTCCAAGTTAGTCAAAACCTTTTTATTAATGTTAAGATTAGTTGGGATCATGTTAACTGAGGAGCCAGTGTCCAGGATGGCCAGTATTTGGACCTTTTAAATGACCACTCCAATTTTTTGCGTTCCTCCAAAGTTAGGCGACAAAGCTAAGACCTTCTTGAGCTGGAAAGTGGAGGTAAGCTTTTAGAAGTCTTGGGGTATTTATCCATGAGAGATTTTATAGTGTCAAGCCGCTGAGGAAATCAAATCAGACCAGCTAAGAATTACTCACCATTGCCAGCAGTGTCAAAAACTTTTAGAATCCTAGAATTTGACTTAGTACGTTTCTTTAGGTATGGTGGACTCATCTACTCCTCCAGCGTTCAAATGATCAGGAACCTCTACTTATGCAGGAGCTCCCAGTATATAATAACCAACGTCATCATAACCCTCCTCAGATTCCTCCCCAAGGGTATTCTCAACAACCTAAAAGGCTGCGATGGAGGTAGGGGAGATGGCCACAGAAATTTGGATAGACTTATGACGAGCATTTGTCAACTCAGCTGAAGGTGAAAATATAACAAAAGTGATGATTCATAGTCAGGAGTGATATCTGTTTTGAGTTGCACTGAGGAAACAGGGTGCACTGGGGAATAGGTATAGGTGTGCTCACACCCAACTGTTCTGCAGGAGAAAACTCCTCAATTGTTAGGGCTGAAGGTTCCACCTCAGCCTCATTTATTGTTTCACAGGAATGAGAATCAGCAACGTCCAACAGAGCCTCCTTTATAAAGTGGATGTCTTTGAAGTAACGTTTTACTGAAAAATTATGCCTGGCGAGAGAAGGTTGAGAAGCTAACCCATTTAACATGGCTGCGATAGCATCATCCAGGGTTAGCATGTTAGTCATTGACGACCTTTTCTCAGCAAGGTAAAATCGCTCGGCAAAGGTAGCGGTTGGTTCACCCTCATACATACTAAGGCGCATAAAGGCATTTTTATCCCTGTTAAGACTCTACTTGAAACCAAATTCAGTTAAGAGAGCCTCTTTCACTTCTGCCAAGGTATGCAAATTGTCCATATAAGAAACTATCATTTCTTGTGACAAGCGACCTAAGCAAGGATGTGTCAAATTTTTTGCTTATAAGTGGCATCATGCATAACAGATTTATATTCTAAAAAAGGAAGCAATACTCCCTTCCCCAGTGGTGTACTTGTTTTTTAAAGGGAGTTTAAAGGGGCGCTGCTCCATCCTTTAAGATGAGATAGGGCTCTGGTGAGTTGCTTTTCAAGAGCAACCATCCTTGATATAAATGTGTCCCCTGTAGTGAGCACTATTTTGTAGGAATCCAGCTTATTTATGCTTGCTGGTACTTTCGCCGCTTAATACCAAAAAAGTTTTGATAAATTCAATCATTAAGCACTGGTAAAAAACTTGGGTTTTTATGGGTTTTTATTAGCAGCGTGGAGTAAGAGAGGAAAAATAATCCCATCAATAATTGCCTGATCAGTTTTTAAACTGTATCAAAGGTCAGAGGGAATTCAATAGTAAGTTTGGGACGGCATGTTACCATCCAAAAATCTGAAATATGAAAATGTAGCCTATCAAAGCTTAGAAAACTCCCTTCACTTAGGCGAACAATGGATGGGGAAATAGGTTTAGAAAATACATACCCATGGGGTAATGATTTAATATATTTCAGTCAATCTCCATTGGCTAAAATTCTTTCACCTTGGGGGACCTCCGCCACCCTATAAAAGGGGTGGATCCCTCTTATGTGGTTGAAGGAAATAGGATGTGGCAGGCGGAAAAACCACCGATAGGCTCCCAGGGTCCAGTGTGTGGTTGGAGTAATCCAACTGCTCAATTTTGTGTTTTTGCCCCTCTAGTATTTGTTATCATCTTACCCCATTTTTCAGGGTTCCACCAAGATTTAGTTAGTGTCTTATGTACAATACTATTGTTAGTATCCTGTAAACCTGTTTATTTAGCATTGCAAACTCTTAAATGGCTGACATTGCCCCTTTTTGGCTGAATTTGACGTAAAACATTTTTATTTTCAGCTGTGAGGTCAAATGCCCAACAAGAATATTGCTTTAGCTCAGATGTGGTACCTCATATGTATCTTGGTTCTTGATTGTTGTTACTTATTGTAAGTGTAAGTTCATAGTTAGACTTCTAAATTGATAATAAAATATGCAATGATTACTACTTAATATATAATATTAAACATTAGATAGTGGACAATGGATAATTATTCTAGAACATACTAGGAAGCATAGGCCTAAATTTTGGGAAATAATAATAATAAAAATTATAACAATAGATGTAAGCCAATGTGAGGAAAGAAAGAAATAAAGATAATAAAAAAGGTCAAAGTCAAGTTTACATGACTGAAGGGCTGAGGTAAGTTAATAGTTATAAGAATACAGGATTTAGCACTAGTGATTGAAAAGATTGCAAATAACTTACTATACTTATTTCAGCTGGCAATAATACTCAGTAATTATAATTGCAAAGGGTTAGTCAGCAATGTGCCCAATATGTTATTATAATAATTCTCTGAAAGCACGTTACCATATTTGCAAGTTGAATGAAGACTAAGTTTGAAATTAAGGTTTATTATTAATTAAGTATTATAAACTATAAAGTAAGCTCAGTTTGTTGTCAGATCAAATTGCAACATTTTACTCACCTGATTAAACATTAGAGAACAAAAATGGGTGGGGTCCAGATAAGTGTTAAAAAATTAAGACAAGCAACCAGGGATGGACAATACCAAAACTGAATTAAAGCTAAAACAACTAAAATTAAAAAAAATGAATTGACCGCCCTTTTTGGGCAGCAAGACACAAAATAAAGTGAGAAAATTACCTATCAGTGGCATAATGGCGAGCCACTTATCCCATCATGGTGGAGGGGAGGGTAATTGGGCTGGTCATCATCAGGCTCAGCATTGTAGAGATGGATCAATGCTAAGAGTAAGGGGGTTGGGGCATCCGCAGGATGAGGGTCAAGATGGAGTAGATAGTTGTTGAGATCACTGATTTGGGCCTGGATTAAAACCTCTATGAGTTTGGCACTATGGTGTTTGGCCTGGATGCAGGCGTCAAGAAGTTGGTATAAATTCGCAGTATCTGCTCTTATGGTGTTTGTGGATGGAGAAAAATCTGCCAGTTCAGCGACATGCTTGAATGCAGTGATGGCAGTTTTGTAGAGGTTATGGATTCCCTCTTTTGCGGTAGGAGGAAAATTGGAGGGGAACAAGGGGTGAAGCCCTTTTTTAGATTCTGCGACAGATTTTGCACACAGTATGTGAAAACGGAGGTTATTGGGTGTGAACACCATGACAATAGCAAAGCTGTGTTCACTTTGTAAAAAGGTTTTGGGTTTGAGGACAAATCAGTTGGTCAGGGATGGGGTATCAAAGTCTTAATTCAGATAAGGTATTAAATAAATTGAATAACTTGGAGGTGGGACATTTTCCCCCAATTTGGTCACTTCCCCCAATAGTTTCCAGAAATTTTGGTTGATTGGAAAGATATGTTGGTAGTCAATTTTTGTCTGGTAGGTTTTGGGGTGGGAAATTTTCTGGATTGAACATGTGGTCCAAGCCTGCACCCAATTGGTTTTATGGGTTTGCATTGGCCAGCTTGGGTTTGAGGTGCTAGACTTTTGCTTCTGATTTGAGTGCATGGCCTGTGGGGGTGGGTCAGACAAAATCCCCTCTTGAATACTGTTGGTGTGGCCTCATGTGTGGAGTTGGCCATGTTTGAAGGGTGTAAATTATATTGACATGCCTTTTTGGTGTGGTCCAATTTATAGCAGAAGGGGAAATTGTGTGACTGCTGTTGGTTTGGGACTAAAAGTAATGGTTAGGTGAAGATGGGATATAGGCTTGTGGTGGGATGTTCTGGGCCATGTTCAGCTGGTGGGGGGTAATGGTGGCCATTGCCCAAGGTGACGCGAGGCGCTCAGCACCACTTAGGACAATGACTTTGAGTTTAGGGTTTTCATCATATGTGAACAACCTGAAATTAACTCCTCATAGAATGATTGAGGGGTAGGGTGTGAGGGGAGTTTTGCAAAGGTTAAAACAAGTGTGGTATCATCTAGGAAGCATGTTCATGTGGTAGTAGTGAGGGTAGCTTATAAATTAATGGCGTAGCTGCTGCAGCAGCTGCATCTTCTTTGTGGAAGAGATAGTATCAAAATATCCTTTGTAAGAGCAGAAGTCAAAAACCAGGCTGGTGCAAATGTGCCTTTTGCAGCTCAATTATCGTCTTGTTGGTTTATGGGAAGAAAAATCCAATTCAATACAGAGGCAATACCTATTATTGGATCAGGGTAAGGCTAGGGGGTGGGGGCGTGTTGGGCGGACTCATGTATGGTGGAGTGCTAAGTCCCTTGGAGGGACATAATGGACGGGTCTATTTTGTGGACTGGATGAGCCAGTCTGCACACATTTGCTGTTGGGAGGTAAACACAAGCGGGTGTTGCACCTCTGCCCCATGCTGTGGCAGCAGGTAATGGATCTGAGGACATAAATTTTGAGATTGGTGCAGTGAGGTGGTGGTGGAAAATTGACCTATTTTTTTCTAAAATCTCTTTAAATTGATGTTAAGTGGAAAGAAATGTGGGCCAGATAAGTTAATGGGTTAAAAAGGTTGTTAATCAAGTAGAAATCGTTGCACCTCCATATTCTTTCCAGGATGTTTGGGGTTTTTAGCCAATAATTCAGGATCTTGTGATTTATTGTATAGGTTTTTGGTGATTGGTGTTTGTACCAAGTTACCACAGGGTATCCTTAGACTGGAAGGCTCATTTTAGTACAAGATACTTCATTTGGGGCAGATAATACATAGACAAAGCAATTATTCGATGCATTTTTATATGGATGTGGTAAATGTAATTATTTTCAAAGTACAACTTAATTTTTTGGGTAAAGACATCAGTGGTAGCAATAGGATTTGTATATTTTTGATGGAATTGTGGAAGAAATTACCATAAAAACCATCAGAAATTTATAAGAAGTAATATCTGTCTAGAAAGTTTTCTTGGTTTCCTGTGCAATTGAAAAACTTGTTAAATAAGATAAGTATCTTAATTAACTTTATAATTTGTTGAGGTAAATTTGAAGTGCATAGGCATCCCTTTTGATTACTTAGAATTCTAGAGGGTTTGCTACTCACGGGTAAATATTGCACAGGATTCTAACTTTATAGCGGTAGAAAAAGTATTGAGACTCTTTCCTGCTGTTACAAATGTTAGGGAAAATTTACTATCACTTAAATTCATATATAAAATTTTAGTAATAAGAGGGTATTATAGTTCATTGTTATTTTTATTAAGGTAAAACCTAGGGGTTAAAGTATAGCTTAATTAAATTATTACCTCCTGGTATTTAAAGCAATTCAAGGCTAGAACTGAGTGGGTGAGAAATTTATTATAGGCTGAGTTTAGCTTTGTTTAAAAATATGATATTTTGACCAATCAGAGCTCTTAATCTTCACACTTCAACTTGATGGCAGATGTTGGGTTGATAACAATTAGGATAACTCATGGGCAAGGTTTTAATATTTAAACCAATCAAACAGCAGGAAATAACTATTACCTTGTGGGAGCCCTCCAGGTCTATAAAAGAGGATGGTATCCGCTTAGGAGTTTGAACTAAATTGAAGATGGGACGTGGAGGGACCTCAGAATGACTCCATTGATGCCAGCACATGTTTCAGCATAATCCTTATACCTAAAATAGGGTTATTTGGGAGAGGAGTGGAAATCGAAGTACTACCCCACTTCTAAGGATTTCACAAAGAATTGACTAGGTTTTTTGTACAATAAAAGACATATTTAGCACCAAAACACTCTTTTCAAAAGGGTGAACATGTAATTGTATAACATTACCCTTAAAGAGTGTTAAGGGGATAATAAGGGCGCAGGGAACGGTCATTGTCTCAGTTGACAATAACTGGTAGCAATAAATTTTATGGAATACACATATCATCTCTTATAAGTGACTACAAAAGGTCTAACCCAAATTGACCCAAGCTTTCACTTCTAGTTATGATCTGATTATGATAATACAGCAATAATTATGACACTTGGAAGGAAGGCAGAGGGGGCCAGGGCTCATTAGCTGTTTGGCCCTCTTTAGTTACAATTTTTGCCAAATTGGTCATAGCCCCAGATTGGACATAAATATGTGTTGGCCAAGTTTTTCACTCCTTGCTCAGGATCACCCGTTTTAGCAGAGAAATGTCTCTGTATAATAAATTAGCACCCCAAGTTCTCAACCATACAGTACACAGAAAGAGAACATTTGAGGATCCAGTGGGAGCAAATACGGTAGGCTCTAAGGGCACAGGGAAGTATAGATCTCATTGAAGAGGGTGTATGGCCATTTTCGTAGTATAGAGACTGGGTTTCGTTGGCTCTTTCTAAGGTACCATCTGTAGAGGTGTTATAGTGGTCCAAGAAAAGTTTTTGTGCTCACATGGAGGTGGCGAGGACCTTTACCACACTGGAGGTGAAGTTTTTCCTATCATTTTAGAGCATGACCTAGGGGCAACCATGTTGTTTTAAAATAGACTGATGGAGTAAAGTGGCCGTGGCTTTGGAAGTTTGAGCAGGAAGGGCCAAATTTCAACTTATTTGGTAAAGTTATCTATGTTTACTAAGATAAACCAGTTACCCCCAGCATTCTGGTTTAGAAGACCAACCACATCTATTACCGTGTGAAAGTGTTGTTGAGGAGTAGTAGGTCGATACTGATACTGGGACTTGAAGATAGATTGCTTTTTGCAGCACAGGCAGGCATCCAGCACTTCAGTTTTAGTCTCCATGACACCCTGCAAGATTTGCGCTCTTTAGATCATACATGGATTTTTCATACCCTGGAATGCTCTATAATAGAATGGGACTCCAAGATTAAGGGTACTTGCTCTGATGGCCAAAGATAGGGAAATTAGTTTGCCCTTACTTAATTGTATAACTTCCCGCTCTCTACCTTGGTGTTGCTGGAGTGCAGAGCTAGCATCTTATGTATGGGTTCTTTTCGTCAGTTCAAGTATCAGGAGTCATTAGGAGGTCATGTAAACTCTTAGCTTCAATATTGTCTAAGTGAAGAACAAGCAGTTGCGTCAACCCAAAATCGTTCATATAGTGATTTCCAGCCTGATGCTCAAAAATTTTGCATTTTGACGTTGGAGCTTCAAAATTTAAAAAGCCAATCTTCCATTGGGATCATTCATATTCTGCAACCACTTTAAGGAGGCGTGGTTAGTTACCATTTTGAAAAAAGTCCCAAATAAGAATGGGCGATAGTATTATACATCAACCAAGACAGCAAGGTACTTCTTCTCAGTTCTTTGTATTTGCATTCAGCTTTTAATAGCATCTTGCTGAAGTAGGACACAGGATAATTGACCCCATGCTTATCCACTTGAGACAAGATAGCTCCAACGGCATAACTGGAGGCATCAGTAACCAACATGAAGGGTTTGCCATATCAGGGTGGCGGACGATCAAAATTAGTTGTAATAGCTTCTATAGGTTCTCAAACGCGGCCTTATGTTCAGCACCCAATGTAAAGAAGTGTCCTTATCCATGAGGCGGACGAGTGGCCCTCTAGGATGGGCGAATTTGGGATAAATTTGATGCCCACACCCCATCATGCTCAAAAAAACCCGAGTATTGTAAAGGTTTTAGGCACGGGCATCATGGTATATCTAAACTTTTCTTGGAAAGGTTGAATCTCATCATGAGACATAGCGTGCCCAAGTAAATCCGGCTTCTTCTGGAAGAATGTACATTTGAAGGCTTTAGCTTAACATTAAACGCATCTAAGCGAAGTAACACTTCCTTTAAGTGCGTGAGGTGCTCTTTGAAAGTCTTGGGAAAACTTTGATATCATCAAGATAGAATATCATTTATCTCAGTTTAAGACCCTGGAAAATGTGATCCATCAACCTCTGGAAAGTTGCAGGCGCATTGTACAACTCCTGAGGTAGCTGAGTGTGTTAAAACAGGCCTTCTCTGCATATATGAACAAATTTATTTTTTGGGGAAAAACGTCCATTTTCCAATAACCACTATCCAAAGACATAGCAGAAAAGGACTTGGATACAGAGACTTGGGCCAGAGCCTCGTCAATATGGGAGATTAGATAAATATCCCTTTTTGTGAGGTTATTCAGTTTTTGGTATTCATTAACTACTGATGGCCTCCATTTTCTTTTTATTAGCAGAGAGGAGACGCCAAGGGCTTTAGGAAGGCACCAGCAACCCAGCGCCAAAAACTTTTTTGAGCTTAATATGCATCTGTAGCTCATCAACTTTTGATTTTAAACATGGTTTGAATCAGATGGGATGAGCACCCCCAAGTTTAATGGTTTGACTCAAACCCTTCATGTTCCCTTAGTTGGTATCAGATTTTAAAAACTCTCTATAGGCCTCTAAAATAGTGTGGTTTTTTTCAAGCTCAGCTGGGGTTAGTTGATCATAAATATAACTGTTGGGAGAGCACATAACGATTGATCATCAGTTAAGTCCATAATTGACATAGTCCTGAATACAACGAACCTGCTTAATGTCTCAATGGCAATCAGCAGGCCTTTTCCGATCTCCTGATTCTTCTCTATAACCATGTCCTTCTTAGAGATTCCCCAGAAGGAGAAGTTAGGATGCTGATAGGCTGGGGCTAGTATGGGTGGCTTTACTCTGAGCCTATAGGACTGATTCCATCAACGCTGGTTAGGTGCTATAGACAGTTGTGAGGGATATGCAAGGTAATCTTAGTTTAAATAATCCTTTGTTCAACCGCATTGATAAAACCTCTTCAGACGCATAGAATACCTTCTAAAGCTTCCACTAAATTTAGCTAGCTTCTTTGTATTTTGCCCCATCGTCATGTAGTGTAGGGATAAGGTGGATGAGGGGTACTCAATTGTGCAAGCGTATTTCTGTTTATTAAGCTCATTATTGGTTAAAAAGAAGAACCTTGTAGTTAGGCAAGGAGTGATGGCCTTGCTTCAAATTGGTGGATCCTTCAAACTCAAATTTAAATGAGTACCAATGAACGTAATATACAAGTATTCTGACAATGTACAATGGAGTTGAAAAAATGAGCTTTCCAAATCAGATGGGCAGAGAAGAGTATTCCCCAATAGCACAAGTGCTGGTAGAAAAAGCAGTTCCAAACTTTTGGGTGTAGTCAAGGTCAGAAGCCAGCTTAATATTTCAATAAGATTTTATGAATAACGTTCACAATAGAGGGTTTAGTGTCATGGTAGCACGACCTGTACTTAGCTGATGAAAACCTCCGTCTTGGTTAAGGTTTCACCCAGGTTGGTGAAAATAGAGGACCTCCTTTAGCTGAATAGTAGACGAAATTCTTTGGGCAATCTCAGGGTATCTATGTTAGATAGTTTAAAGATTATGAACACACTAGGTGGATCAGTTCAGCATGACAATGAACTAGTCAACATCACTGGCATATTAATAACCTCAAAAAACCTCTGCAATTGATGAAGAAAAGTTCAGTGGGGGCTCTTAGCCTTATTTACTATTTCATGGTTCAACCTGTTGGGTACACCCACTTCAACTAGAGCTCCCAAGACATATTAGCTGACAACTTCACAACACCCTTCAGATTTATCATTGGAGTAATTATTGATGCAAAATGATTGAGTCCATCGGGTGTGAGGTAAATTCAGAGCTTCCTTTGCTGGCAGAGAGGCCTTGGGAGCGCTCCCACCCTATTAACTTTTTTGAGAAGGCATTATAATTATCACGGTTTTACATTTGGCTTTTAAAAATTCAGGATTAGTCTGCCCTATGGCCACAGGTTTCAGAATAGGGACGGCCAGAGGAGGGGCTGAGGGGAAAGAGACAGCAGCTTGGAGGGACATGACACTTTAACCACTTAGGAAGGCCATCTCTGAAGGTGGAGGGGAGCAAGGCAAAATGATTGCTGACTTCACTAGCTGACCTTTGGATATGAATATTTAGGGGATCCCGTCCCTGGAACTGCCAATATCCTCTGACTATCCTCACGTGGTGGAGGAGCTTCTAGTTTCCACATCACCAATAAAACCAGTTTACAGAGGGATACAGCCATAGAAGAGGCTAAAGGAGTCATATTTGGATTCTTGGCTTAGAACTCCTTGCATAATTTCATATTCATAAAAGTCAGCCACCGCTAGCATAGCCTCAATGAGATCACATACATTTCGGAAGGAGCGCTTGGCTGAAGAGATATGCATCGCCAAAGAGGGTGAGGAGTCAATGCAGACAAAATAGCATCAGTTAGCGTCATCTAGAGGTCATATATTTTAAAGCAATAGAGGATGAGCTACACTATAGAATCGCTCAACAAAAGAGGCAATCAATTCTCCCTTTTGCAATCTAAGACACATAAAAGCCTGTTTTTCATTCACAAACTCTTCGTGGGGCCAAACTATTTAATATAGGATTGCTTATTATACAACCAGGTGTTGAGAGTGGCCAAGTTTGGAACTATTATCTCCTGAGTCCCTTAATCAGGTAGGAAATTATGTACTTGATCTTCTTAGGGTCATTTGTTTCATATATAAGTGAAACATAAACAAAGAGAAAGGAGGCAATACTGCCCTCATCAGTGATAAACTTGTCTCTAAAAGGTGGTTTTTGAATAACAGGAAAGGCCCCATGAGGGCCTTGAAAGGGATGCTGTTTGTGCTTTTTGAGTTTAGATAAAGCACTGGCTAGCTTTTTTTCTAAAGCGGCTAGCCTGGATTTAAATTCAAGGGGAGGTTGTGAGAGTTCTTTTTTCACAACAGCATCCATTTTTTCTAAAGTTTTGTGTTTATACTGGGGCCTGTAGTGAGCATCATTTGTTGGATTCCTGGGAGGTTTGCTGCTCGCATAGTGCTTATTACACATGGTTAGAACTATTTAGCAGTAGAAAGAGTTGAGACCCTCCACTGCCAGTACAGATTTTAGGGAACTTTACTATCACTCGAATTAAAATAAGAATTTGTAGTGGTAAGAAGAGATTTGGGTATATAGTTAATTTTACTAAGGGAAAACCTAGGAGTCAAAGTGAACCCCAATTAAACTATTGCCTCATAGTGTTCAAAGCAATTCAAGGCTAGAACAGAGAGGGGCGAGAAATTCATTATATTCTGAGAATAGCTAATTAGGAAATATTTTACTTTGGATTATAAAAGCTCTTAAGATTCGCCACGGTTCAACTTAATGGCAGATGGTGGGTCAATAACAGGTAGGATGAACCCGTGAGGTGAGGATTTGATATTTAAACTAAACAAATGGCGGGAGTTATTTCACCCTGTTGACCCCCTCCAGGTCTATAAAGGGGTTGGTCTACACTTAGGAGCTTGAACTAAATTGCATATGGGTCGTTGTTGGGGAACTAGGGGATTCTGATGTATTTCCCAATAGTGGCTGGTGGCATACTATACCTCTCAGGGTTTTCAGGGTCATCAATTTGTTAGTCATCATTAGTCATCCTGGGTCTTTATGACTTAAAACGATAAGGGAAGGATATTTCTTAAAACTTAAAGATAAGAATCACAACAGGAAGTTAAACTCTGTAGTTTGATACTTTATTGTGACAAGAAATAAAGGTTTTTATATCTTTTTCTGGGGATATTTCAGTGCTAAGAATGTTCTAGGAGAATCAACTAAAATCGAAATAAAAAAATAAATATTCATCAAATGGGAAACTAGTATGGCAATGAATTATTCCTGGATTTAATAAATCATTTGGCACACCACCTATTCGTTTTATATTGATAAAGTTTGAGATGTTTGCCTTTGATGGATGTCTGTATGGCACTTCGTTGATGGTTTCTTTGTTGTAGTTTCCACAGGAGAGTATTTTGGTAACTCTAAACGGCCCATTGTAATATGGGTGAGTTTTCTTGGAGCGGGAGTTCATAAGTTAAATTTGATACAGGAGGACTAGGTCTCCTACTATAAAAACCTGAAGGTTTTCGAGGTGGTTGTCATAGTTGTTCCTCATTCAATGGGCATTGTCTTGTGCCAGTTTCTCCATGCCAGACTGTTTTAAGTGGCGTGTTGATGGGAAATTGTTGCTGAAATTCTTAACTATGGGTTGGGCTGGAACTTTATTCCAAACAGTAGTTCATATGGCATACATTTGGTAGTACTATGGATTTTGGTTTGGTATGCCCAAAGGATGGCGGGTAAGCGTTCAAGCCATTTATTATTGTTGTCTGTGATGATCCGTTCCATGGCATGCATCAGTTTTTAATTCATCCGTTCCATTAGGCCATTAACTGAGGGTTGTATGCTATTGTCTTGGAGTGACGAGTGCATACCTTGGCCAACATTTCCTCAATTAATTCTATATAATAGAGGTAAGCCGACCAGGGGACCAGTAATACCAGAATACATAAGGGGATAGGGGAAGGCGAAGTGTAACTAAATTAAGCACCCCATAGTAGACGAGCTACCCTTGTTGCCAGCCGGTACCGCCAGGTATGAGAGGGTTGAGTGCACTACTCTGAGGGGGTTCCCCCTGTTTTGGAGCAGGTGTAAAGGAAGGGGTCCATGTGTGAAACCATACTGAAAACCATGACTCTATGAGCCTTTGCTGCCTCAGCTTCATGTATCCATAAGCCAGGCTTGGAAGTGTTCCAGTAGGTGAACGTGGAATTACTTATTATCCCACGGATGGTTGGTATGGTTCTCTTGAAAGCATCCAAAGCTATGGTGTGGATTGTCCATATTGAGATGGTTACTATCAGGAAGTGGAGGGTAGTTGGTATTTGAGATTAAAGTTGGAGCGCGAGAATGCTTCTAAGATTGATGATTACTGGTTATTTTGGATCATTAGCAGGCGCACAACTTCCCGCCATATGACTCTAGATGGGAGGGCTTGCTTCAAGGCGGTGGTGTAGGGTGCCATCCTATCCACACACTGTGCACTCTGCAAGGAGAGAGTTGTATCGATCTGCTTTTCTGTAGGTTCTTCTGAGTCAACGCCATGTGTTAGCTATTACCCTTGGTTGGAGGAGCGGATGATGTGTTAGCCTCCATATTGCCTTCTGTGTTGTGAGATCGTATGGAATGTCTAGAGCATCCAGGTAGTCAATTATTGCTATGACTGGGGCCACATCGTGTGTGTCCCTCTGAAGGTTGTCCTCAGGGTTCCTTTGTGTGAAGTGGCTCTTGTCTTGCCCCTTCCTTGACTAGTGCCTGTGAAAGTGACGGACTATCCCATGTGCCAAATGGTGCAGAGAAGACGTTTGAAGTGTGGGGGAATTCCATGAGGGTCTGCTGCGTTGGGGTGGTTTGCAAGGTATGGTAGCAGGCTGGATGGGTTGTGTGAGTTTGACAGCTTTAGCGCCTGTGCAATGTTGGCCCTCTCTGCTCTGGCCCAGTATTGTTGCGGGAGGTCTAAGGCTAGAATTTTCCTTTATCCAGGTGCCCATATACGGTTGGAGTGGACCTCAAAGTCTATTAAGACAATTCCTCAAAAAAGTTATTATTAAAATGTGATCCCCGTCAGTCAAGATAAGGAGAAGTGGTACATAGATAGTAATTATCTCTTCATATAGAAACTGGGATGTGGTGTCTGCATCAGCTCAGTAACTGCTTGAGCAACAGGCCAACGGCTGAAGTATTTAGTGGCAACTAAAGTATACTTTGATCCATCAGTGGCAACTCTTAAAGGTCCCATGAAGCAGAGGCCCCAGATCTTGAATTGTCCAGGCGTTGCTATATTTCAGGGCTTTCTGGGCACCTGGTGACTTAGCAAAGACTTGGCAGGCATGGCATGTGGATACATAGTTATTGACTTCAGTGTAGGCATTTGGCCACCAGTATACAGCAAAATAGTCTCGACCAGGTGGCTTGTACTTCAAAGTGTCCAGCGTCATCATGGCCCTCCTTCATCCGCTGTATGCATTGATTTCTTGGAACCAACTGGACCAATGATCCTTTGGTGCATACAAACAGGTGCCCTTCAAATGTTGGAAATTTTGACAATGTTCCTTAAATGATGGTATATCTTGGATATCAATTGGCACTTTAAAAACTTCTAGGTTCTTCCATATCTTCAGGAGCTCATTCTCAAGATCAATATACCGCATATGGAAGATTGCTGGTCCCACTGGGTTATTGTGAATTTGTGACAGCTCATCAGCTACTGCGTTAGAAGTCCAGGTAGGTGCACAAATTTTAAATAAAACTCCATTAGCTCATATCTCAAGTGTACTCGGTGTCCATTTGGGATGGATATATTTAGCAGAAATCTTACTGCTGAGTTGTCTGTGAATACAGTTACCCGCTGATTTAACTGATAATGCCAGAATTTACAAAGAGCAAGAATCTCGGCCAGAACCTCTTTCTCATATGTTGAGTATCTGTATTCCGTAGGGGCAAATTTTTTGGAGATATATTTGACAGGCAAGTACTTATCTCCTCATAGCTGTGTAAGCACAGCCCCAATGGCTGAATTACTGGCAACTGTGAAGGCCTGGAATTATTCTTCAAGTTGAGGAAGATCAGAATTGGAGCTTGAACTAATGCACTTCTCAGGATGACAAAACTTGGTTGGGAAGTATCATCAAGTCCTAAGAGGTTACCTTTTTCTGTAGTTAGTACAATGGCGCAGCTACCTTGATAAAGTTTGGAATAAAGGCCTGATAGTAGTTGACAGTTCCCAGAAAGCTAAGGAGTTCAGCTGCATTGTTTGGGATGGGCCATGTAGAAATGGTTTCACCTTAGAGGGGTCAGTGCGTTTCCCTTCTGGCGAGATAATGTGCCCTAGCAGCTACAGCTCTCTAGTGCTGAGTATCGGTTTTGAATCATTTGTGCCAAAAATTGCTTCCTTAATTTAATGAAGTACTGCTCCTAATTCCTGCAGGTGTTGATTGAAATTAGTGGAGTAGACGGTAGATCATCAAGGTAGAAAGTGACACTAACTTAAGAATCTATGGAATACTTAATCCATATTCTTTTCAAAAGGTTTTAAGAAAATCAGTGAGACTAAAGTGCATTTATGTGTATTCAAATTGTATAAAAATGGTGAAAAAGCCGTTTATTGAATAGAGTCTTACTCAGGCAAGTTGATATTATCCATAGAACAAATATATATTTTCAAAGTACTGTGCGCCTCCCATAGTATTAAAGATGGCTGTGATTAGTGAATTGGTTATACATTTCTCTTCTTTTAATTAGTTTAGAGGGACGTAGTCAACTCATAAGCGGAGTTTTCCATTATTTTTGGGGATAAAATACAACTGGGAACGCCCACGATGATTGAGAGGGGCGAATGAGACCACTGGCTAGCCCTTTCTTGATCTCCACTTCAACACGTTTCTCTCACGCTTGTGGAAGGTGATAGAGTTGTTTGGAAATAGGTTTAACGTCATCAACATTAATCTAGTGTTAACCTAAGTTTGATAGTGGAACATCATTACCATCATGGAAGAAAAGCATCTCTTTTGGTTGAGTAATTGTGATGAATTTTTCTTTTGCTGATCCTTCAAGTTAGTTAGGGCATTAGTTTTTCTGTTAACTCATCACACCAGTAGGTAGACAGTTGCGCAAGGGTGTCAGATGACTTTCTGGGTTAGATTATGTAACGATCAGGGGCTTCATTTTTTTATGTCTGCTTAAACCATAGGTCCGATTCAAAGTTGGCGTGTATTCCAAACTTCTTTAGGGCCTTTTGGGAAAGAAACAACTGGAAATGGTTGTGATCAAAAACTACTGCATCAATATAACGGATTTTGCCAGCTATGACAACAGGAGGTCAAATACTTGACCAAAACAAGCTTGTTGAGTTCCACCAGCCATTGGGAAGATCATGTCGCTCTGAATTATGTCCTCATATCCAATATCCAGTATAAACTTATTTTTCACAATATTTGCTGAAGAACCTGTATTGAGTAGGATGGGCACTGAAATATCAGAAGAGGGACTCATGGTGCGGGGTGCTCTTGTATTGTCGAGTAGGGATTCCTATTTTGGGCCTCCATTTCTAAGCTATGTTAGACCAATAGCTTGATTAAATTCCTGTTCTAGTGCCAAGCTGGATTTGCACAAGTCTTTAAGGGTTACTGGGATAAATTTTACTAATAAAACCTTCATAGCTGAGACCCCTTTAGGTTGGTATGACGCTGACTTTAGGAACTGCCACCATAGGTCGTTGTGGTTGTCAAAATTTTGTAGAAGTTGTTTTTTTCACTACTTGATGGGTTTCTATAGGGACAACTTCTTTATTGCTTAGGTGTTGTTGGGCTGCTGGTTTCCATAGCATGCTTGGCAAATTCAGGTAACTGGAAAGAGATATCCTCTTGTTCTGACTTGGCTCATAATATTTACCCATAGATACCATGTGGTTCATTAAGTTATTTCTTCTTTGGGTTCAAAAGGTCAATTATTATTCATTTAGTTGGTCATATATATTTAGGCTGGCTAATTATTCTTGTTTATGTTTTTCAAAATCATATATTTCTGCCAGCAGGAGTTGTTGGTCCTGTTTTGTTTCTTTATTTTCTGATATGTATTAAATCTATCAGATGGGGGACTGAGGCTGTCCTGGTGGTGGCCCAACATAGGGGTTCAGTTAATACATTGTCCCCATCCCATAGTAGTCAAGGATGATGGTGGGGTTGTATAGTGATAGGGATACGACTGATATAGTCCCACTGGCGCTCCCCAATAAGGCATTGGTGGCGGATTAGGGTACTGATAGGGTACAGATTGGGAAAATTTTCCTGCCCAGGAGTTGGAGGTACATCATGAGCTCTTTAACTAGTTCTGGAAGAACATCTTCCTTATAAATGAAACACTTTACATCACTAGCAGTGGTTTTAGAAATGTCTGAAATGATGCCCAGGCTCATTACAGTTGTAGCAGCGAAGGTTGTTTCTTGAGGGTCGTCCTTGTACTAGCATGAAAAGCTGTTTTACTTTCTCTGAGAAGGTATTCATCTGTGTGGTAAACTCAGAGGGAAGGTTATATGCTAGAACTTTGTAGTATCCTCACCCTCAGGTTCTTCTTCCTCTAGCTCCAGCCTTTTATTGGTTGGTTTTGTAGAACGACGACTGGCTAGAAAGCATATTGGCGGCAGACTTTAATAGCATGGTCGGCATATGAAGGTTGGGCAACCAGGACTGCTTTAAGTTATGGTTCTTATAAGGCTTTAATAAACCATTCTAGTAACTATTTGTCCATATCATCACAGCGTTGATTGCCAGACTGGTATCATTGTCCAAGTAGGTTTCAAATCTATTTAGGAAATGGTTGACTTTATCATAAATCTTCAAGCACATGTACCAAAAGTTCTCTGATTGTTATGTGGTGGATACCCAAAACTTGGCATGGGCATGCTCCTGCCTTCACCACAGGTGTCAAATGTGAGATTGGCACTGGCCACCTCCTTTCCACAGCTGTTAGAAATCTGTGCACCTCATGGAATCATTGGCAGTCAATTACATCATAGTTGCCCCAAGAGTTATAGGAATCTAACAATTTATCTATTGGATTTTTTAAATTTCTCTAGGCTTGCCTTGTGTAGAGTCTCATTAACGCCAGTGTTGCAGCCTGGCTCTCGAAGAAATTTTCAGGTTCCCTGTAAGGATCACTAATTTGTCAGGGAACTAGGGGGTTCAGATGTATACCCTGATGGGTGGTTGATGGCATAGTATAGCTCTTTGGGCTTTAAGGGTCATCAATTCAGCGGTTGTTGTTGGTCATCCTGGGTGTTTATGACTAAAAACTCCCAGTGAAGGATAGTTCTTAAAACTTTAAGATAAGAATCACAACTGTGAGTTAAACTCTGTAATCTGATACTTTATTGTGATAAGAAATGATGGTATTTATACCTGTTTCTAGGGATATTTCAGTACATAAAATCTTCTGTGATAATTAACTTAAAGCAAGATAAAAGATGAATATTTATTGAAAAGCAAATTACTATTTTAATGGATCTCTAAAGAATTATTAATCTGTTCAACAACTTGAAGGGACCTCATAATGACTCCAATGATTCCGCCAAAATTCAGGATAAACCTACTACCTATAATAGGGCTAATTGGCCGAGGAGTGGGGGTAGAAGTGTTACCTTGATTCACAGGAGTTCAATGAGAATTGACTGGGGTCTCATTCTATATAGACTTATCTAACACCAAAACACACTTTTCAAGAGATCACCATGTAATTGTCTAGAGATGATACCTTTTAAGTATAATCACCTCATTAAACTTAATTTTAACAATTAAAGAATGTTGAGGCTTGGCTTGAGATTCTTCTTTAGTATTAAATTGGAAGGTGCTGGATTTTTCCATGGTGTTATTTATAAAATATTCTTTAAGTTAAGATGCCCTAGAAAAGAGGTCCCAAACAAGATCCAGATTTTTTCATGAGGCTTGACAATATCAGGGTAGTGATCAATAGGCTGCCTGATTTAAGAAGTAATGAACTACAAGCTCATAAAGAAATATGACATTAGGCACAGCGTTTAATAATTCCATTTTAGCACTAGTGGTGTCAAACCCAAAAGGGGGAGTTGCCACGCATCTTTAGTTGTAAATGGGCCTAACAAAGGGATTATTAGAAAAAACCTAATATGCCATCTCAGCTAACAGCTTAAGAAGCCATATCAGAAAGTGAAAAAGCTTTTGGGAAACTATTGTCTAGCGCCGCTTTAGCTGGTGGATCATAGCAGACAACACTGGGGTAGGAGCATCAGCAACATGTGGCATAATTAGGTATAGTTGTGGGTTTTCTTTGTTGATGAGACCGGCAGTATCCTTTGCCTCAACGTATCAAGCAAATTGATGTGCAGAGAAAGTGATAAGAGCAGGTACACGAGTGAATGAATTGGTGCGCCAGTGGGTTTCATTATAATTGAGGTTGAAAAGTAATTTTTGCTGCATCAATGAAAACATGGCTTGCACCAAAAGCAAGCTCCTCAATTTCATACTTTGCATTTTTCTCATTAAATTATAGGGAAGATTGTGGATAGGAATACCTTCAACAAGGGGCTCCATCGCCCCATGAAGTTGCTGGCGAAGTATGGTGTTAGCAGTTCAGCTGCAGCCTCAACTACCATTTTATAAATGCTTTTGTAAATTTGAAAACCATTTTAGAGTAAAAACGGTGGGGATGCGAATCAGGAGTGGATTAACAAAGAACTCCTCCAAAATAAATCTGGTTTCACATGATACGGCTGTTCCTTCTTATCAATCATTTGAGAGCCTTAAAAGGATTTGATTCAGCCAACACTGGGCCATCAACCAGAATTGGGGCAATGGCATGAGCTTATTTGTCGCATCTGTCAACCATGGCATCTTATCTGAAATAGTTTGCCCATCAATTCAGTATTCCATAATCTGGTCACTTTTTATTAAAATTGTAAACCTTTTTGATTGGCTGCCACTTTTGGAGTAGCGCCAAATTTCCCAGAGGTTGAGGGCAGGAGGATCGAGCCCCATTCAAAAATTGGGGTGAAATGGCCGCAGACCTAATGCCCAAGGAATGAGTGGCAGAAATGGAAAAAGCGGAAACTATGAGGCACTTATGCTTATGTGGTCAAGCTTGAAGCTCAAGGGGCAAATGGTGCAGCCATTTTTGACATGCGCCCAGAATGAATGTGAGGGGTGGATCTGATCACAGTGTGTGGGGTGGATTTGAGAGATGAGAGTCACAATGTAATGGGCAGATCATCGCAAAGGCATGAGGCCCAACCAGATGATCCACCCCATTTGGAACCACAAACTGTCGCACAGGGTCTGCGCCATAAATGGCAAAGCCCTCCATGTGTTTGTGGCAGAGGCATTCATGAGAGATGTGAGGGCAACCTAGCAAACTAGACCACCATAGTGACCTCATCCTGTAGCTTGATTTAAACAGTAGGGTGGAGAATTTTTAAAATTTATTGCAGCTTGGCTGCTACCACTGCATTAACTTCTGAGAAAAAGATAAGATATAAGTACCTCTGGAGAGGGCATAAGTCAAGATAGCCAGTGGTTTTAAAAAGTGCCGTGGCCATCTCAATGATGGACATGATTGCATAAGGGAAGAGATTACCATATTTGACCCGGATGTTGAAATGCAAATTACTCCATGGGAGCACCAAAGGGTTCTGTAGCACCACCTGGAAGGTTGTGAGGTGGTGGAAAAAGTCCCAAGGGTAGACATAATGCCCAGGAGCGTTGGGAGGGCTAGCAGAGTTAGCCTGGGCGACCTTTGATGGCAGCTAAAAAACTCCAGATGGTGGCGCACCACCACCCAAGCTGGGGCAGCAGGCTTCAATTGCATAAACATTGGTAAGTTTTAGCTCAATCAAGCAGTCTATATTGTATTTCTTAAAACGATTTAAATTTTGGTTTAAATTTAGGTATCAAAGAGAAAGAAAGATTTACTGAGTTTCATGTTTCTTTTAGAATTAAATATTAGCAATTATCAGTTGGTTTATTAGTTTTGAGAGAACTATGAACATATGCACACCACTATTCAATAGTTATTCGGACAGGAGGTTTTTTTACACTGATTTCAATAGAGATGCATTTGGAGTAATAGTTATCCAAGCACTAAGTATTTGAAAGGTGAGCATGTACATTTGATTTAGGTGGATCTTAACTCCTTGTTGTTAATGGTGTTAACCTGACTCTAAATAATTTTATACCAAACACCTAAGGTTAAAAAACATGATTAAAAGTTTTATCTAAAATGCTTTAATGATTCATCCTGCTCTACGAACTCCCTCCTCATTCAAGAGTAATCATATGAGGACTTCTACCCTTCAAATCAACCTTTCTATAAATGGGCATGATTACACTCACTGTACTCAATGTACGCATTGTGCCTTTGTTTTTTAACAATAATAATTCAACCTGGGGACATTGCTGTTCCATGGCTATAAAATCCTTTATAATATTTTATAAATACAATAAAGGATTGTCATATTCCCAGAGTCTTGTTAGCTTTTTGGATTTTGCTCTTGCAGTAGAGAATCACAACTTCAAGAAGTTGAAGGGATATTTAGTATCATATAGAACTCTTTAAAATACTCTGTAGAAGTTACCTTGTTTTAAACTGAATTGTTATGATCATGTAGGTTTGACATAGTTCCTGGATGGAATTATATATGGGTATATTGAGTGATTGTCTCACGCTCAACAGCGTGGTACTCAATACAGGCGGCCCACGTTCAATTAACATTTTCAACAAAAAGGAGTCTCCCATTGGAAATCAAAACACCCAGAAATAGAATTTTTATTTATTATTTGTTGACCCACTTAGTCTATATCAGCTGTCTTGCACTGAAATAGGATGGAGTTAATCCCCTGTTTATAAAGGATTTGATACATATACCTTCTACTATGAGCTGCTTCAGTAGATCAGCCTTATGTTGCTAAGAGGTATCATTTATTAACTCATGGGTCAGCTGATTTTAAACCCTCTTATTTTATAGAAGACACAGCCAAGGCCAATTATGAAAGAACTATTAGCATAAGTGTGGCATAACTTTGTACATTGAGTTCTGTCTTTTATGAGTAGCATCAAATGTTTAGGGCAATACATTTTGGGATCCCTACATCCCGCCATGATTAATTTCTGAATGGCTATTGCTTGCCATAATGCTAATATTAAGGAGTATTCTAGAAGAACCAACATAATGTGGACGCAATGCGCTCTTTACAAAAATTTTGAATCTAGTTTTAGGGGTACAGCAAGCCATTGAATCAATTGTGAGCTCAGTCACCAAGTCTTTAAAATTTTGCTTGAACTTATTAATCAGTTAAACCGTAATTTGATCAAGAACAGCTGCCAAGATATGAATGAACAAGGTGTTACAGTTTTTTAGGTAAATTTTTTAAACCAGTTCCAGATAGAAGCTGTAAATGCAATAATAGCAGCCAAGCAGAAGTTCAACAGTTCAAATCAGTGGAAGAGCTCAGTTATTATACTTAACAAAGATATATGGATAGCCAACCAACGTATTTAAATCATGGCCAAAGTGACCACCAACCTTAAGGAGGAACTACGAAATCTCCAATACCAACAGTTGGCCATGCACCAACACATCAATGCCCTCAAGAACACTTGTTCCTTATTAATAGTTTAGACGATTTAAGGCTAACAACGAGCTTTAATGTTGGAAGTGGTTTGACCAACCATCATTACATGCAATAATAATCTAATATTGTATAATTAAATATTACCTAGAATTAGAATTGATGGCATAAAGAGTATTAAGCGCTTGGTCCTTGATTTATAAAGAGCTACCATAGTTGAATTAAACTACTTTTGATGCTCTCACCTCAGAGACATAGATTGATAGATATGGCGGATCAAAATTATATAAACTGAATCATTCAAATTATACCTTTAATCAAGTAATTGTTTTGTCTCTTAGACTTGTCATATTTGTCCTATATGATGCAACAATATCTTTACCCTTTACTTCGTCCTCACACCAGAGTAAAACATTTGTCTTCAGGAGTTCTTTTTTATGGCTAACCATTGGAAACTTTAATTCATTTGATTGACAATGACATTATGGAATTCAACTAACTTTCTAGGGGATTCGCTCTAATAGTCTATTTTGTTTTATTAGTTCATTAATCTACTACCTTCAAGCTCTGCTTAATATACCTAAAATGCAACATAAGGAATGCTAATAGAAGAGGATATCTTGACTAGACGCTAAGGGTGATAGACCCTTTTTCCTACATTGTTAGAAGAAACCTAGATGAAGAAATACATCCTAACAAGCAGTAAATCATTTGGCAACACCTAATACTACATTGTGCTCTTCTAGATAATATAACTAAAATACCTCTTGGTGAACAATTGACCTTATGATAATTGGTTATTACGGCAATTGCCCTCAAACAGGTGCTTCATTAATTTAAGCTTAATAACCTGTGCTCTTATATATCTGATGATAAGTGACGATTTATAGCATCGTGGTGCTCACCACAGTGGGCTCACATTAGTTCCATGTAACTTAATAATTTATGTATTTCGTTGTTTCCATTGTATGTTCCCTCCAGTGGAAGTGGTACAATGATTGGAGTCAATGAGGTTTTCTCATCGGCCTTGTGGACCCAGTATAGTGATGTGCGCCATGTACAAGCAGCTTTATACGCTCACATTGTCCAACCTTTCAGATATAATACTTGGCCACGGCTAGTAAGTAAAAGGTTTAGACAAAATTATCAAGATGCATGAACTCTGCCTTGAGAGTGTGGATGAAGATTTGACAAAAGCTATTTACTCCAATATGGATTTGTACCAACTTCTGAAGGCTCTAGAACCTGAAGTAAAGACCCAGGTCCAAAAGGTCAGGTCACTTGTGAATGAGAAGATTAACATGAAAGCGGATTTTTGGCTGCTACCAAAAATTTGATGTTATGTAAACTCTGTTACCAGTGGAACACCGCCGTGTTGCTATAAGTCAATCAGCAGCCCAAGCTGCTAATATTATAATAATGGATTTAACCTTTTGATTAGAGGAAAATATTAAAGGCAACGAGGTGTGGGGAACGCAACACTTTCTAAGTTTTTACTTCAGCGTTAGGCGTTATGGAGTCGGTTCATCCAAAGAAGCCAGTGATTCCTCCCCCTGAGCAATCTTAATCGATTAGTTGTGAACCTCCTGTCCAACCAGTGTGCAACCCCACTTTTATTCCCATGCTGAATCCAATAGGCACTTCTACTTAGCTTATTCCAGTGGTCTAAGGCCAATATATGCCTATATCTCATCTCCACACTTGAGAAAGTCAATTAGAAGCATCTCAGGGCCATTGAAACTATAGAATGAACCTTCAGTTCATTTAAATCCTATCAACTTAATGGAGTTGTGTAAAAAGGCCAACGCACACGCTTTATTAGTCTCTTTGAGATTAGCGTGATTTGCGCGTTTGAGAACGCTAAGTTGGCAACTGTAATGAACTTTCTGAACACTTAAAGCAAAATTTGTTGAGCCTAAATTAAAGAAGATTGGCATTACCTACTGAAACGCTAACAATCTGCTGATTTTTGAGTCTAAGGGCCATAACAGATGACCACCCATAAGACTGAATTCATCAAAATCTTTACAAAGTAAAAAAGTGAAAAGTTAACAAAGTTTTCTAGCTAAAAACTCAAAAGCTTTAATGGCTAGCTAATCAATACTTTGATGCGCAAATAGCTCTTTTCAATGCCTGGGAGTCTTGCCAAAAATTGTATTGGGTAATGATTTCTCTGCTAAATGGAAGAGGACAATATAATCCACATGGTGAATTATCTCCAGCTGTAAGACACAAATTTTGGGCATCTAAAAAGGTTTATCTGAGCCTCAAGAACCAAAGCATCTGTATTTTTCTATTATAAGATTTACCTCCGCTGTACGGCCCTTGTAAGGAAAAATCTGACATAACTCATATTACTTGTAACTACTGAAAAAATTGAGCTATTATGCCAACCGTTGTCCTAAGTTAAGTGCTAAACACTGGGCTCATGCTGTGCACCCTGTGGATGATGATGAATTGGGAAAAGACAGGGCGGAGTAGATTTTAAATTTTTCTATTTTTACCTCCTTCAACAAAATCCCAGGGTAAAAAATCACCAAAACACCTGATGATGCAATGCTTGATTGATTCCATGAGCTGTCTTTGTCAGGTTTGTTTTCAACATATAATATTTTAGCAGTGAACACCCGCTTACAAACAAAATGAGCCACCAAGCCAGCCAAAAAAGTAGTGTCAAAGCCATATGTTAAACAGTTAGCTTCATGCAAGTTTACAGCTCCTTCTAATAAGAAGCCCAAGTTGACTGGAGTTCATGTGGCATTGCCTAGCGTGGATTAAAAGAACTCATACTTAGTTATGTAAAGTGCTACAGAATCTTTTAGGTCAAGAGGACAAAGTGTATATCTTGCAATAAGCCCTACTGATACTTTATCTTTCTGAATGCACCTATATTGTTATAACTGTAAATAAGCTCAAAGACCGAGCTATTTTAGACAGTGGGGCACCAATTAATATTGTATCCAATGGACTGGCAAAAATTGGGGCTTGCTCAAGTCATCGATCATAATAATTCTTTGGAACCTCTGGACCTCAAACTGCCATTTTAGAAATGATTATGAAGAGCATTACCACTGCGTTTTGGCACCTTGGTAATTTCTTCTCTGGCTATCATATTCCCTAATCAGAATTTCGATTTTCTATTGGGATTCTTTTGAGGAAATTTGGAGTCAAAGCGTACTTGAAAAATATATTATTGATATTGGGGAAAACTCTGCTGCTCTTTTATAACTGTAAGGATGAGGCCTCAATGGGCCCAAAGCAAGTTCATTAACATCGTATACAAGGATAGTATAAAGCCAATTAACTATCAGTGGCTATGTGGCTGTACTAAGAGGTTACCAGTACAGCATATAGAATCAAAAGGCAGTTTTATCCACGCTAATTGTAACCTAACCATTCTAGTGGGTCATCAAGTTTTATGATAACTAAAACTGTCTTACCCATTCCCTGGATTATATGTTGAGATAGTCATCATGTTTAATCGCTCCAATTTGGTTCTAGTTGTGGTGCATATTTTCCTCCTACTAGACCATGGCGAAATTCAGGTGCTATTAGCTAAACTATACATTTATACTGTGGAAGTTAAGCGACACCAGTTAGTCACTTTTGTTCATAATTTAACAGTTGAGGTGTGTTTAGATATCTATAAGTCTGTGATCTGGATGAACTTGGGTTTGAGGACAACGAGCGTCCTTATGTATATTTGTTGATTCCTTGAGAATGCCTTTCAGGATTGATGAGGAATAAAAAACAAGAGTTGTCCTTATTTAACTGGTCCAGTAATTTTTTTATAAAACAATTAATACTGTGGTGCGTACATGATATGTTACACCAGATTAATACAGCTAATCATTCACTAATTCGCCTTCATCATATTTGGCATTCTAAAGCGGCGGATGTGGTTTTATAATACTGATTTCAATAACTTGTGCATCAAGTGATGTTAGTAACCTCCGAGATTCCTTGGGCCGCCCAGGTTTTTAGTTATTTAGAAGAATGATGAATCAAATAAATTGGTAATATATTACCAAAAACGTAATAGTATTGCTAAAAAAATTTTACCCTCTACCCCATATTGATGATGCACTAGACCGCTTGGGCGGTACACGATACTTTTCATCTGTAGATTTTATCTCAAGATATTGGAAAATTGATCTGCTGAATGAGGAGCAAGAGAGGTTTGCTATGATTGCCGCCCAGGGTCTATACCAACCCACTAGGATGCTGCAAGGTCTGTGTAATGCCCCTTCAACCTTCCAGCGTGCCATGGATATCATAATGGGAGGTTTGAAAATCTCCTACGTGTTAGTGTACCTAGTTAAAAAGAATGTTCCTTCAAGAACGTTTAAGATCATCTGTAGCATCTAGAGGAAGTTTTCCACCGCTTAGCCTAGGCAATATGTTATCAAACCTGACAAATACAGATTTGTTCTGCGATAGCTATATTATCTGGGGTATGCCATTACAAACAAGGATTAAAGCCTCAGCCTTCTAAGGTTGAGACTATCAAAAAAAATGTCGCACTAAAGTAGCAAGCGTGATATTAAAGTATATTTAGAGATGATCAGCTATTATCACTTGTTTGTGAACAATACAAGCAAGATAAATGATCCATTATTTCACCTCCCCAATATTTTGTTCCTATAAATGGATAGAAGCATTTCAACTTCATTTTGATCACTTAGGACTTTGCCTAGTTCATGCGATGATAGCAATGTATCCAAACTTTAATAAACAATTTATTATACAAACAGATGCATCACTTATTGCCGTAGTGTTGAAGTTATCTTAACTCAATAGAGAGGGGGAAGAATACATCATAGCTTACATCTGGCACTGTATATCCATTAATGGAATCTTTTTGTTACTAAAAAAGAATGCCTAGCAGTCATTTACGCTTGCAACCAATTTTAGGCTTATATCCATGACATGCATTTCACTGTGGTAACCAAACATGCTACTTTGCGCTGGTTGCAGAAAATTAGTATCCTGAAAGATGGGTGCACCGCAAGGCTTGAAATTAAAAGCATATGATTTGAAATTCAACATTGGCCCAGCGTAAAGCATCAAATCGTGGATGTTCAATCTAAGTTGCCTCCTGTAGCCTTGTGGCAGATAAAGATGACGAACTATTTACCAAAAAGGTTAATCAGCAATACTTAAAGATCTTATTTAGATTCAATAAATGCAGGAAAAATCTGAAAAAAAATTTTGTGGGAAATTAAAATTTGTATAAATTTTTTGACAAACAACCTTTTTCTGTTTACTAGATCTACCAAATGGATGGGCATAATTATTGTTTCTCATAACGTGCCTAGCCATGGTAAATTTCAGAAAATGTTTGAACTACTATGATCCCGCTAATATTGGGATTACATGTCATATGAATTTATGAGGATCTTAACTGTTGCCACGAATGCAAGCTGAAGCTCTCTTTTGGAAAGCCACATTGTATCAACTAAGCAAATCAAATTTTACTTGGATTCAATTTCTTCATGGATGTTGTGGGGCTCTTGACCAATACTCCTGATAAGTTAAAATATTCCATTGTAGCCATTAATCACCTAACTAAGTGGGTAGAAGTAAGACATTCAGATACTTAGGTGCTACGACCACAACTACTATATTCTTAAAAATATCATTTATCAGCACAGATGCACCTAATTTTAGATGGAGCATAATGGGACCAATTTTAAGTCCCAAATAATTCTAAGATTAATGACATAATGGACATACATAAAATACTATCTATCTGAGTCTAGAATTGCGACCCTTTTCTTGGACTGAGTAGATTGCCACTTCCTAATAAGCAGGTTCTGCTGAGTGCAGCTATCCCTCTCATCACACATAATGATCTCATCAATGTGGTAGATGAGCGCTACATAACAACTCTTCCTTTGAAGATTTCTCCCTCTGTCCCCACGCTTGCCTTAGCCAAATAAGTATGATAAATTGAGGAAATTTGCGCAGATATCATCAGGAACTGCCACCCTCATGAGCTGGAAGGACTTTATGAAATTGATGGTGCCAAGCCCTCAAAATAAAAATATGAATGCCTTAGAACCATGAAATAAGGCCTGATGGGCTGCTCAATTGGTAGATGCAAGTTAAGGGTTGAATCCTCAGGAACACTCAACAATGACATCAGGTCATTATAAAATGTTGTCAGTTCAAAGCTTGCTCTAAAGTCTATAGGGACAAAGCCCAACGGGCGCGTACCTCATAGTTGGAATGCGTCAAGTTATAAATTCCAGGTTAAAATCACCAATGGCATCAAGCCATTAGGTAATGAGGTTGCCAACTCCAAACTCCCCTCAAAATCTTCAGGCACAAAGAATGAAGGGCATGTACCTCCATTGGGGACTGTTGCTTATAGCTCAAAACCCCCATATCAAAAATCTGGATTATTGATTAATGTTACCCACTTGGCCAAAAAAACCCCAGAGACTGGCATGGCCGGGTTGGCATCATTAACGTGTTTCTGATCTGATGGGACCACCCATATGTGGCGTGGCCTTGGGGGATTCCCGTTGCCTGTCAGGCCAGAGCTGTTGCACTAACTGTCAGAAATGCTGTGAAGCCTTAAGTCAGGCGTTTGCAATCAAACCAAAAGTAAATCAGACTTCAACCAATTCCTTTGATGTCAGTTTAAAAAATGAAGTCGTTTTTTCCCTCCCTCAAAAATTCTCTAGGTTAGGTCGAAATTTGAGAGCCTAAATCCATTCTTTGACAAACTTCCACAAATCAAACACTTACTAATCAGTCGCATCACACTGGGGAAATTGTTGGTCTAAATTTTAAAAATCAATTTACAATAAAGTTCCCACGAGTTACCAAATTTTCAATTTACTTCAAAATTTTCTTGCTGAGCTCCTGATGACACTTATATTGTGGTCCAATCAGCCCCTACATTGGCTGGGCAGTAACAGTTATGATAGTCAAAATAGCTCCCTCTAAGGTCAACTGGATTTATTGAGTAAGAAACTTCTGGAAATTTAATCCTGTCGTTGAAGCTGTTTACCACCAGGATATTGAAATTCTGTGGGCTCATTTATTTTTGACTTCATATGAAGAACCGCCCCTTGCCTCTTTTTATGTGCCAAACCTTCTCATGGAGTATCCTGAAGCAGATGTTATGATAGTGTATCTCCCTGCAGCAAGGCCCGAAGGGTCTAAGATATAACAGCCAGTTCATTGCTGGGTTTCCTTTTTATGCTTGCCTCACAAAGATGCACATTTGTTTCCCATCTTCCCATGCCATACAATGTCATTTGAGAAGCAATGCCTCTGGCATTATGGCTTTCTTTTTGGATCTTTTGCATCTCAACTGACATGCCAGTCTAAACATCATAAGTTGTTTCCATGACAATCTACGCCCTATCACTCAGAAACCAAAGGCACTGTTGCAAGAGTAAACGGTACACTAGTTGGTATCTCACATAAGTTTGTCAGGGTCAAAGAATTCAATTTAAATCTAATTTGGCCTTCTGCTGTATTCACATACAACATTGCATATAATTTAGCCATGGGACAATCCTCTTTTGCTTTATCATATAGGAAGAAACCTATAAAGCCCCCTCTTTTATATTCATATGTTGCCGAGAAGAATATGAGTCCTAAGATATATCTTAAAACTGGTGATGTTTTTTGATTCAGGAACAAATTTTGTTTTTATCAAATGCTCTGGATCACTTTTTAAGGCTAGAGCATATGATACTGAGGGTCACTGGGCCTTACTACTTTTAGTGTAAGGGAATTTGTTTGTTTTTATGACAAACATGGGCTAAGATGGACCTGAAAGCTTAATTTAAGAGATGACCCTTTAATATCAAAAAAGACATCTACAGATGCCTACACTCTAAATGATCTTAATAGGGGCCATCTCATCAATCAAGTGTTTTCAAACTTTTTCAAAGAAGCACTGCCACACTCTAGGCCTCTGTCCTCTAGCTTCCAATAATTTATCTGACCCCCACTTCTCTTAGTTACCTGATGTTTGGTCAAGTGGGGAAAATTTTACAAGTGGTTTGACCTACACTATTTAATGCATTATTATTATATAGAATTAACTCATACATTGAATTTGATTTGATGGGGTAAGAAGTCTTGAGCACTCGGCTTTGTTTTATAAAAAGCTTCCAAAGTTGTATTATATTAATTTTGGTGCTCTTGCCTCAGCCCCATAGATTGATAGATATGGTGGATCAAATCCCATTACCACGATGTTGAGAATTCTACCCCTCAATCTAGGAATCTCTTGGCTCTTAGCTTCTCATAGCAGGTCTCCTATGGTGTAACCATATCTTTATCCATTACTTTGTCCTTGCAACAACGTAGTACGCAGTATGAAGAGACTATGTTTTTATAGCAATTTATCAGAACCTCAAAAACAATTAAATGATCACGACTACAATAAAATTTCTCTGAGATTTAAGGATTCTCTATATTAGTCTAATTTGTCTTATTAGTTCAAGATCTAGCAATTTTGATAGCTTCTTAGTATATTTAAAGCGCATTGATAGGAACACTATTAGAAAGGGATATATGGCTGAATTTTAAGAATGAGAGGCCCTTTTTATATGTTTCTAGAAGAAAGCTAGCTGAAGAAGTACAAACTAGTGAACAGTTGGGCCTTTGGCAATACCTGATGCTGCATAATGCTCTTCTAATTTTATAACGAAAATACCTATTGCTAAACAAGTGTCCATTTGATAGTCGTTTTAAGGTAGCTGTCCTCAAACAGTACTTCTTTATTTTTGAGCTTAATAACTAGCGCCATCAAAATCTGACACCTTAGTGCTGATCTCAAAAGACTACCATTTTTCACGTGAGTTACAGGACGTCAAGAGAGATTAAAACCCAAGAATATTGAATTTCATATATTGGTTTGTGAGCTAAAAAAAGTTTACTTTTGAAACAATCAAAGGATTTGCAAACTGGATTTATAAAAATAACTAACTTGGGAGCAACGCATGGAGACTGATCTGAGCAAGGGATTAACCAATGCAAAGACAAGTCCACTACCAAGATTGAGTCAAGCCAGTTGAGGAATCCCACTCTAAAGTAGAGTTGGCCCAAGATGAGATAGCTCATATTCAATGATCCATGCCAGATGCTATAAGGACATTGACTTCTTTGACCGGCCCTTCTAGCCAACCACAAGGCTCTACTGGGGAACCAAGCAGCCCACGACCTCACGTCAGGCCTTCACAGGCTGCATTTGGACCTTCTGCCCTAACTATGCCCTTCCAGTTTTTTAATGATTAAACTCTATCAACCTTTCTAAGTTAATTGATTAGAAAGGTTAGTCTTTTATGAGAGATGTTTAAAATGATGATGCATAGAGCTGATGATTTGTTAAAGGCCACCCGCTGTGATCAATGCTTAGACAAACAAATTCAAAACTTGATAGTGCTGTAACTTCCAAGTACTGAGAAATTTATACTAATTCTCAATACGCAGTATTGCATTAGTTTATTAGCCCTTAAATAATGACTAATGCAAGGCTGAATTTATGTTCTTCCAGTTATGGAAGAGTAAAACTATTTCTAAGTTTAACAATTGTTTCTACTACGAGATTTAGTTCTTATTGGGAGCCATGGCTATGCTCAACTTACACGTGAAAGTTGCCTTGCAAAATGCTACCAAAAACTACCCTGCCCTCCACCGTCATCGCTTGCTACTTGATTAAGTAGTTGGATACTTATTCAATTATTGATTACTCAAGTGAAGCAACTTTACCTTTAGACCTAAAATGTTGAAGCTCATGACACTCGCACTAACCCCCTTAAGGTAATGCTAAGAGCAGCATATAATTTGACTACAACTGAAGTGAAAATATGGGCCCTTGATTAGACCTCTTAGAAGTCACTTGTTGTAGTTGCGAGTCAAAAGGGCACTTTGCTGCTAGATGTCCCAGAAGAGGCCCCATATAAACTATGTTTTCCCCTATGGGCGAGGATGATCAATGATAATATGGTTGAAAAAAAGATAAGTTACTCTATGACCAAACATGCCATCTAATCACCTCAGACGTTATCCTGTACCCTACCAGGGCTCACTTTGATTTGAAGCCAACGAGCTGAACTTGAGAGGGAAGAACAAAGAATTTTTTCAAAACCCTATGCTACAAATACTGCTGACCATATTTAGACCATAGAATAAAATGAATCAAATCGAGTTACCTCTTTTACAATATGTCAAAGTAGTTTTACTTCTTTAAGCTCTAGATAAAAATATTTCCAGACGTAGAAAAGAACTTCAAAACACGATCAACTAAGTTTGATGACACTGCTGTCCTCACTATTGAAACGAATTCTGATTAATATATGGTTTCACTTACAATGCATACTTGTAAATAAGATGGGACCTAGAAATTGTCAACAGCGGAGCACATGATAATTTAAGTTCAAGTCACTTTGTGAAGAACTTAAGAATTGCTACTGATGTGGCCATTGCTAATAATATAGGACTACAAGCCTGGACAGCACCATTAGCAAAGGAGCCTATAGTGGTTGCCAATATAAACAGATCACTTCAAGACAGCGCCTCCTATTTTGATATACCAAATCAAGTTTAACAATTTTAGATTGTCACAAGTTTCTTCATTTTTTAGGGGATCTCATAAGCTCTAAGGAATATATCTTTAAGATTCTCAGTCAGACGTTGCCCCTTCATTACTCTCAGGATGAGCAATTTCATTTTAAATTAAATCTAAATGAGGAAGGTTGAGCCTGGGACAGTTATACCTTGTCTAGACTTTTGTCTGTGCTGGTTTCGAACCTGTTTTAATCCAAACACAACTCAGAGTAGACCAGAACAACCCACTACGCTAAAGTCCATCATGAGCAACTTCATCTTACTAATAAAAAATTTTATTTGAATCATATTGATGTAATAATCACCTTTCAATATAAGCAGACTGGTCGTCATAATAGGCCCCGCTTTCCATCATTTTAAAAAAACAGGGCATTCCTATACATTAATAACCACTTGCAAGCTGCTTAGGGGGAGCAACGAGTTGTAAATATGGTTCTGACTCTGAACCTGCCAGGTGGTTTAGTGGCGAGAAGTTTACTCCCCCAAAAAATTTCCAAAATTGAACCTCATGCAGCACCTGGCTTAATTGTTCTGGGGCAACAGAATATCTGTGTGCTCCTCACCAATCTGCTGAGTCAAAAATTACTTGACTTAAGGACAGAAGACACATTACATGCATTTTGTAACAATTGATGATTATACATGAATCTCATAAGGTTGGGAATTATGAGATTCAAGTATGTCAACGGTTGAAATTCCATTATTTCAAGTAGGATTTTCCTATTCAGGTTGATAACGGAATAATTAAATAATTAGTTTTTTTAATTTATTTCCATTCTGGGGTTCCCCCATTTCGCAGCTGAGTTTCCTCAATGCTATCAATTCTGGAGGATTTTGCGCCCCTCATTACCCAAATTCAAAAAAACTTTTTAGGAAGTATTTCAAAGCGAGGTCAGCCTTAATGAACTTCACTTTGGAATTCTATTCCACCTCCAAGTCTACTTCCAATAAAGGCCACTAATTGCTGGACTTGAATTATACAATTCTATTTATTTAAAGCAGGTTTGGGGGGCGCGGATGGTGGTGTCATAGGAGGAGATGAAGGGGGTGGATGATCCAGGACCCTCTTGGAGTGGTCTTGCCCTGGCGAGAAGGGATGGTGCCAGAGTGACCTGAGGCGACAGAGGCCAGTTGGCCGCGCTTTTTCCTGGTGACCCTGAGGTGACAGAGGCTGTAGGTATGCACCTTGGCCCAGAGGCCTGAGGTAACAGAGGCTGGTGCAAAGCACCTTGGCCCAGTGTGCCCGTCAAGGCCATCCATTTGGACAGTACCATTCAGAGTTGGTACAGCCACATATGGGGGTGTAGGTTTAGGGCTGGTGGCGGGCTGGGCCTTGGGAGCCCTGTCCGTAACATTATTCCAAAGTCAACCTTACCTTGGTGGGCTGTGGTACCAGCCAGCCAGCAAGATGGCCGCTGACAATGTCCCAAGCATTTCCGTGGGCCATCAGTCCTTTTGTTGGTTTGTAGGGATTTCCGACGAAGGGATGGGGTGCTTGGGGGTGGTCCGGACTTCTGGCGGTTAATGGCCTCTTGTGCCCTCCAGAAGACCTCCAGAGAGCCTGTTGATTTGATCTGGGGGCTCTGGATTTCTAGTTAATTTCCCCAAGCTGCTCGCAAAAAGGTCCCCTGTCAAAAAAATCGTTGGTCGCTGCATGCTTGCCTTGCCAGTTCAGGTCTGAATTCTCTGGGATTTCCAATTTACAAGGGGGTAATGTAATGATTTAAATTGTACTTGAATCTCATAAGTTGGGATTTATGAAATTCATGTATGCCAATGGTTGCAATTACATTATTCCAATTAGGAATTTCCTATTCAGATTGAATAATGGAATAATTAAATAAATCTATTATTTAATTGGTTGTCTGTTCTGAGGTTCCCCCATTTTGCTGCCGAGTTGCCTGGATGCCATCAATTTCTGGTGTTTTTTGTTCCTCATTACCCAAATTCAAAAAACCTTTCTAGGAAGTATGTCAAAGTGAGGTCAGCCCATATGGACCTCACTTTGGAATTCTATTCCAACTCTGAGTCTACTTCCAATAAAGGCTGCTATTTTCCAAAACTTTTTTTAATTATACTTATTTAAAGCAGGATTGCATGGCGCGGATGGCGTTGCCATAGGAGGAGAGGAAGAGGTTGATGCTCCAAGATCCTCTTGGAGTGTTCTTGCCCTGGCGAGAGGGGATGGAGCCAGAGTGGCCCAAGGCAACAGAGGCTAGTTGGCCGCACCTTGGCTTGGAGGCCTGAGGTGATAGAGGCTGGTGCACCACACCTTGGCCCAGTGTGTCCGGCAAGGCCATCCATTTGGACAGGACCATTTAGAGTTTGTATGGCCACATATTGAGGTGTAGGTTTAGGGTTGGTGGCGGGCTGGACCTTGTGAGCCCCGTCCATTACATTATTTTAAAGTCAACCTTACCTTGACGGGCTGTGGTACCAACCAGCCTGCAAGATGGCCGAAGTTGATGTCCCAAGCATTTCCATGGGCCATCAGCCCTTTTTGTTGGTTCGTAGGTCTTTCCAATGAAGGGGATGGGGAACTTAAGGTGTGGGCCAGACTGCTGGCGGTCGATGGACTCTTGTGCCCGCCTTGAGACCTCCAGAGAACCCGTTGATTTTGTCTGGGGGGCTCTGGATTTCCAGACAATTTCCCCAAGCTACTTGCAAAAAAATTCCCTTTCAAAAAAGTTATTTGTCGCTGCACGCCTGACTTGCTGGTTCAGGTCTGAATCCGCCATGATTTCCATTTTAAAAGGGGGTAGTGTAACTATTGACGATTTTACATGAATCTCATAAGGTTGGGATTTATGAGATTTGTGTATGTTGATGGTTGTATTTCCGTTATTCCAAGTAGGATTTTCCTATTCAAATCAGCAACAGAATAATTACTTAAATTTTTTATTTAATTGGTTGTCAGTTCTGAGGTTCCCCCATTTTGCCGCCAAGTTGCCTGGATACCATCAATTCTAAAGTCTTTTGCGCCCTCATTACCCACAATTCATTAAGCCTTTTAGGAAGTATGTCAAAGCGAGGTCAGCCCCAATGGACCTCACTTTGGATTTCTATTCTGACTCCGAGTCTACTTCCAATAAAAGCCGCTATTCGCTGGACTTGTTTCATTTAATTGTATTTATTTAAAGCAGGATTGGGGGGCGCGGATGGTGGTGCCATAGGAGGAGATGAAGGGGGTGGATGAGCCAGGACCCTCTTGGAGTGCTCTTGCCCTGGCGAGAGGGGATGGAGCCAGAGTGGCCTGAGGCGACAGAGGCCAGCTGGCTGCACCTCAGCCCAGTGTCCCTGAGGTGACAGAGGCTATAGGGATGCACCTTCGCCTGGAGGCCTGAGGCAACAGAGGCTGTTGCACTGCACATTGGACTGGTGTGCCCGTCAAGGCCATCCATTTGGACAGGACCATTCAGATTTGGTACAGCCACATATGGGGGTGTAGGTTTAGGGCTAGTGGCGGGCTGGGCCTTGGGAGCCCCGTCCATTACACATTTACTGCCCCAGGATGAGATATTACACATCCAGATTATTAGAGATTTGTCTGAGTTTGGCAAACTGGACTTAACGCCTAGTAAATGTTCTATTATAGTATGAGACCAATTATAATGCCTTATTGAGGAGCTAAAGGATCAAGCCTTAGCCTTATTGATGAATACACATGTATATGCTTTTGGGGACTATGACCTTGGGTGAACCAAAGATCTATGGCATCACATCGCTACTGGAGATTCATGTCTCATGTATTCTATCCCCATCTGACACTATTGAGCTAGTGCAGAAGTTTTTAAAAAAGATGGATAAATACTATGATGAGTGATGATTGTGCTTTCCTGAAGCCCCTGTGCCAGTCCTGTAATATTTTCAAATGAAAAAGGCTCAACTGAGTCATGAATGCTTATTGTTAACCATGTAAGCTACTAAAAACCCTTATCTGTTACCATGTATAGATGATAACCTAGATTGGCTAGATGAGGCCATATACTTGCCATCCTGGATCTCATCTGCAACTATTAGTGAATATATTTTTTGAAGGCTGAGAAGCAAAAGTTTGCTATAATCATTTTCCAAGGGCTGTAACAACCTACCTGTATGCTCCAAGAATTATGCAACATGCGGCCACCGTTCAAAGAGCCATGGACACCATCCTGATTTATTAAGATGAACTGTGTCCAAGTATACCTTGACACTCTCAATGTCTATTCGCGCTATTTTATCCAGCAACTGTCCCATTAGGAAGATTTTATTCAAACAGGCAAGGCTTAAAATATATTTTTGCCCAGAAAATGTCATTTTTTAAAACCAAATGGAGTATCTGTGTCACATCATCAATACTCATGGGATACATCTTCAGCCTAGAAGCTTTAGGCTGTTAATCAGATGAAAATAACTGAGAACAAGCGGAACATAAATTATTTTTTAGCCATGGTGTGATACTACCAATGGTTCATTCAAGAATTTGCTCATCTGGATGAGCCTCTGTTTCGCTTACCCTGAAGTTGAGTGACTTTTCTCTGGTCTCCCAAGTGTGAACTTGATTTTAACAAGTTGTAAGCAAATCTAATTCAAGGGCCATACTATGATATCCATACTTTGGGCAGCCTAATATTATTCAATATAATGCCTCGTTGAAACCGGTGGGGCTGGTTCCTTAGAGAATGATCAAGTATGTTAGCACCCAATAGCTTTCTGTTTTTGTGCCCTTTTTTTAAAGAAAAGGAATCATATGGTAACTGAATGTACATGTTTAGCATTTATCTTTGCTTCTAAGCAATTCTGTGTTAACATTCATGGCTCTAAATTTCAGGTGGTTGCTGATAAACCCTCTATGAGGTGGATATATAACCCAAAAGATCCTGAAGGTCAGTTGACAAGCTGTGCGTTAAACCCCCAAGCCTATGAAGATGGGGTTATACATCATGCTGGGTCCTCTCATCAGAACGTCAATAGATTTTATAGATGCCCATTGTTTATGCTGATCCTGTATGGCAACCAGGTATTTGAGAAAATAAATCCTGTAGATATGACAATAAACAAATATTTCTCAGGAGTACCTTGGAACTATTAATAAAAATTATAAAGTCAAAAATGGGATCATCTATAAAATTAATAGTGATGGCATAAGGAAACTGTTATAGATTTGGCGGTATTCAATAAATACGCCAGCGGTCTTTTTCACAGGGTTTAACCCACTGAGCAATGGGGACCAATGATATGATGATCGTTGCCCTTGAAACAACAAAATAACTTTAAATAAATACGGAATACTTGCTCTCATGAACTCTTTTATTTTATGTACTTAATACTGCTGATTCCTTTTATTCCACTTACTCTATACTTATATAACAATAACCTTCCTTAATCCTCTCATTCACCTATATTGTAGTGACTTTGGATGCTACAACTCTTATGGCTTAGTAATTTAATTCTCTATAACTTATTGGCTCTGTCAATTCTTCATTCATTCATTTCACAATCGCCTAATTTGAGGTGATTTCCAAACAACCCAACATCACCTCAGTTTGAGGCACTCAAATTACCATTACTCATATCAAATCTTGATGGATTACATTCATGCTGCCATAGTGACCTCAGGCTTTATCATACAGTCATATTGAATTCACAAAATTACCCCCTCCTTGACTGGATAATAAGGATTCTATTGTTTGTACACCCAGAGGAACTTCGCATGAACTCAGTTAATGATCCAACCACTAGTAGGGTCCTTGATAGTATATTCATCTATACCGGTCTCCTCAATGACTTCAAATGGCTCAATCCAGATACTAGCCATCTTATGTTTCCAGCCGACCTGTGTTGAACATGGAATAGGACCATGTTTTCATCTTTGAACTGGGCTAGGTCACTCCGGCATACTTGATTGGCAGCCTGGCTTTTGATTCTCTTGGCTAGGTGATTGAGTACACTTTGGTTTATAATTTAATCAGCATATTCATTAGGACAGTCAGATAGTATTGTGGATCCATACCTCCAGTGTCCTCTACACAAGCATATAAGAGGGCTGGCAGAGTGGGGTGCCATCTGTAAAGCAATTGAGATTGGACTTTTCCCCATGTCTGAATAATAACTAATATTATAAGCAAAGATGGCGGTGGACAAAAGGGAGCTCCAGTTCTAGGTTCGATCTGCTACTAATTTATGGAGTATGTTTACTAAAGTCCCATTGACCCGCTCCACCATTCCATTAGATTTAGGATGGTATGGGGTTGTCAAAACCCCTCAGATGGCCATTAGCTCGTTAATCTTTGGAAGAATATGGGAAGTGAAGTTAGTTCCATTGTCAGTAAGGATGAACTGGAGATAACCATGTTGCTGAATTATACACTCCATGACAAACTTGGCCACTGTTAGCACCCCTAAAACATGCATTGGCCATGCCTCGCCCACATGGTCAAGTGGTCAATTGCTACCAAGATGATTTTGGATGGGTTTGCCCCTGTTGGTAAGGGACCCACAACATCAATTGAAATGGTGTTCCAGGCGAAGTGTGGCTTCACTAAGCAGTATGAAGTCTTTTGGTGGAACGGCTTTTCCACTTGGCTTGGTGATAGGAGGAGATAGTATCAAGTACATCAAAGTTCATGCTTTCCCAGTAATACCGAGGTTGCGATATTCCATGGTCTTACATACTCAACCATGTCCAACTGCTCAAGGTGCACTCATAATAATATTTGGGTGGGCGGAAGGTCTTGGAATATTCACAGTAGTGTCCCCAATTTGCTTATACAATTCTCCATTTTTTGGAATGTATTGGCCCTTATATAATCCAATACCTTGACGACTGGGGGCGCTTCATCATTGTACTTGCCACTAAGCATCTTATCAAACATGATAAAGCTCAGATCTGCAATAACTGCAATTGTGGGTAATCTCAATAAACAATCGGCATACTGGTGTTATGCTCCAGGTGATGCAAAATTTGAAATTGTATGCCTGCAATTTAAGAGCCCATCTGGCTAGACTCCCTTCTGGTTTTTAAGATTTTGTAACCAGCGTAGCGAGACATGATCCGTTACAACAGTAATTTTACCCCATGCGAGTATACCCAAAATTGTTTATAGGCATAGATCACCGCTAAACACTTGCGCTCAGTCACAGTTTAATTGTGTTAATGGCTGTTCAAGCTACGACTGCAATATGCTAGAGGATTCTCTTCCCCTTCCTCATCTTTTTGGGATAGGACTGCTCCTACAGCAGAAAGGGATGCATCCATCTGAATAATGAACTCTTTTTTAAAATTAGGATAGCATAACACTGGTGCACTGGTTAACACCACTTAAAGCATATCAAAAGCGCTTGCTGACGTTCTGTCCACTCAAACGTAGTGTCCTTTTTTTAACAACTCAAATAGCGGGCCTCCAATACAGCTGAAGTTAGGGATGAAGCGCCAGTAATAGCTAATCATTCCCAAAAATACCTGTATATCCCGCTTGCTGTTGGGTGGTGTCATTTTTATGTATAGCTTCCACATTGGCTGGTTGAGGTCATAACCATGTGGCATCAACTAAAAACCCCATGTACTCCAGGTGGTCCTTAAAGAAGTGGCATTTCTGAGGTTTAATCTTTATATTGGCCTCAGCGAGCTGGCGGAATACAGCTTCTAATTTGATTGAGGTGTTCAGAGAAAGTTCGGGAGAAAACATTAATGTCATCAAGGTATACAAGGACACATGAAAGTTTTAGGTCCCTCAAAATAGTATTCATTGCTCTTTGAAACATAGCTGGGGCATTACACAGCCCCTGCGGCATCTGAGTTGGTTAATAAGACCTTTAAAAAAGGGATTACAGTGCGCTTTTCCTGCTTAACCAGTGGCAACTTGATTTGCCAATAGCCTGAGATCAGGTCCATAGCTGGGAAGAAACAGGATCTCCCAAGCCATATAAAGCATCATCAATCCGGGGTAAGGGATAGGAGTCCTTTTTGGTGATGCTGTTGAGCTTTCAGTAGTCTATTACTACCCTGTTATTACCATCTTATTTTTTACAATCAGAACTGGTGAAGACCATGGACTCTTCGATGGTTCAAGCTCTTTTGCGTTAATAGCTTGTCAATTTACTTGGTCACTACTTCTTCTGCCACCCTTGATCAGCGGATCGGCCTTGACCTGATATGTGGATAATCTCCAGTGTCCAGCCTATGAAGCACCCTCCACGCACATCCTAAATGTGGTCATCAATAGCAAAAATCTCTTTATAATTTTGAAATAAAGTATTGCCCTATCCTTCTGTGGTTCTGACAGCCCCATTACTTCATCACGTGATACTACTGCCATTACATTGAGCTGCGGTTTGAAAGGCAGACCAAATTCCTCCAGTGACCCAAAGTCATGAACTCAACTAACCTCCTCAATGGGGATTAAGTGTAAATATGCCACTATTTGGTGGCGGTAAATTTGTAGTGGTACAGTTTTTAAATTTTCAAGAAAAACTTTGACCTCCCCCTGCCCAGGTAATATAATACCTGGGGCCACGTGAGGCTCAAACCGCGACTGCTGATATGGCCCAATAACTTCCCCATAGAGGCCATCTGAAAATTTTATCACCAATTCAGTGTTTACTATAACTTGATGCCTGGATGGAATAGATATAAGTCCAGCAGCTCGGAGTGGCAGCCCTTGATATTCATACATATGTTGTGAAAGGCCCAGGTTTTGCCCTTTAACTGATGGTAGCGCACTGGGATTACTCCGTCACTGTATTCTAGATTGATATTCCTCATATGCACCAAGTCATTTGGCACTCCGCTAGAGGTGAAGTGAATTGGGATCCTCTGACCCAATATTTCAAAAGTCTAATCCATCATGTCAATAACAGCCCCATAGTGTCACAAGAAAGTGTTCCAATCAGCAAATCATAATTGCTATTTGGTAACACTATAGCTGGGGCTAACACAACAATAGAACCAAACTGCAACGGAAGCGCACTATATGCTCTTACAGAGACTGTGTTATCTGCTCCAGCAGTTCCATATACCACCCGATGGTCCACGTTCAGTTTTAATGATAATTTGGCCACCAACTTGGTGGAGACTATATTGACAGGGGCACCTGTATCTATGATGGCGCTGACACAGGTTTTAGCTACAACCAGGTCATAGTAAAAAAATTTGGAGTAATATGCATCTTGACTGTTTATAATATAGACATTTATGACATCTCTGTTTCCAAGAAAACCCACAATCCCCTCGCCAATACTGGGGTATTGCTTAATAATAGTGTTGACTGGACAAGCGATGCTTACCACTTGCAAGAAAGGGGCATCAGAGGAGGGGTCCAACTATTCAGGTGAAACTTGGTTAAACATCTGGCAAGCATACAGCTCAACCTGCAACTGGAACCCTTCTTCCACCATAGCCGCAGAATGCACTCATGTCAAAATATTCACCCTTTCAACTGGCTGCTGATATAAAACTGACACAGCGGCCAAGGGAGCTTCCACTGAATATTCTAGGGTGGGTACAGGTGGGATGTTTGGGTTTAATATAGCAGAGATAGAGAGTCTCATCTCTACTCCGCTCTGACTTTTCCCAGGCAGTACTGTTCCAACTGTACGCAAGAGACGTGTTGATTGAGGCACCATCAAGCCACGTGCCCTTGTTGACTGAATTTGAAACAGCTGAACCCATAGGGCCCATGTCCCCAATTAATATGAAACAAGCCATGTCAAGAGTTGGGCTGGCCGTGATAAGTGGAAACAGGGGTAGAGCAATAGTTGGGCCAGTGATAATAAGCAGGTATGGGGTGGACGTTTAACTGCTGCGGGTAGCTTTGTAGAATGTGAACTGGACTAGCAGAGTTTCCCAAGTAAGATGAATTAGAAATTATGGCAGGATGATTCCGCTCAAAATTAGGTGGAGGGAAGTTGGCAGATATGAGGTGCAAAAACTGATCAAGTTTAAGCAATGGTACATCTTCATCCAACAGTGAGGCCATAACGTTATGTAACTCATGGTATGGCTTTACAGCAGAAGTCATCGCAATACATATGTCTGCTTCAGATAAAATTTTAGCCCCAATTAGCACGTGAACTTCCGCCATAATTTGCTCAGCAAACGAGATTAGGGTCTCATTCCACTGAAACTTGATGGTCAAAAATTCAGCCCTCCGCTGGGACATCTTTGCAGTTCCACTGAACAACCACAGAACTGTATCTTTGACTTCTTGGTATGTAATAGAACTGCCAGAAATGTAACAGACGACTTGATCAGCACTTCCGATGTCCAAGGTAGAATTCAATAGTTTTGATCTCCGTTGATCCAAGAACCTTCAGTTGCAATTTCAAATCGCTTAAAGAACCCAGGAATATTTCCTTCTCAATCAAATGGGGAAGTTTATTACAATAAACCTCCTGGAGCAGCTCATCTTGTTTTTTCAGCACAGTGTCTAAAGCCAATTATAGTTTCACATAGGCAACTGACTCAGAGTGTGGAGAAGAATTTTTATCAATGCAACAAAGATGCGTCGTAGCTGGCAACTGAGATTTTAACATTTATATTTGATCAATGGGCCCCCTGTAGTGAGCACCACTACTATAAATTCAGTGGTATTTGATAAATACGCCAGCGGAATTTTGCACAGGGTTTAACCCACTGAGCAATAGGGACCAACAATATGATGATTGTTGACCTCTAAACAACATAATAACTTTAAATAAATATGGAGCACTTGCTCCCACAACCTCTTTTATTAAATGTACTTTTTACCACGGATTCTTCTTATTCTGCTTACTCTATACTTACTTAACAACAACCTTTCTTGATCATCTCATCTCACCTATATTGTACCTACTTTGGATGCTATGACTCTTATGACTTAGTAATTTAATTCGCCATATCTTATTGGATTTATCAATTCTTAATTTGTTCATTTCACAATTGCCTAATTCGAGGTTATTTCCCAATAACCTAACATAGCCTCAATTTGAGGCACTCAAATTACCATTACTTATATCAAATCTCACCGGATTCCATTCATTCTGCCATAATGACCTCAAGCTTATTGTCCAGTCATATTATTTCACAACAGAAAGTATACCACACGCCTTCCAAAATACTATTAATCATTTTGAAAAACTCTTACATTGTTAGTCACAGAGGACTTGTTAAGACTCTAAAGTAGATCCAACAGAATTACTGGAATTCAATGAGGTTCAACATCCAGGAACTTTTAATAGAGTGCTATGAGTGTCAATAACAACAACCTTTTAAGTACTTGTCACGAAATTTAACCCAAGTAGTTTTTTTTCATAGTTTTCAACAAAGAGGATTTTGTTGATTTGATACAACAGCCAAATGATAACCTAGTTTTGAGGTTATTTTTAGTGTCAAATACCCAATCTGTGCTCCCATTTGGTTGAGTTGTGCTATCTTGAAATAAATCCACCATGTTGAGAGATATTAGAACTGATTCCTCACAGCAATGGTTATTATTATTTTGATTCCCGGTGACTTACACTAGGGATAAATGTCCAAGTTTCTATTAATAAGTTATTATGCTTACTGGCAACTTAAGATGAGGATAATAAATATATTTACATTATCAATTTCTTTTTCTTTAGGCTCAATAACACGTTCAAGCTAATTTAAAATTACAAAATAACTAAACAGCTTCAAAAAACTGACAAACAGCAAATCACCAATGTCCTTGGCCTGACCGCCTACTGCTCCAAAATGGGGCAGCAGAGAAACATCCCTAGAATCTTCCACCCATAGGAAATGCTTTTGAACTGGATCAACCATCTCTCAATTCCTTGAGTCAATACATTTCCCCAAGGATCTTGCCCTCCACCTTGCACATTATATAACAGTGCCTCGCAGCCCCATTATGCTCCCCTGAAGCAAGATGTGATTCAGCCTCCGGGTTAAATATGGCAACTTGGTCCTTGACAATGACAAACAAAAAATAGAGTTAGACCAGGCGCTTATGCAGCCTGCAGGCTTTATTAACAACCGCCTTTACAAGAGGTACTTTGACCTCGACTTCACATGCAAAACCAATGCTGCAATTGCAGCCAACATTCCCCTGGTGTTCCAGGAAACCCCAAACCCAACCACTCGCACCCAGTTTCCGATGACACCACTCTTGTGGTTCAATTTGCAGGCCTCCCCACCTACTTCCCCCCTGAAACTTTAAACAACAGACTAATAGCTGTGTTGTCAGTATATGGCGCTGACACCATTTTACAATTTGTGGTTCCCAATGGAGCCAACTGACTTGTGGGCCCTCACGCCTTTGCAACCATACGCCTAATAAAAACAAAATTGTCATTTCAATTCCCCCTCGCATCCTTATCCCCTCTGCCCCTGACCACCCTTTCTGGGCCAGAGTAGATAAGGGGCGCACATTCTACCATATTTGTTTTGACCCGGACCACTCAAAGTGGTGCTGCCTCACCATAGCCCAAGGTGGAGCCACACGCACATCTCCTCCATGATGATTTTAGCTTACATAAAAACTTTTTTTTCAAATGGGGCACAATTCTCCCTCCCCCTCCACCCAAATGTTTGATGCAACTTCCACGGATTCAACCAATAAGGGATAAACATGCCAAATCACCACTCCTACTCCAACTAATCAGAAGCTAGCTTAGACCTCAGTAAATTCAAAAAACCCACCCAGCCACTCAATTAGCCCACCCAGTCCACCCATATGCTGATCAACCTATCATCTTCAACCAAAAACCCTGGGATTTTTTGGTGGAAGTTGCTTATTTAGGAAATCCCATCAACAACTCGTTGAGACCCCAGGCCTCAAAAAGTACCTAAATGCAGACTATGCGGCTCAATTTCCAACTCGCCACTGTGCTCTACACTTTGATGCTGATGAATTCTAAAGTGACCACCAACTCACAAAGAGGCTGTTGCCTCCCCTGATTGTCACCCCCTTTAAAAGGCTTTAAAAAATCAGTTGCAGTCTTGGCCAAGGGGGTACCCGCCACTGTCCTTCCCCCATGCAACAAAACCATAAAAAAGAATACTTCAGATTCTAACAAGTAAACAAGGGAGTGCAAAATTTTGCAATGGTTGAAAAATTTGGCCTCAAGACCCGCATTACCAGAAACAACATTGCCACCTTTACCACACTACGAAAGTTCACCTCAAGGCTGAAAAGCCCTATCCAAATATATCATAATCCTCCTCATAGCTAAATTCGAGCTTCCTGAGCCATTCTGCTACCTTGACCCTCATTTTGAGGATGCACCCACGCCCATGCTCTAAGCACTCTGCCATAAACTGTCCAAGACAGAGGTGGTAGAAGAGCCTCCCAATCCCAACTCACCCCCCACTCTGAACACATAGCGGTTTACTGCAATTGACCTGGTTGGTTAATTTTAGCTTTTATTTTTTGATTTTGTTTGAGTAATACGCTCATCTCTTTCTGTTCATTTAAATTCTAGCTTAGTATAAGTTTTGCTTCTCGGAGCTTAGTATTGTCTGTCTCCTGGTTGGCTTGCCTTGGTTAGATAAAATACGTTATCAATTTATTCAGATTTACTGGTGTACTATAATTCAATGACAAAGTGTTTGATTACTGTCAACTGATGTCAAGGATAATTAAATCATATATTGTTTTAGGATTAGCTACTGACTTGCACTGAGGATAATAGTATTGCTGTTTTGAATGCTAAGGTTTCCAATAAGAGAGCGACCAGTTGGTGTTTTGTCACATAAGAGTTTTTAATGACTGGCAACATAAGAAAAAATTTATTTACTAAATTTAGAATAATAATTCATATATGAATAACCAGTGATTGATGCTTGGGTGAGTTGAATCAATATCTGACGTTGGATAATAAAATTTATGGATGGCTGCCAGCAGAAAATGCTGATGATAGGTTGATTTGCTGGCAATAAGGGTCAATGGCTGTTGATAGGCGGATAGAATATTGCAAAGGAAACTCATAAGCATAAATAGTTTGAATTATTTCTACATAAAGATCTCTCTTTCACCCTTTCTTTATTATATCAAGAATACTTAAATTCTTGGTAGTTGTAAGGATAGTGTCTATAACTCCTGTTTCTAGCGTGGTGGTGCATGGTGCACAGAGCCAACGCATGAAAACTAGCCGTTATTACTAAAGTTACTGGAGGCCAGCAGAGGGTGCTGAGAAATAATAACTTAAGTGAAAGAGTGTTATAATTAAAATACTACCACACCAAAAACGACGCGGTGCATCAAGAAGGAAGGGGTAAGCGTCCCAGGTTGGAGGGAACCTGGGCAAACCAACGATGCACCAGGAGCAAACCTGACTGTGTGTAAAATGATATAGTTAATGTAGTGTGAGAACTCCTCAATGGGGTCCACGCTCAGGATCGTTTGAAATAACATAATTAAAACAGGAAACTGGAAAATATTTGTTGGAAAGTCAACCAACAAGGGATGTTGGTCACAGAAAACAGAATCAAACTTCTTCAGGGAAATTTGGAGTCTGCCAAAGCGGTCTCAAGCACCAATACACCAATAGGCAAAGACTACCATCCAGTTTGGTAGAAAACTCTGAAACAAAATTCACTTGAGTAATTGACTGGAGGTGGATCTCTCCCAAATGCGTAATTTCATAAGTGGAACAGGTTTTGAAACCCCATTCCTTGACTAACCGAATTGAACCACCTTCATTAAATAAGTAAACTGTTTGTGTTAATGCCGGGGCAAACATAAGGGGCTGGGCATTTGGCACCTCACTAGTATAAATCTAGCTATTTAGCTTGTATCCAGCGTTGGTCTAGTGTATGCCTGAGGTCAGGGAGTGTCTGAAGCTTCACCTTCTGGGCCTCTTAGCTCCTAGCCTTACCCTTAGGGTTGGTCTCCACTATGATGTCATTTAACCATGACATTACCATCTCCTCCAGATGGGGCTCAACCCCCCTCCTGGGGCTGCGCAAGGGAAAACTTCTTGTGGGCTGGGGCCAACTTCATGGAGGCAACGATTGGTTTGGATTGTGATCCAGCAGCCTGGGGAAAGCTTATGGAAGGCTTCAATCAGCTCTTGGGCATGCACAAAGTTGCACTGGAACCCAACTGTTCTCTGCTGCCTCAAAATCCTTCCAGGATACCAGGTACTCAAGTCTTCTTTTAACACGATGGGAGACAACTATTTCTTCCACTTCCCGCTCTGGCGCCCCATCCACGAGATAGGCCTCAGGAGTCTCTGGTGGGGGCCCTCAAACAACATCAATTTGCTCTCATGGAAGATGGAGAAGATCTGATATGAAGAGGGATCTTCTAGCTGGTATGAGGCGTGGCCCACCTTTCTAACAACGCGGTAAGGGCCAATCCTCTTAGGTCCTAGCTTCTTGCATGGCTGCTTGATAGTGATTGTTATAAAATTGGCGTTATCAATGAGATACGCTGTAAGCGATTTGCACAGGGTTTGACCCACTGAGCAATAAGACCAAAACTATGAGGATCGTTGCCATTGAATCAACAGAAATAAACTTATTAATAGATGTGAAGCACCTGCTCCCATTATACTCTTTTATTTAATATAATCCCTGTACCAGCTCCTCTCTGATCCGTGCTACTATACTGTCAACAACCTAAATTCCTTGGTCATCTCATCCTGTTTGTATCATAGCAAATTCAGATGTTACCGCTTTCATGGCTTAGTAATTCACTTCGCCATATTTCATTAGTTCCTTCAATTCTTCATTTGTTAATTCACAATCACCCAATTCAGCTGATTTACCAATAACCCAATATCGCCTCATTTAGTGGCGCTTTACTTAATCATATTCATAACAATTAGGTGAATTCCATTCATTCCACTATATTGACTCAGGGCTTACTGTCCAGTCATATTGGAATCGCGACATTAACACCTCCTTGACTGGATGATAAGGCTCTTATTGCTTATATGCCTGGAGAAACTTTGCATGCGCTTGGTTGATGTTCTGACCACTAGTGGGGTCCTTGATAGTATAAACATCCATACCTGTCTTTTCAATAACTTTAAATGACCCAATCCAGATACTGGCAAATTTGTGTTTCTGCCCAAACCCATGTTGATCATGGAATAGGACCATGTTTCTACTTTGAACTGGGCTAGGTCACTCCGGCGTAATTGATTGGCAGCCTGGCTTTTGATTTTCTTGGCTAAAATGAATGAGAACGAATCAATGTATAATTTAATCAAAAGCACATAATAGGTAGTCAAATAGCATTGCAGATCCATTCCGCCGGTGTCCTCTACACAAGCAAATAGGAGCGCAGGCAAAGCGGGGTGCCGTCTGTAAAGCAATTGGGATGGGCTTTTCCCCATGGCAGAGTGATAGCTAATTTTGTAGGCAAAAATGCGGTAGAAAGGAGGGTACTCCAATCAGAGAGGGCCTATCCATAACCAAATTCTGTGGTATGTTCACCAGGGTCCATTGACTCATTAACCACTCCGTTGGACTCTGGGTGATATGGGGTTGTTAAAACCCCGCGGATGGACATCATCTCATTAAGTTTGGAAAGTATGTGGGTGGTAAAATTAGTTCTATTGTCAGTAAGGATAAACTATGGACAGTCGTGATGCTGAATGATACACTCCATTACAGACTTAGCCACAGTAATTTCCCATATCCCAAATGGCTCGCGCCTCAACCCACCTTGTCAAGTGGTCAATTACCACCAGGATATACTTAGACTGGTTAGCTCCATTTGGTAAAGGACCAACAACATCAAGGGAAACTGTATGCCAAGCAAAGTGTGGCTTCACTAACTGGTATGAGGTCTTCCGGTGGAACAGCTTTTCCACTTGGCACTGGTTACAGGAGGAGATAGTATCAAGCACATCAATTTTCATGCTTTCCCAGTAATACTGAGGCTGCAATAATTCCAACGTCTTGCAAATGCCACCATGACTAACTGATTTATGTGTTCATAATAATGTTAGCCCCGTTGAGGGTCATGGGAAGTTTACTGTGGAGTTGCCAATCTACTTGTACAACTCACCATTCCACTGGAAAGTATTGGCTTGCATTTCATTCAACGCCTTTATGACTTGGGGCGGCCCATCCTCATACTTACCACTGAGCATCTTGTCATACATAATATCGCTCAGGCCCATCGTAACTGCAATAGTTGGTAGTCTCAACAAGCAATCAGCATTCTAGGGCTTTGCTCATGGTCGGTGAAGGATCTCAAAGATGTAAACCATTAGTTTAAAAGCCCATTGGGCTAGATGACCATCCAGCTTCTTAAGGTTCTGCAACCAGCGTAATGAGGCATGATCCGTTACAAATTAAAACTTTAAACCATGCAGATATACTCTGAATTACTTATATGCTTAAATCACTGCTAAGCACTCCCGCTCAGTCACACTGTAATTACGTTCATGACTATTCAAGCTCCAGCTAAAATACACCATGGGGTGCTCCTCCCCTTCATCATCTTTTTGGTACAGAACTGCCCCCACAGCAGAAAGAGATGCATCTGTATGTACAATAAATTCCTTTTCAAAATTTGAGTAGCGTAGCAATGGCGCACTGATCAATGTGGTTTGAAGAGTATCAAAAGAGCGTTGACAGTGTTCCATCCATACAAACGTGGCATACTTTTTTAATAACTCAAAAAGCGGACCTCCAATACAACTAAAGTTAAGTATGAATTGGCAATAGTAGCCAACCATTCCTAAAAATACTTGTATATCTCTTTTTATTGCTTGGTATAGTCATCTTCCAAATGGCCTCCACCTTAGCTGGTTGGGGCCTCTAACCTGTTGCATCAACTACAAAACCGAGGTACTCTAGCTGATCCTTAAAAAAGTGACATTTCCGAGGTTTTATTTTGATGTTGGCCTCAGCCAACCGGCGGATTACCTCTTCCAAATGGTTAAGGTGCTCATAAAACGTGCGAAAGAAAACATTAATATTGTCAAGGTATACAAGAATGCATGACAGCTTTAAGTTGCCAAGGATAGTGTCCATCGCCCGTTGGAAAAAAGCTGGGGCATTATACAGCCCTTGTGGCATATATATGTCAGTTGAAAAACCCTTTTTGACGTGATAATGGTTCATTTTTCTTGTTCCACTGCAGGTAACTCGATCTGGCCAATAGCCAGATATTAAGTCCATTGCAGAGAAGTAACGAGCTCTCCCCAGCTATTCCATCTCATCATCAATTCGTGGCAAAGGGTATGAGTCCTTTTTTGTAATACTGTTGAGCTTGCAGTAGTCTATTACTAATTGGTTAGCAACATCTTTCTTTTTGAAAATTAGGACAGGGAAGCCCTCGGGCTCTTCAATGGTTCAAGCATTCCTTGCTCCAACAGTTTATCAATTTCTGCTGTGACTACTTCTCCCGCTGCTCTAAATTGGCGGATTGACTGAGATCTGAAGGGTGAATGATCCCATGTAAACTCAATGGGTCACTCCTCGGGCGCACCTCAAATCATGATCATTGACAGCAAAGATCTCTTTGTATTTTTGAAATAAGGCTTCCACTCAATTTTTTAGATCTTCGGTTAACCCCATTAAATTTTCACGTGGTACAACAGCCATTATGCCAGGCTGTGTTTCAATGGGCAGACCAAAGTCATCCAATGAACCAAACTCATGAATCCTGAGGACCTCCTCAACTGGAATGAAATGTAGTGATGCAACTACTTGGTGTTGGCGGATTTGCATTAGTTTATCCTAAAGATTCGCTACCAAGACCTTGATCTCCTCATGCCCCAGGAGTATAATGCCAGGGGCCACATCGAGCTCAAGCTGCAAATGTTGATAGGGCCAATGACCTCCCCATATATCCCAGCAGGCACTTCCACCTCTAACTCAGTGCTTATGATTGCTTGATGGCTAGAGGGAATAGATATAGAGCCAGCGGCTCTAAGCGGTAGCCCTTGATATTCATAAATTTGATGAGGAAGAGCTCAAGTCTTGTTCTTTAGTTGATGATAGCAAAATGCAACGACTCCATCACTGTATTCAAGTTTAATGTGACTCATGTGTACCGGATCCTTTGGCATTCCGCTGGATGTGAAGTAGAGTGGGATCCACTGCACCATAATTTCAATCTCTCCGCTGTCATATCAACAACAGCCCCAAAGTAGCGCATAAAAGCGGTTCCAATTAACAGGTCATAGCTATTGTTTGGTAACACTATATCTAGGGCTACAATGACAATTGAACCTAAACTGCAAGGGTAGCGCACTGTACGCTCCTTCAGAGTCTGTGCTTTCTGCGCCTGCAGTCCCATACACCATATGATGCTCCATGTCAGGCTTCAATGCCAAATTCGACACCAACTTTGTGGAAACTATGTTGATTGGGGCACCTATATTGATTATTGCACAAACACGAGTTTTTGCTATAACATTATCACAGTAAGTACACTCAAAGTAAGTTGCATCTGGTTGTTTTAAGACATGGACATTTAACGTATCTTTTTTCCAAGAAAGCTCATAATACCCTTCCCCACTTTAGAGTATTCTTTAACAATAGCGTCCACAGGTAGGGCCACACTTACCCCTTTACAAGAGAAGCGTATCAACTAATGTATCTGGTTCATCAGTAGAAAGGTGCTCAAACAATTGAAAAGCATAAGACTTTAGCTGTTCCTGAGATCTTGCTTCCGCCATGTCCATGAATTGCGTTCATGTCAGCACATTCACCCCTAGAGCCTGTTGCTGATATAAGAAGGCGTCATCATACTGAGGAACTTCCACTGAAGGTATAGGAACAGGTTCCGGTGGGACGTTTTGGGTCAGAATAGCGGAGGTAGAGAGTCCCATTTCTACTCCGCTCTGACTTTTCCCTGGTGATACTGCTCCTGCAGTAGGTACTGGACCCAACAATTGTGACAACTTCTAGCCAGGTGCCCTGAGCGACCACATGAAAAGCAATTAGTCCCATAAGACCTAAGACCTTGATTGTTGTAAAAGGAACCACCCCAAGGGTTGGGCTGGAATCAAACAGTGTAACCTGGCCCCTTCTGATAGGCGAACTGCTGTTGGTAATTGGGTTGGAAGCAAGGCTTGTATTGATAATAAGGCCAGGGGATGCTGACCAGATGCTGAACAGGGAGTGATAATTCCTCAGGATAAAAAACTAGCAGTTGAGGCGCTAGGTTTCCGCTCTATATTGGGTTGAGGGAAGGTAGCGGATAAATGGTGTACAATTTGAACAAGTTACGCAAAGATACGTCAACCTTTAAATATGTAGCCAAGGCGTTAAAAAGCTCACGATATGGTTGTACAGCAGAGGTCAATGCTATGCATATGCCACATTCAGTTAAAACTCCTGCCCCAATTATCACATGGGCTTCTGCTGAGAATCAATCAGCAAATGCAGTGAGGGTCTCGTTATATTGAAACCCAATGGTTGTAAACTCAGCCTTCCATTGCGCCATTTTTAAAGTTCCTCCAAACAACCACAGCACAGTATCCTTCACTTTTTGATAGGTAACGGAACTGTTGGGAAGATAGCAAGTAACTTGGTCGGCGCTTCCAACGTCTAGGGTGGACATTAGTAATTTGGCTCAACGCCGATCAAAAGCTCCTTCTACTGCAAACTCAAATCGTTTAAATAATCCATTAATGTTTCCATCATGAAAACAGAGGCAGCTTGTTGATACAACATCCTTGCAGAAACTCCTTTTTCCATTTAAGCACAGCGTCTAGGGCAAGCTTGAGTTCTGTATATTCAACAGTTGCAGCGTGTTGAGAGAATTCCCTAGTAAACTAAGCCAGATACGACATAGCTAGTGACTGAGAGCGCTTATCAGTCTATGTGATTGATCAATGGACTCCCTGTAGTAAGCACCACTGTTATAAAATTGGCGTTATCAATGAGATACGCCTTAAACGATTTGCACATGGGTCAATCCACTGAGCAATAGGACCAACGCTATGAGGATTGTTCCCATTGAATCAACAGAAATAAACTTGTTAATAAATGTGAAGCACCTGCTCCCACTATACTCTTTTATTTAACATAATCCCTGTAGTGGCTCCTCTCTGATCTGCGCACTCTATACTGTCAATAACCTAACCTCCTTTTCATCTCATCCTGCTTGTATCATAGCAACTTCAGATGTTACCGCTTTCATGGCTTAGTACCTCACTTCTCCATATCTCATTGGTTCCATCAATTCTTCGTTTGTTAATTCACAATCACCCAATTTGGCCAATTTCCCAATAACCCAATATTGCCTCATTTTGAGGTGCTTAAATTAATCATACTCATAACAATTTTGTGGATTCCATTCTTTCTACTATATTAGCTCAGGGCTTATTGTCCAGTTATATCATAGTCGCGACAGAAATATTACAAGCATCAAGCATCACAAGATCCCCTTCCTTATATGCTGGACCCACTTGGCGCTTACCATCAATATTCTCCTTATAAACTTACATTGTCGCCTCTAAACTTGTGGAAACCCCCTGGTGGACCTTCAAGATAGCCATGGCAAAGTTCACCACCGCTTCAACCTTAGAACCGCAGCTGGGCTCCGTGTTAAAGGCAGGGTAAAGCCATGGTTGGCGAAAAAAGGGGAAGACTCAATAGAAGGATGTAAAGTGTTGTTGTAGCTAAATTGGGCCATAAGGAGGTGAGACATCCAATCTGAATGATCCACGGCAGTGTAACACCGCAGGAACTGTTCCAAACACTGGTTCACTGGTTCAGTCTGCCCATATGATGGGGGAGATAGGCAGTTGAACGACATTGGCAAATCTGAAGAGTCTTACACAACTCTTCCCAAAAGATGGAGGTGAACTAGGGTCCCCAGTCACTGATAATTTTATGGGGGAACCCCGTGAAGCGCAAACAAATGAGTGACGAAGAGCTTAGCCATCTCAGCTGTGGTTATTGTTGTTCTGCAAGGAATAAAGTGGGCGAACATCGTAAAATGGTCCACCACCACCATTATGGCGTCATAACCATCAGAAGCAGGTAATTCTACAATAAAATCTAACTAAGAGGGATGTCCAGGGCCCATCAGCATTTTGGACTGGTACCAACAACCACGATAAAGGTTGACGATTGGGTTTCATCTGATTGCAGACTAGGCACTCCTTACAATACCACCCCATTTGAGAAGGCAAGCCGTTCCAATTGTAGGTGCGACGTATCAACTCCAAGGTCTTTTCTTTACCAGGATGACCAATGATGATTCCATAATGATGGTCCCAGATGATTTCCAGGTGCAGTGGTCCAGCAGATACCCAAAGGCGCCCCTTAAACCACACTATCTCATCCTTTACGTGATAACCCCGGGATAGGTTCTCCTGATTTAAAGTGCTCTTAGCAAGTATCATAGTATATTTGGCTGACAGCGGCTGAGAAAGGAAACCCTTTCTGAACTTACCATATCCTCCGCATTTTCCAGAGGTGCAAGCAATGGCCCGTTGGCTGGGGGAGAGGGAAGTTGAGACAGAATTTTAATTGGAGGAATAATAACCTGTGTGTTGTGGACCTACCTCCTTTGGATCAGGAGCTAAAGCAGGGTAGAGGCCTAAAGCATCCACCAAATTATTATCCTTGCCCTTGGTGAACTTATAAGAAAAGCAAATTGGGTAAGGGTCTCATGCCAACTGGTCTGCCGTGGGGTTGGGACATGAGGGGCGCGGTAGTACAGCAAGGCACGGTGATCTGTACATACATGGAACGGTTGGGTAGAGCCATGCAAGTGGTGACGCCAATATGTCAGCACCTTGACAACTGCTAGTAACTCTTTGTTGTAAACGGCGTAATTCAACTCAGGTAGAAACATTTTCCTAAAAAATATCCCACCAGATGCTCTATCCCATCTTTGCCTACTTGTAACAAGGCGGCCGCTTTGGAGAAGTTGGAGGCATCAGTAGACACAATGATCTCCTTTGAAGGGTACACATGGTGAAGAATGGACATGGACAACAGGGTTCACTTCACAGCTTGGATAGCATCCTCTAAAATGGGGACCACAGAAGCACCTTATCACCGGTACCCTTGTATAAGGGAGCTGCCACCTCATAAAGATTGGATGTGAACTTCTTAAGGAATGTACACGTCCACAAAAAGCTCCTCAATTCCTTGACCAAGGTGGGGGTGGGCCACTCACAAAGAATCTTCTACTTGTCTGGACTATCATGTGCTTTTGGTCAAACATGACGTTGCCCAGAAAAGTGATCTGGGACTTAAAAATTCACACTTGCTAACTTTCAGCGTAAGTCTGGATGCCTTTAACCTCTTCACCACTTGCCGAAGGTGTACTGCATGGGACTCTGGATCAGGGGAAAATACCAGGATATCATCCATGTAAGCATCCCCACATACCCCTAACAAGTCCTCCAACGCTGCATCGATGGGGCGTTGAAAGATAGAAGGGGCATTCTTAAGCCCAAAGGGCATGACCCAAAACTGGAAGATCCCTTTTCTGGTATGGAATGCAGCTAACCACTCTTGCCCTTTTTTTATCCAAATTTGGTTGAATGCATAGAGGCAATCCAGTTTGGAGAAACCTTAGCCTTTTTCACATAGCGTGAAATCTGAGAATTTGAAGTGATGGGATGTAGATCTGGTACAGTGACATTGTTGAGGTTCCCATAGTCTACGCATGGGCAAAGAGTACAATCAGACTTCTCAACAAAGAGAAGTGGGGAGCATACAGGGGAGGCACGCTGAATATCGCACCTTTGGCTAACAGTTCCTTTACCCACACATCCAACGCCTCTTTCTCCCTGAAAGTTAATGAGCAAATGGGGGAATATATATGCATTAGATCCACAGTGAGCTTGAAGTCAAAAGTAAACTCTTAGTTCTCAGGGATTACATTAGTGGATGCTGCATCAAAAGAGGATTTTAAACCTTCAAGCAAGAAGGTATTGGAACTTCCACTGAGGTCTTCAGCAAAGGGGCAAGGCTATAAGGGTGAAGGTGGGGCCAGTGGGGCAATTTCCCTAAGCGTCAGCCTCAGACAAAGGAACAACAAGTGTGCAACCAACCTTTACTGTTAGGGACAGGGTAACCTCTTTCAAGTTGGTTCTAACGTCAAACTTTCTCCACCACTCCATACCCAAAATGATAGGGAACAGGAGGTTTTTGACCGCTTTTAAGTGATCAGACAAGTGGTACTTGCCAACCTGATAGTCCATTGTCCAATGATCTGAAGATTGGGAATACCCTGGGACGCCCCTCCTTTAACCATACCACTTGGCAAGTAACTCAGTGTAAGGTAGTCGCTAGGCTCTGGTCCATAAAATTTTCAGAGGCGCCAGTATCCACCAAAATAGTGGTGCTGAGTTTCCCTAAATGGTAGGAGAGGGTAGCTGTCAGTAAAAAAACCCATAATGGTCTTTATTTAAGGTAGACAATGACAACACCTCACCAAAAATTCTTCCTCTGGCTCAAACAGGCCATCATATATGTTTTAGTATCATAGAAGGGGGAGGGATAGTTGGCCACTCTTAATACTTAGGCCACATACCCCACCATGCCTTCTGCAGAAGAATATACGTTATCATTTTTAAATGATGTTCTTTCTCCACTTCCTGAGTGCCTTGGATCATGGTAGGGGTCGAACGATGGTTCTCAGGGCTATTTGATATACTAGAATAGGGTTTTCATCCAGGCCATAAAAGCTAAGTAGCTTTCTAGTGGTTTGGATAATATTATCGTCAAAAAAAGCGTTTTTAGATGTGAACGACCCCTATTCCCTTAACTGCAATGGAATGCCAGACGTTATTCAAGGCCAACACCCCTAGGACCATCTGCGCAGATTCCGCTGGCATCATCTGAATGCGCTGTTGAAGGAAAACTCGTTTATTTAAATTAAAATTGATAATTTGGGTGGAAAGTCAGGGAATCATGACTTTTTAACATTAAAAGCAATTGTATTCACCAAGTACAAGCATGAAGGGTGGATACTTTCCATTTGGGACAACCATAATAATGCCAAGTTGCTCCAACCTTCAGGCAAAAGAGGAAACAGCTGTGCAGCTGACCACAGCCGAGACCCAAAGCCAGCGCCAACCATTTCCACTTTGAAAAAGTACCACACGTAAAAAGTTCATGCACATAGAGTTGAGGGGTTGGTCAACTAATGTAAGGAGAGTGTATAAAACTCTCCTGTTTCCACCGTGGTGATGTTCAGTGCACAGAGCCAACGCACGGAAACAAACCATTAGTACAAAAGTTTTTGGAGCCCAGCATAGGGTGCTGGAGCAATAATAACTTAAGTGGAAGAGTGTGATCATTATAAAAATTACCACATCAAAAATGACGCGGTGCACAAGAAGAAAGGGGTAAGCGTCCTATGTTGGAGGGAAACTGGGTAAACCAACGGTGCACTAGGAGCAAACCTGATTATATTTAAAATGATACAGTTAATATAGCGTGAGACCTCCTTGATGGTATCTACACTCAGGATCATTTAAAATAACATGAGTAAAATGGGAAAATGGGCAAATTTTATTGGGAAGTCGACCAACAAAGAATTTTGGTCACAGAAACATAATTAAACTTCTTCAGGGTAATTCAGAGTCTGCCAAAGTGATCCCAAGCACCGATTTACCATTAGGCAAAGCCTACCACCCAAATTGGTAGAAAACACCAAAACTGACTTCACTCAGGTAATTGATTATAGTTGGATACAACCTGAATGCATGATTTTGTAAATGGAATGGGTTTCAAAAACCCATTCCTTGACTAAACAAATTGAATCACTGCGTTATTTAAGTAAACAGCTCATTTTAACGCCAGGGCTGACGTAAGGGTTTGGGCGTTTGGCACCTCACTACTACCAACTGGGCTATTTAGCTTGTACCCAGCGTTGATCTAGTGTATGCCTGAGGTCAGGGAGGGCCTTAAGCTTCACCTTCTGGGCCTCCTGGCACCCAGTATTATCCTTAGGGTTGGTCCCCACTATGATGTCATTTAACCATGACAGTAGTGGAGGGTCAGACTGTAGATCTCCAAAGTTAGTTGCTGAATGAGTGCTCTAGGCAGTAAAGGCCACCAGCACCCATACCTGGACTATAAGGAAGCCCCACGTGGACTTGCTCTACTGGTTATGACAACAAGGGAAAGATAGTTATTAGCCTCAAGGGGGATAGTAGCCTAAGAAGTGAGCTTCCTGGGAAGAGGTTTGACTCAATGGCACCTCATGAGGTGGGTTAATCATCCCAAGGTGAGGTTGTTATTCTACTGGGCTAGGGAGTAGCAACATGGACTTTTAGCAAAAGGTACCAATGAAGTTAAAACAGCAAGGGTTAAAGTTTCTCATACTGCCGGCCAGGCACACTAATGGAGTCCTAATGTAGTGAATGTAAAATTTATGACAGTCATCTACCACTTATAAGCTGATTAAGCCCAACTGGCCATGGCACACCATCTAAATTGACGTTATCATTCCCCTACAAATCAGAAATTTCAATCGTTGGTACATTATTGTGTCCATTGACCACTAACTTAAGTATGCCAAAGCTAAGCCCTTACCCAATATTGGAGTAGTCATTACTACTAAGATTATCATAGAGCACTTCATTCACAGATATGTTTGTCCACAGTTTATCATGACATACAATGCTACCAGCTTACCTCAAAAATTATAGTGGAATTGAATTTGGCTTTTATGGGCTTGGGGGATTCTGATCCATACCATTTAGAGACCAATGGAACGGTAGTAGAGTTAATAAAACGTTAGAGCAAATCCTGCATAAGTTTTCTGCTTATCCCTTTCCAATGGACTTTCTACTTCAGCCCCACTGTTTTTGCCTACAATATTGGATATCTTAGTGCTATTGGTTTCTCTTTTCTTATTACTTTATGATCAAAGTCCGCTTTGCCATTTATATTATATTCATTGTTGAGGATGATGATGGAATCCATCCTTAGGAATACTTTGATCAACTAGTCAAGTCTTCAATCAAGACTCTGACTGAGGCTTATGGGTCTTCATTGACTAGAAAGATTAACCAAAAGCATATTACATATTCACCAACACCTTTGCATAAGTTCAATTTAAGTGATTGGGTCACGCACTGCTAAAATATCAATTCAGATGAACCTATAAGATGGCAACACTCTGGAAAGAAATTTATGTAATTTTGGAGTGCTTGTCCCTTGATTTCTATACTATTGAAAATTTGTTAAGGGAAACTTGTTTATAAAAAGTACGTAAAATTCCTCAGATCTCATCAAGCATTACAATTCCCCGTCAGCCTCCCCAAAATTTAAGTTATTTAACCGAGGTAAGCTGACCAGGGGACAGACATTACCGAATATATGTGAAACTAATAGAATAACTAAGAAATATAAAAATTGGGCACCCCAGGGTACTCAAGTTACCCCTGTTGCCAGCGGGACTGCCAGGTATGGGGGGGTTGGTGCATTACTCTGAGGGGGTTTCCCCTGCTATGGAGCAGGTGTGAAGGAAAGGGTCTGTGTGGAGGAACCAGAGTAGGAACAATGATTCTATGAGCGCTTTTTGTCTTGGTCTCATATATCCATAGAGCCAGGCTTGTAAGTGCTCTAGTAAGTGGACATGGAATATGTTAATAATCCCATGAATGGTTGGGACCGTGCCCTTGAACGCATCTAATGCAATCATATGTATTGTCCACATTGCAATGGGTATTATTAGGGAGCGGAGTGTAGATGGGATTGGTGACTCGATCTGGAGCGCGAAGATACTCTTTGATACTGAGAATTCCTGTTCGTTTTGAATCTTGAGCAGGCGTGCGACTTCTTGCCATATAGCTTTGGTTGGGGGGCATGTTTCTAGGCGGTGATGTAGGGATCCCTCCCCTCCACATACTGCACATGATTTGTGGAGGGAGTTGGAGCGGTCTGCCGTCCTATAGGTCCTTCTCAAACAGCGCCAGGCGTTTGCTCTTATCCTTGGTTGTAAGAGTGGGTGGTGTGTCATTTTCCACATTGCTATCTGTGTGGTTAAATCATAGGGAATGTCCAGCATATCTAGGTATTCTATCCTAGCTATGCTTGGGGTTGTTGCGAGCATATCTCTCTGGGGGTGGTTTTCTGGGTTTCTTAATTTGAATTGGGGGCTGGGTCGTCCCCTTCCCTATATAGTACCCATGTTCTCTATGGTCCATCCCATACGGCGGATAGTTCGGAGGATATGTTTGAATTGAGGGGAGGTTCCATGTGGACCCGTTGCAGTAGGGCGCTTGGCAAGGTATGAAAGTAGTCTGGGTGGACTATGTGGGTTGGTTAATTTGAGCGCCTGTGCAAAGTTAGTCCTTGCTGCTCTGGACCAATGTTGTTGCGGGAGGTCTGGAGCAAGGATTTCCTTTATCCAGTTACCTAGGATGTGATTGGCATGGCTCTCAAAATCTATTAGTCCCATGCCTCCGCTTGAGCGTGGCCAAATAGTGTTTCCATCCGTATAGGAGGGTGAGAGCTAGGCCACAGCCAGCCCTGGATAAGCGCGCTAATTGAGGTTATAAAGGTAGGTGAGAAGGCTATCGCATGGGCCTAGCACCACAGTATTGGGAGGATGAGCGAGTTAGCAACTGTAACTCGTCCTGTTAGTCCTGGGGTTCTTCCCTTGAGGGAGGCGACGCGTTTGGATACCCGTTGTAACAGGTTACTTTTCATTGTCTCATTAGCATATCCCCCTAATTCTAGCCAGATTCCAAGGTGTCAGACAGGAGTGGTGGTGGGAGGTGTTGCAATGGGTAATATAATTGGGGTTTTCTTCGAGTGTTGGTGTGAGGTTCTGATGTTGTGGCCCAATTGTTTGTGTATTTGCCTAAGAGGATAATTTCTTTCTTCCTTTTGTTGAGTGATGCATTGCTCACCTTGGAGTATTCCTCTAGAGTGTGTTCCAGCTGTTGGGCATCTTCATTGTTTGCTATACCTGCTACGCAGTCATCTGCAAAGGCCAGTATCTTGACTGTTGGTTGTCCTTGTGCGGTTATCCCCATGAGACGTGAGTCAAATACTCGGAGGAGCGGGTCAAAGCTGAAATTGTATACCAGTGTGCTGAGGGGATCCCCTTGTTTGAGCCCTCTGTGTGGATTAATCTTGTTTGTTAGGAATCCAGGGCCGCATACAGCCATGGTTGCAGATTCTGTTAGGAGCATCGCCCATTTATGAATCTTGGTGGAAGTTTGAAGGCATGTAGACTTTCTTTTAGGTATGGCCAGCTAACACGGTCATACGCCTTTTCCTGATCCAAGAAGACCAGAGCACCAGTTGCTTTGGATTGGCAAATATTTGCAACAGGGTGAATGTTGTTCCATATTGAAAACACTGGTATAAACCCAAACTGGTTGGGTGATAGGACGTCAGATGCAATTGCGCCTAATCTAGCTGCTAGAATTTTTGTTAGAATTTTTGTGTAAGTGTTGGAGAGTGCAATTGGGCGCCAGTTGGCCAGGTCCAACTTGTCACCCTTTTTATACAAGGTTATAACGTAGGATTCATGGCCTCCTGGTAATAGGCGTGTTTCCAACAAACTCTGGTTCATTGACGCCAATAGGAGGGCGGCGATTTGTTGGAAATATTTTTTTTAAATTCGTAGGGTATCCCATCAGGCCCTGGGCATTTCCTACGTGGTGCACCACGAATTGTTTCCCAAAGCTCCTCCCGTGTGATAAGGGATAGTATATTGTAATTAGGTGGTGTACTTTGTATCTTGGCAGTTTGAATAAATTCTTTAATTTTTTGTGGATCTGTTGGCATATAGCGATATAATTCGGTGTAATAGCGGTGTACTTCTGCCTTGACCTCCTCAGGGTCAGTTGCCATGGTGCCGTTGGTCTTGCGGATCTGTGAGCATGTGGGCTGGTTTCCACGGGAGTGGAATTGGCGGAAAAAGTATGTCAAACAGGTTTCACCTTCCTTTATGAACTTACCTTTGTTCAATACTTTGATTCTGTGTTGGTGTTCAAAGATGAGATTGTTAAGTTGGGCTGAAATTTCTGCCCATTTGCATCCCCAATTAGGGCTATAGCCAGATCTCGGAGTATTTATTTCCAGATGGTCTAGTTCTGCCAAGGTACGCTTGATTGTGGCTGTGTCTGCGTTGTACTTGCGTGATGAAATATGTCAGGTTTTGTTGATTAAATCTTTTTTGAAATTTTTACATGTTCCGATGGGATCTGAAGTGGGTGAGGCTGTGAATTCTGGGTTTGTAGCCTTGTTTTCAACCCAGTCAGATATCTCAGACAATCTTTTATTTTCTGGGTGAAGCTTTCTCCAAGGCGACACCTGTGTGTGGGATTGGGTTGGCGCTAACTGCACCATAACTAATTGGTGATCAGAAAAATTGATCTTTTTTGTTGTAAATTTAGAGATTCTTGAGTGGTGGGATTGTGAGATGAGGATGTGGTCAATATGACTCATTGATATGAGCAGTCCCTCACATATGTTGGGTCTTGTCATATGGGGAAGGATTGGTGAATTGGGAGGAAGAGCATCCTGTAAGCCAAGAGATGCCTTCATTGTGCGATATTCAATGTGTCCAGGTGGGTATCCCCTGGGATTAGGCCATCGATCTGTATTGGGGTTATCCCAGCAGTTGAAATCACCTAACATGATGATATCTGGTGGGAGGGTGAGGGTAGAAATTTTTTCAAAAAATTTTTTTCTCTCAGTTGCAGTGCACGGTGCGTAGATACATGCTAATGAAATTAATTCATCTTGGCATGTGATTGTTGCTACCAGGACTCGACCGTGCAAGTGTAATGATGAATTTGTAATTTTAAATTTTTTGTTGTTTTGGACTATCACCCCACAGTGAGACGTCCATACTGATTGTGATGGTGCGACCCTGGTTGACCAGGATTTTTCTTCCCCTTGTAGTCAGTGGGTTTCTTGTATGGCCAAGATGTCTACAAGAGGTTTTCACAGGAATGTCAGCTTTTTTGGCTTGGGATGTATGAGCCCTGGCTCCTGCAATACTAACGTCCCTATTGACACTGAGGTGCCCGTAGCGCCTCAGGAGTGGTTGTGAGGAGCATCTGGTCCTATCCCACCACGGCTCATTTTGGCCATGCTCCGCGTCTATACTCCAACTCTTTCACTGCCATTGTTGGTTCCCTTGATATGACCCAATGATTCAAGGGAATTGCGGTTTTTTGCATTTGCATCAACTTTTCCTGCACAGGTCTCATGTTGATTTGATGCGGGCTGTTGATTGGATTTTATTTCTTGAGGTTCAACTTTGTTGCATTGTGCACCACATTTTCACCCAAATTGCGGTTGCATTGTTCCTCAGTATGTGCATGACTGATGACGCTTTGTGGCTCAGTCTGGTCACTGTGAAAATTTTCAACCTGGTCATATTGTTCTGATTGGTTGGTTCGGTGAATATCTGGAATATCCTCCTGAATTTGTCCATGTTAATGGCGGATTCCGCGTGTGCCGCCGCTTCAGCTGCTGCTCTCTTGCTGGCTTTTTGTGCTGCTTTACGCTGTTTACTTGTAACTGGGTCCACGATGGAGTATAGTCCATCTTCACCCCAGCGTAATGGGTGGTGGCCATCAGTCATTTTGGCGAAGTTTTCATTATCTTCGTCCATAGCTTCTTCACAAAAATCATTTTCCATTAAGCCCTCTTTTACAGGGCATGCATGTTCCTTGTGGCCCAGTGAGCCACAGTGGTTGCAAATGGGTGGTGCGCGTTTCGGTGTAACTCAGAATGCAGCCAACTGGCCCCCATCTGCAAAGTGAAATTCTGCTGCGTGGGGAATTCTGGAAAAACTCTCTTCCACTTCTAGGAAGGGGTCAATTACAGCGATAGCTTTGCCCGTGCACAGGTCAGACATTAAGTGAAATCTCTGTAATTCAAGTTGTTGGATTTCTCCGTAGGCCACAAGACCTTTGTGGAGCTCCTCCTCAATTACCTTACGAGGAAGGTTGGTGGGGAGTGAGTCAAAGGATATGAACAAAGTTTTTGCTTTGTTACATCTGTTGCGCGCGGTGCACACAATTTTTTTGCCCTCAGGGAGGGCAATTTCCACGCAGATTTTTGCTGCAGCATCAGCTTCATCGGCTGTTTCAAAACCAATATTGATCCAGCTGCATCCCATGTTGTTGGTGGCTACGTACACCGCGTGAGGGAAAATTGAGGGCTGTGCCTCACATGTTTTCTCCCACAGGGTTGGTGACTCATCCCCAAGGAAGAGTCTGATCCTGTTTTCCACCTTTGACAAAGGTTGGTTGAATTGAATGTACATGTATTGCGCATGCTTTACAGTAAATACCATAAACCCAGATGGTTTCTGAGTTTGCAATTTCTTTGCATATTGGGTTCCTGGTCCCCCTCCAGGGCATTTCTTGCCCTTAGTTGCACCGTTAAGCGCACCACTTGCCGCGACGCTCGCCCATGTTGTATTATTTTTGTTATTAAAGTCGCCCATCTTTCCTGTGTGTGATTATCCAAATTTGCTGTTTGAATTGAATCGTAGTAACTAAAGTGATTGTTACAAGAAAGAAAAGCCCCAAAATTTAAGTTAAATCAAGGAAGAGCGTTGTCAATGAAGTTATTTACTCTCTTAATATCTTCTATTAAACTCCTTTGGTCAGAACAAAAAAGACCATGATTGGTCTTTATCTTAGATGCTCTGACGATATTTACCTGGTCTTTAAGTTCATTACTTAATCCAGAATTGTCAAAGGAGACTTCTACCCTCCTAAATTGACCTTTCAATAAATGAACAAAACTATACTAATTGTAATCAATATAAGCATTTTGCCCATTGTATTCATTGGTAATCATGGTTTTAGCCTGGGGGCATTAATATTATATGGCTATAAAATCTGCTTTTAATATTTTCTTTATATTCCATATAGGACTGTCATTTGCCCAAAGCTATTTTAGCTTACTGGAAGTCACTGTCGCAGTAGAGATTCAATATTTTGAGAAGTTTTTATGATTTTAATATGCTAACATAAACCAGCATGATCAATAAAAACCATCTGCTTCATCTTTGGGGGTGATTTACCTTAGTAGATGTAAGTTATTATAGAAGATAATAAATTTTGTTAGTAGTTGTTCCTGACAAAAAGATAAAAAATCTGTAAGGATTTTATTCCGCTAGATTACTAATATTTGCCAGGGATGATCCCTGAAATTAACAAGTAAATCAGCTTTTTATTATTTTTAGTAAAATAACCATATTGTAGGAGTCAATATGAGCTTGTCGCTAAGGACCTAAGGGATTTACTAATAGTTGCTAGGTGTAAACGATGCTTCTGGTAGCAAATTGTGAGTTAAGCTTTTAGGTAATGACCTGCTGTTAATGGGTAAAAGGTCACATTACCTAAGCAGGTTGCTAGTATAATAAGGTTAGGATGCTGGGGTTGAGTGAATGCGTTGTGACATTTTCTTTGATTCAACCAAGTTGGGATTACATTTCTATTTGGCAGAAGAATCTGATTAAATTTATGAGTAAATCATTGTTGGGTTTGGCTTCATAGTCCTAATAGATCATCAAAAGCTGCCATTTTCAAGTGGGCATCAATGAAAGAATTGGCGCCAGATTGCCATATATGTCTTTTTGTTTTAATGAATAATGAAGACTTTAGAAAACTTCTATTAATAATTCAGAATGTCATACATTTAGTGTATATTCTACTCTTTAGATTAAAGTTATAGGATCCAATATTTTTGTCTAGATATTGCTATCAAGATCTCCATGGGCCCCTGCGTCAAGAGAGGAAGTTTGCATTATTGAACCTAAAAATAGGATAAGTTCCATCGGGGGAAGTATGAGGGAGAAGTTCCCTTGGCTTCCAAAAATACCTCAAAGGATTATAAGGAAGAGTAGCACCACTCTAGCGTTGGAGACAATACTCATGTTGGTTTTGAAAACCTCAACTAGGACAATAGACTTCATACTATTGTTAACCCAGAAAAAAAACTAAATTAATCTATTTCAACGGACACTTAAAACCTGTTTAGTAGACTTAAGAGCTAAAGTGAGTAACCTATCTCGGAAGTTTACATTTCGTGCTCACTACAGTGGGTAGTTAAAGCTTTAAGCCAACTATACAGAATAAAATATAAGAACAATGTCATACAATAATGAACTTAGGAAGCTGTTTATGTAATTAAAAATTGTTAACAAGCATGCGTTAGGTTCATCTTCACAAAGATCTTATAATTTGGATGAGCGAGTGATGAAAGATGAGGAGAAGATTGAACACGCCAGAAAGGTCATTTATGACTTTTAGGGAAAAGTCATTTTTTGTGATAGAAAGAGACCAAGTTAATTAAGGAGATATTATTTCAGAAAACAGATTGAGAAGTGAAAAGAGAACGCTTCCACTGGATTTAGGGAGACATAGTGCAGATCATAGCGCACTTAGAAGAACTCAAAAATCATAAGTGTGATTGTACCCATATGAAGCAAGCAGAGCAACAAAGAGATTCACAGATGGCTATTTGGGCAAGTAAATACCAAGGAATATGGCTGGAGTTTTCACTGTAAATTTGGAGATGACTCCAGAAAACACTTCTATTGTTAGATGGGTTGCTAAGCAGGAATCTCCTACCAGCATACAACAGAAGATTTTTGGAGTATGGCAAATTTACCTATAAGCACTGGATAACGCACTGTCATCTAGCCACCTATACATAATGACGATGTTCAGTTAAGGTGAATGACAAATCTAGAACCATGATGAAATAGCTTAGACACTGACTGGCAAAGGTTTTAGTGTTGCTTTATTTTAATGTGAATAATTGAAGATACAGAAACTCCAAAGAAGATGCTATGCCTGATTTGGTAGTCCTGCATCGATGGCCAACTGTAAACAGGAGTCTATGGGAATCAAGTTATAAAAGTAACAAAATATAAACAGCTTTTTTCAACTAATTTTACTAGTAATTGCAAATCCTAAATTTCAAATGTTCTCTCAGTCTTGATGCATGCATAGCAATGGAAGCAGCGCTTCAGCCCTACTGAGAATTGCACTACACTATGGTGACAGTGCTGCAAACCAAAATTCACATCACAGATGGTCGTTTATCTCAAGATGCTATGAGCAACATTTGAAGTGCCTAATCAAACTGTCAAAGCCGTTTAGCCAGAACTCATAATACAGTGAAACTTGCTTAGCCTAATAATGATCAACAGATTTTATTTGTAATAAGAAATAGCTTAAAGGACCAAAAATAAGTTTACAGCCCTCGGATCTGCTACCAGCAATATGAAAACATGGGCATATAGTCACTCAATGTGTTATAAGGAGCCTAAAAAGCAGATTACTCTGGTGAAGACTGAAGAAAATAATCTGGTCAAAGTTTGGAAAAAGGACTAGCAGTCTTGATATGGAACAATATAGCATTGTGATCAAACCTATTCCCCATGATATATTAAAAGATGGCCTGAATAGATTGAACCTACTTGTTGATGAATGCCACCTGATCCTCTCTACAGGTGGTTAATTTGGATTTAAATTCAATTAACTGAGGAAGGGCTAAAGGGTTAGACCCCCAAAATCACGAGAGAAGTTGCAACCATACTCTTGTCAGTTAGAAAAATAAGATAGAACCATTAGAAAGCATAAGATATACTCAAAACAAACCTTGACAAAGTAAAGTTTCTTAACTTATTAGTACGTTCAAAAAAGCTTTTACTAATTTTATCTGAAAAGTTATTTCATAATTTAGATTTGTTGAATAATTATGTGATTCACTCATTAAACACTTTATTACAATACTCTGAGTATATATTTTTAGACATTATAGTTAATTGAGTAAGAGTATGGGCAATAATCAACAGTGGTGCTCCCATTATTATTGTTTTGTCCAAGTGATGAAGCAAAAAAAGATTTAGATGGATTTAGAGAACTGGGAGGAATATGGAACCACCAGAGCAGGTACCACAACATATTGTGGAGCATACAATGTACTACCGCTTTAATTCAGATCTCTGTTGGTATCAGCTCCTGTCATAGCTTTGGAAAACAAAGAATATGATATCCTGATTATAAAGGATTTCATGTAAAATTATGATGACAAATGCAATTCTTAGAAAATACTCTAACAATCTTGGGGATACCATTTCATTGGTATATCAGCAGAAAGGGAAAACTCCGCAGATGAAGAAAAATATTTAGTAAATACTAATATACAATGATGGCATAATTCCCATTAATACAAGTTAGGTGGACGAAAAAGTAGGAAAAAGCTGAAGAAGATTCTAAAAAACTGTGGGATACTGTTGAGGATTAAAACAACAAATACCATTCCTCTGTGAATGCAAATAATATAAAACAGGGTTAGCTCTAAAAATCATTGAGCAATTATGTGGAGTAGTTTTTGCCCCATAGAGTAAAAAAAGTCTGGTGCCTTGAATGTTCCAGGGACTATAATGCCAGGCCACGGTGAAGTATGAGTACTTCTGGCCAATCTGAGTGAAAAAACTGATGAAAGCTGAAAAAATAAAGTCTTATACTTTGTGCATTTAATCCTAAAGGTGGAAATCATAGAGTTCCATGATTTTTGGAACTTTATCAGATATGAAATTATCAGAAAATGCTACAAAAAGAATTAATATTCTGGTAAATTGTAAGAAACTGGATGAATTATCAGAATAACATTAAGAAGATGTGCTTCATTATCTGAGAAATATTGGGTGATATTTTCCCATGATAACCATGACCTTGAATACTCTAAAAATGTTATCCATAAGATTGACACTTATGAATATCCGATGACATAAATGTGACCTGTCTGTCAGTAAAAGACTGCTAAAGCAGTAGTTAGTGAAGAAAGCTGAAAGCGATTGAGAAAGGGCTTTTTGTATCATCATCAAGTCTATAGGTGATTATGATACTTTCTGTGAAGAAAAAGGATGCTCAAATCCCATGAGAATCATTAACTTCCTGTTGAATAGTTTCACTAAAGTTTATTTGTATCCAATGTTAAGGATTGATGCGCGCTTAATCTCATGGGGAAGCCAAGTTCTTTTCAAGAAATTTATTTGATCAAAGGATATTAGTAGATTGACTTGCCAAAAAAAGGTTAAGAAAAAGCCTCGATAATCACCACACAATGATTATAACAGCTGACAAGAATGCTTCAGGGATTGTGCAATGAGCCAGAAACTTTCCATAGTGTGATGGATTTTATTTTTAGTGACTCTAAGTTGTGTTACGTTTTTTGTACTTAAATGAAATCAATTTTTCAGCAGGACATTCACCAATCACTTGGAGCACTTGGAAAAATCTTCAAATGCTTAGCAATAGAGAATGTAAAAATCTAAGCCAAGGAAATTCCAAATCTCTAAAAAAGCTTAAATATATAGGGTTTTTGAGAACTCCATCAGATTTCAACTGCAGTTGTAGAAAATAGTGGTTATTGAAATGATGCTGATATCATAGAGCGTATGGGACATACTATTCTTTCTTGGGTTGGTAGCTATATAACCAAATTTTTCAAGTGATTTTGCTTTAATTGCTGATCCATCATTTCACTTGTTAAAGACTCTGAAATGATATTTGTATGGAATGAGAAGGCCCAAGAAGCGTTCAAAGATCTAAGAAAGTATCTTATGACTAGATCTGTTGAAAATACTAAAACTTTAATCAGAGATTTACTATTAGGATGGATGCCTCATTAGCAGTGATCAGCACCTTAATAAGTCAAGTAGATGACGATGTGGAAGAACATATGGTGGTATCTGTGAGTAGAACATTGACGCCAGTGTAAAGGAACTATACCGTGAAAGAGTTTGAGTTCCTCTTGTTGATAAATTCTTGTAAACAATTTTGAGTGCATAAACATGAGACACACTTCATGGTTTTGACCAACTAATTTTCTCTACACTAGTTACATAATCTTTGGGAACTAGAAGGGCAACTGGCAAGATGGGCATGAAACTGAAAGCCTATGATTTTGAAATTAAAAACCAAGCAGGAGCAGAACACCATAATGTTGATGGACTATTGAGGTTACCTGCTTCCAAATCATGTACCATCAAAAAAATGAAGTATTCCAATAGAAGAATAAAGTAGATATTGGGGATGAACTCCAAGAGATTTAAACTGCAATGAAGACTGATGTAAAAATACTAATTTGAAGAATGTACAGCTGTATAAGTCAATCTACTTAATAAAAAACATTCACTCACTGACTGAATGACTGACATTTGAAACCTTTGAGTCTGATAGGGTCAATCTATCTGGGTGAGTGGGTGAGAATTGGCGAATCTTATAAAATCTGAAATTATTGAGCCTGATGGGTTCAATCTATTTGGGCGAGTGGGTTAGAATTGACAAATATCATTGAATAATTCACCAAATTGCTCACCTGAAGCTAATCAATTCTGATAAGTTTAATCATTTTGGGTGAGTGGGTGAGAATTGGCAAATAAGATCTTATCTGAAATTATTGAGCCTGATGGGTTCAATCTATTTAGGTGAGTGGGTGAGAATTGGTAGATAATATCAAAATCTGAAACTATCGAATTTAATAGGCTCAATCTATTTAGGTGAGTGGGTGAGAATTGGGGAATATTTTTATCTAATAATTCACCAAATTGTTCACCTAAAACTCAACAAAAATCAGTATTGGAGTTTAAGTAGATTAAGTAGTTAGGATAATCAATTCACCAGCCACGAGAGCAAAAGTGGTGCTGTTAGTCTGAGTGGCTTGAGATTAGTGCTGGCACAGCCTATAGGCTACAAATTGAGCTTATCATCTGATAAACTTTAAATACTGTAGTGAAGCACGGGTATCTGGATGTTAGGTTTATATATTTTTAAAACCTGTCTAATTTTCCACTTAATTAATAAAATACTTTGGGCAAGTTAAGTATAAGTTGATCTAGTAGTTTGGAAGATATCACATACTCAATGATTTTAAGTATAAAGAGATGTTTTGGGTAGCAGGTTGGTGTTATTTAATTGATTTGATAGGTTTTTTTGTTTGGCCAAGTGGTTGACAGCTTTTGTTTGAATCGATAGGACACAGTTTAGCTTTGAGGGGTGATTAGTTATTGGTTGTTTTGATAATTTCATCTAGGTTTACCTAAGTGGTTGGTGGATTTTGGTTGATTTGATTGAGCAATTAGTTTAGCTGAGTGGTTTTGTTTATCTATAATATAAAATCTAAATTAATAGATTGAAAATCTTTAATTTTATAGACTTCATAGCAAAGCACAAATAAATGGCTAGTTAATAAGAAATGTATTTATTCTTAAAATTTTCATAGCAATTAGAAACTAATTAAGCCAAGCACAAAGGCATAGGACATGGTGGCCTGATAAGAATGATGGACCATCTACGCCAGTATCACCGGGGATCAGTCAAATATGACGCTAAAGATTATTTAGCCGATAGCTTGAAATGTCAACTAAACAAGTTGCATAAGAATGTGATGGGATACTGGCTAGTACGCCCTAAGTTTTTTAGCACAGTCTTTTGGTGATGTGATAAGAATCTTGAGTGTTAGTACTGGGGTAATAAAGTACATAATAGTCACAATAGACCATCTGACTAGATGGGTCAAGATGAAGGCCTTAAGCATAGTAGATGCTACAAGCATTGTAAGATTCATACTGGACCAAGTAGTAAACCAGCATAGTTGCCTAAAGTACTATTGAGTGATAACGAAGCCAATAGTACACATATGTGATCCCAAGACTCAACAACCAAATGGGAATCTGAGGAGTGGTGTCCATTCCCTACCATCCAAAGATGACTGATTTGTTATAAAGAGTCAACGGAAATCTAGACATAATAAAGCAAAAGTTGGTAATGGGGAAAACCTCCGCTTGAGGATCTTACCTGTGTTTAGTTATTTTCGCATATAATAAAAGTTATTGTATGGCAACTGTAAAAACGCCCTTTAAACTCTTATATGGACGAAGAGCCTCACTGCCGCTGATTTTTTATGTTCAGCATAGGAATTGGATTTAATGATGAGCGCAGAGCAATACTTAACCTGACTGGCAGATATTTTGATCGTACTGCAATTGCAGTTAATTGATAGACATTGAAGAGATTGATTAGAGCAAAGAAGTTGCAATAAGAACAAACAAGCGCTATAATGGGTACAAATGCGAGATAGGGTAGCCTATTGCAATACCCATGGGTTTTGAAGAAAAAAATTAGACGCTTTATGGTCAGATCCATTTAAGATTATCTCTAGGATGGTGAAAAATGCCTGTCTTGATAAAGAACATTGTGGATGTCCTTATAGTGAACTGGGCCCATACCAAATAATTAACTTTAATGGATTTAAGAGATGCAATGTTAGACTTTTCTTTCTCGTTGAAATCACTTATGCAACCTATTCAATTCAAGACTGAATATAGTTTGATAATCTTACAGAGGAGATTAGTCTGCGCCCATGTCAGGGAGCAGTTGGTCAAGCAAGGTAAGAGGAGCAGGTGGAAGGCCCGCGGCCTCCAACATTTGAAAACGACCCAGAGAAACTGGCAGAATAGAAAAAAATTTTAAAAAACCAGCGGTCATTATTTCCCCAGAGATACTCGCATGGCAAGCATGATGCAACCAGTACATCAACACGCCTTACTCCCAGCCACTATTGTTGGTGAAATTTGGAGTCCGCGTGTTTCTGGACATCCAACAAATGGCCTTATGGGAAAAATTTTGTGAAGATGTGCACACAATTTTCATGACCGCGGTGTACGTTGCACCTCACTCCATGTCGCGCGGTTGGCTGGACCTAGGTTTTGAAAGCAAAATAGCAGCAGATGAGGCTGCAGCGGTGTGCATAGTGGTCGACCTCCCCGAAGGGCAATGGGTCATCAAAACTAAATGCACCAGATGGACAAAATCAAACCAAATTTTCCTCACGTTTGACTTTTTGCCTACTATGGTAAAACGTGACATTTTGGAGCAACACCTGAAAGATGGTCTCGCCATATACAGCGAAATACAATCTTTCAAAATGCAACGTTTCACACTGATGCCACACCTGTGCACCAGCAAAGCCATCGCAGTCCTGATCCCAACTGAGGAGATCATGAAGGACCTAACCCAGATCCTGCACTCCACTTTTATTGATATCACAGGGCATACCACCCACCCATTCCGGGTGACTGTGGACAGCGCGCCCCCCATTTGCACCCACTGTGACGTGTT
>JAKSZP010017169.1:0-206974 GCA_022478985.1 Massospora cicadina
GGTTAGCCCGTTAGAGATTATTGAGAAGACTGACATAGATGTCTACACAATTAATGAACCAGCTGTGGGTCAGGTTATCAACTGAGTCCACGCAAAATACCTTTGAGCATACAAACAGTAAGAACCTATCATCCAGTCAAGGAGGGGGTAATGTCAAGATTCCAATATGACTGGACGATAAGCCCTAAGTTAATATGGCAGAATGTATGGAATCCTCTGGAATTGAACCGGTACTGGTAATTTAAGCGCATCAAAATGAGGCATTTGGAAAATTGAGAGGATTTATGCTGAGATTCGATACAAATGATAGTAAGTCAAAAAGGGAAGTAGAATAGAAGAATACCAAGCTGAGGACTCATCCAGCTGTGGAACCGAAGTATAAAGAGTCTGATGGAAGATAAACAGTTTAGAGGTTTTTTAGGAGAAAAGAGGAGCGCTCAGATTTCTCTGCAATTTATAGTAAAATAAAGGTCATAATAAGGGGCGATAGCTCCATACATATTTTATTAAAAGTTTTATTATAAGTTGGCAATCCTCATATTGTCCGATTTGGTTGCTCAGTGGCCCATACCCTGTGCAAAACCAACTTGGCGGAATCGAGCCCTAAACGCCAAGAAATAACATTCAATACCCACTTTTTAAGGGAAATCAATGGATTTGATCAGGGACCATCTAAGCCATCAAAGCCTATATCTAATAGATAAACAAATTGGAGATTCTGTAATGGCCCCAATTATTCAGTTGATCTGATAGAGCTCACCTCATAGCTCAGGTTTGTACCCCAACATGGTGTGACTCTAAGGGAGCAGGATTCTGGATTATCAGTTGGGGTTGATCACTGATTTTGATCATAGTATACATTCATCAGGGATGATGCCCAACAGAAGTTTGGGCTTTTGGATCAAATTGGGATTGATTGATAGCCTCAATAGCTGTCAAATTTTGTTGGGGTTTATCCACAATAGAATTGTGGGCCTTGTGGTCATATTGGGATCAATTCCCTTATCTGACATATCCAAATTCGCTGTTTGGGTGGGAATACCAACAATATTCCCCTCTAGATCTTGGCGCAGGGGAAAAATGAGTGGAGAAAGTGACTATATACTCAGTTGATGACTGTGTCCTTAACAACCTTTACAATTGAGTGTTTATTTCTCCTTATATATATGAGTCAATAGGGTCCTGACCAGTTGGTACCCAGTTTTTGATCACAACCTCCAGGCTGATGATGTTAAATAGGACAAGCTCACCTGGTTGGAAGGTATATAGGGGATCGTGCTTATCATTAAAATTAAGCTTTTTTTCTACTGGTTGTGGCGGACAGCTTTTTGGCAGCCAGGGCTTAAAGTCTTATGATTTCATTTGCAATTCTTCACATAGAGACCATGGAGGCTTCAGGAGAAGCCTGATCAAGCATCGTCTTGACTTTGGAAGGCAGATGAGGATTTTTGCCATACAACGCTTGAAATCCTGAATCTTAATAATTTGATGGTAACTGATCTGATAATCCAGAATTGCACTAGGCAAATATTGGGGCCAATGAAGGGGGTCAGTCATAGCCATTTTCTGAAGGGTTGCAGTTAGAGTGCCATTTACCACTCTACCATTCCAATGGTCACCAGATGGTAAGGGGTGGAGTATACATGAGTGATTCCCTTCATTTTGGTAAATTTTTTCACTAGCGTCAAGCAGAAAATTTGTCCGTTATTAGATAGAATGATGTTAGGGCACCCATGCTGGGTGATAATACTATTATACAAAAAACATGGCAGTGGCTTTTGCCAAAGCAGTGGGTAGTGATATGGCTTCGATACACTTAGTTAAATGATCTACAGCTAGTAGGAGTAACTGATGTTCATTGGAGACTCTAGGAAGAGGTCCTACAACATCAATGCTAATGGTATGGAATGGTTCGCAAGGTGGGACTACTGGATGTTGAGAGCAAGGATTAGGTCCTTCTTGGCTTTTAATTACCAGGAAGGACTTTAATACATCCTGGATAGAAACAAGCATTCCCTCCTAATAACATTGAGTTTTTACCCACAGATAGGTTTTCTGAATTCCTCATGGCCAACTTGCTGATGTCCCTCTAATATGATGTCAGTTCAAGCTGATGGACTTACATAAGGCACTCATTGATTAGACACAAGTTTACACAATTGTCCATTATTGATTTGGAGATTTGCCAATCTTTTTGCTAAGTCCTGCTGGAGGGTCAAAGCTTCATCTTTTCATAACTGTGGTTGGGTTAGGAGGTCATAGAGGCAATCCTATTCAGGGTCAGTTATAGTTAAAATGGGAAGCTGAGATAAGCAATCTGTTTTTTGGTGGATTGTCCCTGGTCAATGGATAAGGGAAAAATGGTAATTTGAAGCTTTAATGCTCACAAGCTAATATCCCATCAGGGTCCTTCATTTTCTGTAGCTAACGTAAGGAAGCATGACCTGTTTTGATGGTAAAATGCTTCCCATATAAATAAGGTAGGAAATTCTATATGGCTAGTAAGAACGCCAAGCATTTGCGTTCTGTAACGCTATAATTACGTTAAACTTTAGATCAGGTCTTGCTGTAGTAGGCGATAGGATGGTCCATTAAGTTCTCATAATGCTGAGATAGTATGGCCTCAATGGCAATATCGCTGGCATCTGTAAAGAGGAGGAAGGGTTTATCGAAATTTGGATGAATAAGTACTGGTGAGTGTGAAAGAGAAACATATAGCGGTTGAAGGCCTGCTGTCGCTCTTCTTTCCATTGAAAGGGTACTCATCGCTTAGTAGATATACCAGAGGTTAAGAGGTGTCTGCGAGATAGAAAGTAAATTGGCAATAATAGCCCACCATTATTAGGAAAACTTGTACATCTTGTAGGGATTTTTGGGGGGGTCATCTTAGCAATAGCCAAGGCCTTATCATCCATTGGGGATATTCCGGCTTTACTGACCTAATGACCCAAAAAGTCCATCTCACTCTGGAAGAAAGAGCATTTTGACGGCTTTAGTTTTAATGAAGATTGCCATAACCGCTGAAAGTCTTGCCTGAGGTGATCTAGATGTTCAGTGAAGGTTCTCAAAAAATGTTAATATCGTCAAGATAAACTAGTATGCAAGAGCGTTTTAAATCGCCTAGTAGCCCATCCTTAGCGCATTGAAAGGTAGCAGGGGCGTTACATAACCCCTGAGGCATTCAAGTGGACTTGATAGTTTTATAATTGTGACAAATGCGCATTTTACCCCGATCTTCAGGTGACAAATCTACTTGCCAGTATCCACTGGCGAGATCCATAGCAGAGAAATAGTGGGACCCCGACATTAAGTGTAAAGAGTTGTCTATAAGCGGCAGGGGTTAGCTATCTTTGCAAGTGATAGAGTTGAGGCGGCGATAATCCATAACAACCTGATGACCACAATCCTTTTTCCTAATTAATAAGAGTGGTGAAGCCCATGGACTTTTGGAAGGCACAAGTAACCCAGCCTCCAACAGTTGCTGTAACTCTAAGGTGACTTGAGCTTCCTTGATTTTAGATTTTCAATATGGTTGGGATTTAAATGGAGGGTGATCCTCCGTTTTGATTTGGTGCATTACTCCAGATATTTTCCCATAGTCATTTTTCCCAAGGAAAAAATAGCGCCATATTCTGTGAGGAGGTGTTTGACATCTTGTCATTCGTTTGGGGTAAGATTATCCCCAATTCTACTATCAACCAAGATTATGGTGGGTGGGGACTTGGATCCTAAATCCTGTAGCGAGCCAAAGCAACTCACATCGGCAATATTCTTAATGGGACATGGTTTTAAATAAGCATCAGGGGCATGCTGAGGAACCTGGAGAGTTTTAGTGAATAAGTTTTCTGATAGAATAGAGATAGAAATTCCATAAGCTGGATCCAAAATCCCCAGGCAGGTCAATGCTCCCTTGATGGAAGGGTTTAAGTGTCCACTAATCTCCAAAATTTGATCAGGAGGGGTAAAAATCTGAATCAATGTATCCACAATAACTTGTGAGCCTGAGGGTATTGTAACAGAATGAAGGTAATACAAATGGATCCCCTCTTTGGCGTCAACAGCCTCTGGGGTAGTTTAGTTTTTTCCCTTAAGTCTTGGTACTCGATTTTACAGATGGAGGATGGGTATTTGAGGAAAAACTTTCATTTTTTAGGGGATTCTTTACTTTTGTTGGGGAATTCAAATAACAATGGAATCCAATACCCTAATAGGAATAGGTATCTCTCCTTGTGGTTGATGATGCAGTAAAACTTCCGCATCAATTGGACCCCAATAAGCAACTCATAGCTATTGTTTTCTAGCGCAATGGCAAGGGAAGTAATTAATAACTTCTTAAATGAAGGGTAAAGCAGAGTAGGCTCCTATAGCCTTGGTAGACTGACTAACTGCCATCCCATACTTGGCTTTGTATACCAAATTGGGAGCCATTTTATCTTTTGGATAAGTTGGTAGAAAATAACGTTAACTGAAGAACCAGTGTTATTTTTCGCCAGGACTTTAACCTTATGGATTACTACTTTTCCCTGAACCACCAACAATCCAAATTGGGAGTTAATAGCTAATAGAATGTCCTTAGGGATTTGTAGTGAAGCAAGCAGAGGATTCTGCTGTGGCAAATCTTTGGGTTGTATAACACATTTAAAAGTTTTATATGACAATGCTTAGCTTTCTATAGAAGAGCTGACCGCCAAAATTTGTTTGGGTAACTGACCAACATAAAATTAAGAAGGCTGGAGGCTTTTATTCCCTTAGATAGGCAGAAAGACTTCAACTTCTGACGGAACAGCTAATACAAAACAACCAGAAGTACTGGGGATACAGCTAGAACTAAAACAAAGGTCTTGAGGCACATGTTTCCCGTCAGCATAGGGAACCTCTTACTCTATACTACTGATCTTTTGCTGACTTACATTGAAAGATGTGGCAGTTGGCTATAGTGTGGTTGTTTTCTTCTGCAATGAGTGCAGTATAATTCAGGTGTAGGCAAATTGGGGGTGTAACAGCCAATACTTGGGACCAGGGCTTATTGGTGTTAAATTTTTATATAACTGAGGCAAGCCAACCAGGGGACGGGCATTACCAAGTATTTGTGGAAAACAAAGATATATAAAATTGGGCACCCCGGGGTACTCATGTTACCCTTGTTGCAAGTGGGACTGCCAGGTATGGGGGGGTTGGTGCGCTACTCTGAGGGAGTTTCCCCCACTATGGAGCAGGTGTGAAGGAAGAGGTCTGTGCGGAGGAACCAAAGTGGTAACCATGATTCTATGAGCGCCTGTTGCCTTGGCCTCATATATCCATAGAGCCAGGCTTGGAAGTGCTCCAGTAAGTGGACGTGGAAGCTATTGATAACCCCATGGATGGTTGGGACCGTGCCCCTGAACGCATCTTAGGAAATGGTTTGGATTGTCCACATTGCAATGGGTATCATTAGGGAGTGGAGAGTAGATGGGATTGGTGACTTGATTTGGAGCGTGAGGAGGTTCTTTGATATAGAAAATTCCTGCTAGTTTTGGATCTTAAGCAGGCGCGTGACTTCCTGCCATATGGCTTTGGTTGGGGAGCATGTTTCTAGGCGGTGATGTAGGGAGCCCTCCCCTCCACATACTGCGCAGGTTGCACGGAGGGAATTGGAGCGGTCAGCCATCCTATAGGTCCTTATCAGATAGCGCCAGGCGTTGGCTCTTACCCTCGACTGTAGGAGTGGGTGGTGCGTCATTCTCCACACTGTCTTCTGTGTGGTTAGGTCATAGGGGATGTCCAACGCATCTAGGTATTTGGTTCCCTAAATGGTTTGAGTCATAGCAAGCATGTATCTCTGGGGGTGGTTTTCTGGATTTCTTAATTTAAAGTGGGGGCTGGGTCATCCCCTTTCCTGCACAGTGCCAGTGTTCTCTACGGTCCATCCCATGTGGCAGATGATTTGGAGGATACATCTGATTTGAGGGGGGTTCCATGCGGGCCCATTGCGGTAAGGTGTTTAGCAAGGTATTATAGTAGTCTGGGTGGGCTATGTGGGTTGGTTAATTTGAGCGCCTGTGCGAAGTTAGTCCTCACTGCCCTGGACCAGTGTTGTTGCGGGAGGTCTGGGGCAAGGACTTTCTATATCCAGGTACCCAGGATGAGGTTGGCTTGATACTCAAAATCTATTAGTCCCATGCCTCCGCTTGAGCGTGGGCCAAAGAGTGTTTCCATCCATATGAGAGGATGGGATCCGGGCCACAGCCAGCCCTGGATGAACGCGTGGATTGAAGTTATAAAGGTGGGTGAGAAGGCGATCGCGTGGGCAGGGTACCATAGTATTGGGAGGATGAGTGAGTTAGCAACTGTTAATCGCCCCATTAGTCCTGGGGATCTTTCTTGAGGGAGGCTAAGCGGTTGGATACCCGCTGTAGTGGGTTGCTTTCCATTGTCTCATTGGCATATCCCCCTGTTTCCAGCCATATCCCAAGGTGGCGGACAGGAGTGGTGGTGGGAGGTGATGCAAAAGGTAAGATGAGTGGATTTTCCTTCGTATGGGGGTATGAGGTTCTGATGTTGTAGCCCAGTTGCTAGTGTACTTGCCTAAGAGAATGATTTCTGTTTCCCTTTTGTTGAGCGATGCGTTGCTCACCATGGAGTATTCCTCTAGGGTGCGTTCCAGCTGTCAGGCATCATTGTTGTTAGCTATACCTGCCATGCAGTCATCCGCGAAGAGCCAGTATCTTGACTGTTGGCTGGCCTTGTGCAGTTATGCCCATGAGGCGTGAGTCAGTTACGCGGAGGAGTGGATCAAATTTGAAATTATACAGCAGTGGGCTGAGGGGGTCCCCTTGTCTGAGCCCTCTGTGTGGTGTGATCTTGTTAGTTAGGAAGCCAGAGCTGCATACAGCCATAGTTGCAGATTCTGTAAGGAGCATCGCCCAGTTTATGAATCTGGGTGGGAGTTTGAAAGCGTGTAGGCATTCCTTTAGGCATGGCCAACTAACGCGGTCATATGCCTTTTACTGGTGTAAGAAGACCAGGGCTCCAGTTGATTTGGATTGGCAAATGTTTGCAACAGGGTGTATGTTGTTCCAGACTGAGCGCCCTGGTATAAACCCAAACTGGTTGGGTGACAGGACGTCAGAGGCTATTGCGCCTAATCTGGCTGCTAAAATTTTTGCTAGAATTTTTGTGTCAGTATTAGAGAGTGCAATTGGACGTTAGTTGGCCAGGTCCAATTTGTCACCCTTTTTATACAAGGTTATGACATATGATTCATGGCCACCAGGTAGAGGGCGTGTTTCCAGCAAGCACTGGTTCATAGATGCCAATAGGAGGGGGCAGATGCTGATAATATTTTTGTAAAATTCGTAGGGTATCCCATCAGGCCCTGAGCATTTCCTATGTGGTGCACCGCGGATTGTATCCCAAAGCTCCTCCCGTGTAATTAGATTTAGAATATTGTAGTTCAGCGGTGTGCTTTGTATTCTGGCAGTTTGTATAAATTTTGTGATTTTTGTGGGTCTGTCAGCGTATTATGGTATAATTTGGTGTAATAGCGGTTTACTTCCGCCTTGACCTCTCAGGGTCAGTTGCCACAGTGCCGTCAGTCTTGCGGACCTGTGTGCACGCAGGCTGATTGCCGCAGGAGTGGAATTGGCGGAAGAAATATGTCAAACATGTTTCGCCTTCCTTTATGAACTTACCTTTGTTTGATACTTTGATTCTGTGTTAGTGCTCAAAGATGAGGGTGTTTAGTTGGGCGGATATTTCCACCCATTTGCATCCCCAGTTGGGGCTATATCCAGATATCAGGGTGTTAAGCTTGAGATGTTCCAGTTCTGCCAAGGTACGCCTGATTGTGGCTGTATCAGTGGTGTACTTATGTGATGCGAGATGTCAGGTTTTGTTGATTAGTTCCATTTTGAAATTTGCCCATGTTACAATGGGATCTGATGTGAATGGGGCTGTGAATTCTTGTTTCATGGCCTCGTGTTCAAACAGTCATATATTTAAGGTAATTTTATGTTTTCTGGGTTTAGCTTTCTCCAAGGCGACACCTGTGCATGGGTTCAGGTTGGCGATAACTGCACTGATATAAGTTGGTGGTCAGAGAAATTGACTTTTTTGTTATAAATTTGGAAATTCTTGATCATTGGATTTGCAGAATGAGGATGTGATCAATGCGGCTCATTGATATGAACGCTCCCTCATGTATGTTGGGCCGTGTCATATGGGGAAGGAGTGGTGATCTGGGGGGAGGGCATCCTTTAGGCCAAGGGATGCCTTCATTGTGCGGAATTTGACGTGCCCTGGTGGTTATCCCCTGGGGTTCGGCCATTGTCTGTGTCAGGGTTATCCTAGCAGTTAAAGTCACTCAACAGGATGGTATCTGGTGGGAGGGTGAATGTTGAAACAGTTTTGAGAAATTGTTTTCCCTTGGCTGCGGTGCACAGTGCATAGATGCATGCTATCAAGATTGTTTCCTCTTGGCATGTGATCGTTGCTACCAGGACACAGCCGTGAAGGTATGATGAGGAGTTTGTAATTTTTTATTTTTTGTTATTTCAGATGATCACCCCACAATAAGACGTCCATACCAATTGTGATGGTGAGACCCTGGCTGACCAGGATCCTTCTTCCCCTTGTAGACATTGGGTTTCTTGGATGGCCAAGATGTCTAAAAGGGGTTTTTCAGGAAGTCCAGCTTCTTGGCTTGGGACGTTTGAGCCCTTGCTACCGCAATGTTTAGCGTCCCTATTGACACTGAGGTGCCCGTGGCACCTCAGGAGCAGTTGGGAGGGCCCTCTGGCCCTAACCCACCGCGGCTCATTATGGCCATGCTCTGCATCTGTACTCCAACTCTCTCAGTGAAATGTCAGTTCCCTTGATCTGACTCAATTTTTCCCAAGAATTGCAGTTTTTGTAATTTGCATTATCTTTTCCCGCACATATCTCATGATGGTTCAATGCGGGGTGCTGATTGAGTTCTGTAATTTTGAGGTTCGAATTTGGAGAATTGTGCACCGCATTTTCGCCCATATTGTGGCTGAATTGTTCCTCAAAGTGTGCATGATTGATGTTGCTTGTTGACTCAGTCAAATTGCTGTGAAAATTTTCAACCTGGGCATATTGTTCTGATTGGTTGGCTCAGTGTATATCTGAAATATCCTCTTGAATTTGTCCAGGGCCAATAATATTCCGTGTGTGCTGCCGCCTTGGCCGCTGCCCACTTGCGGGCTTTTTGTGCCACTTTGCGTTGTTTATGTGTAACTGGGTCCACAATGGAGTAGAGTCCATCTTCACCCCAGCGGAATGGGTGGTGGCCATCAGTTATTCTGGCGAAGTTTTTGTTATTTTCGTCCATGGCTTCCTCACAGTAGTCTGCTTCCATTAAGCCCTCCTTCATGGAGCATGCATGTTCCTTGTGTCCCATTGAACCGCAGTGGTTTCATATAGGTGGTGCGCGTTCCAGTGTAACTTGGAATGTGGATGACTGTCCCCCATCTGCAAAGTGAAACTCTGCTGTGTGGGGATTCTCAATAAGTCATCTTCCACTTTGGGGAATGGGTTGATCATGGCGATAGCTTTGCCTGTGCACAGGGTTGGCATCAGGCAAAAGTGTTGTAATTTGAGTTGCACAATTTCTCCATAGGCTACGAGCCCTTTGTGGAGCTCCTCCTTGATTACCTTATGAGGAAGGTTGGTAGGGAGCGAGTTGAAGGATTTAAACAAATTATTTGCTTTGTTTCATCTGGTGCGCGCGGTGCACACTATTTTTTTGCCTTGGGAAGGGCAATTTTGACGCAGACTTTTGCTGCGGCATCCGCTTCTTCAGCTGTTTCAAAACCAATATCAATCCAGCTGCGGCCCATGTTGTTGGTGGTGACATATACCACGTGGGGGAAAAGGGAGGGCTGTGCCTTACATGTTTTCTCCCACAGGGTCAGGGACTCATCCCCAAGGAAGAGTTGGAGCCTGTGTTTCACCTTTGAAAGGGGTTGGTTACATTGGATATACATGTATTGATCTTGTTTTATAGTAAATACCATAAATCTGGATGGTGTCTAAGTTTGTGGTTTCTTGCCGGCTTGGGTTCCTGGGCCCCCTCCAGGGCGTTTCTTGCCCTTGGGTGCACCGTTTTGCGCACCTCTTGATGCGATGCTCGCCCAGGTTTTATTAGGCTTATTATTAAAATCGCCCATCTCTCCTGTGTGATTATCAAAAATTGCTGTTCAAATCGAATCATAGTAACTAAAGTGATTGCTACAGGAAAGAAAAGCCTTATTGGTGTTAAATTAAGATGGCCCGATGGGTTTATGTATTTCAGCCAGAATTTCCAATATAGCCTCCTTAATTTGAAGGAGGGACTTTAAGTTAGACTTCACCGCTTTAGGATAAAGTAAGATATTACTCATATGTTTAAATGCCGAAATGTACAGTAATGGCATTGTCTAGTGTAAGATGATTCCCTGCAACCAAAGTTTGAGCCTTGAGGTAAAAATGAAGGGCGAATTTGCTGATAGTTTCTCCTTAATTAAGGCTGATACCCATAAAGGTTTGTTTTTGATTAGTTGAGGTTAAGTAGCTCCTGAATTCCTGAAGCAAAGAAGTCTTGGCATCAGTCCAAGTATGGCATTTCATCAGATGGGGGACCATAATGTCTTGAGCCATACAGATATGACAACTAGTCAAATGATTATTCAATGATGATTAGTCGCTTACTCCATAGAGATTTCATAGCAATATAAGAAAGAGAAAATGCTTTTCTCTCCAGGGACATATTTTTCTTTGAACGAAGTTTTAAACGTACCACTTGGGGGAGTTGGAGGATAAACAACATTAACTGATAAGTGAACAGCGTTTTCCCCTAATGATGAGGCAGTATCTCAGGAATATGCTTAAGGTTGGAGTGCATCTACTTGTCTCCACAGATCATTAAGATTATCAACTATGGGATCTACTCGTTTGTGAGTCACACTGCGAGCTAATTTTGTGGCAACAAGTTATTTTTATTTTCATACTTCATTTCTTAGAGAATTATTGGCTGCTTGTAAGTTGAGTTGATGTTTTTCAGTGGTGAGCACTCATTGCTCCAATCCACATACCTAAGCAGGTAGGGTGGACAAGGCCCCAAGGCGTTCATGATGAACAGGTAAGGAAACATCAGGAGAGAGGGAAACTCCATCCCGACTAAGTTGGGCTCCTTGGGCAATGCGTCCTAATTGGACATCAAGATTTTTTATTTTGTTGGATTAAGGCCCAGAGATGTTCGTTGGGGATTCCAGGGTCACTACTGTGTCCCAGAGGACCTCTGGGCCCAGGGGATCTCCTTACTCCATCTTGCTATCAAAACTAGGGTTCCTCTTTCACCATCCTGTCCATCACAACCAGGGGGTCCTTGCTCACCTTCACGGCCATCATAACTGGGAATTCCACGCTCTCCAGGCCCTCTTTGCAACCTGGAGCTATAGAAACCATTCTGGCCTTCTCTTAATTTTTAGATCATTTCCTCCAAGGTTTGAAGGTGTTCATCAACAGAAGTGATAAAGTTATCAAACTCAGAGCGTACTTCGCAGGTACAATCTACCACTTGATTATGGATAACAACCTCTAGTTAACTAAAACGAGTTGTGAGTTCCATTTGAACAAAACTCATGACTCCTTGATCCAAATGGGTGAGCACATCTTGTGTTTCATTAATAAACTGACGATTTTCCACAATAGCATTTTGATTTTTATTGCCAAACTGGGAGGCAGATTGATAGAGTTGGATAGCTACAAGTGTATGGTCTACATTAGCTGCAAGTGGCGATGTAATTCATGATGATGAAACCCTGCTACTTGAAGTAAATGGTATGAAGTGGGATGAGAAAATTGACGCAGTAGCGTTCACACTTAAGGCTTTAACTTGTTCTATAACCAGCGATAAACTTTGTGCTAAGTTCATCATTTGGGCTGGAACGGCAAGATTTCTTCTTCTACTGGCACAGCCCCCAGGGATGAAGGCCCCAGATAAGAGAAGCTTGAGGGCCTCTTCGAAGTCAAACAAATGTAAGCTATATTGGTCAACGGATGGAGTATGGAGGGTTACTTCCATAGAAGGGGGAAAAAGAATATCAAGTTTGGTCATGGTATCCCCAACGTTCATGTTAATTGCCCAGTCACTGAGATGGGCAGCTTCACAATCTGAGGATTTTCTGAAATAGAATTATTATTATCAATATTTTGATTTTTTTTGTTTATCTTTTTATATTTTTTCACCACAAAGCAGGGTGCAACCTAGCAAGGAGTACCAGTTTTGTCAGGATCATGGGTTAGAACCATGGATTTTTTTTATTGTTTGAGGGCCAGATGACCCAAAGTTTGATGGTGTTTGTTTATTACCAGGGTTACTCCTCTTGATGAGAAGTCTTGTTTGATCCAGAAATTTAGTCTGGTATGTTAATTTTAAAAAAATACAATTTTACTCTAAAGTTGTGAAAAGGGGAGAAAAAGCATAAAGGTTATTATTAAATACCCGCTTTTTAAGGGAAATTAAGAGATTTGATCAGTGACCATCTAAGCCGTTCAAGCCTAGATCTAATAGATAAACAAATTTGGGATTCTGTACAAGCCCCAATTAACTCGTTCAATATGATAGAGCTCACCTCATAGCTCAGGTTTGTACCCTGAAATTGTGTGACTCTGAGGGAGAAGAATTCTGGCTCATCAGTCAGGTTTGATCACTGATTTTGATCATAGTATACTTTCATTGGAGATGATACCCAACAGAAATTTGGGCTTGTGGATCGAATTGGGATTGATTACTGGCCTCAATAGCTCTTAAATTTCATTAAAGGATTATCCCTGACAGAAATTGTGGGCCTTGTGGTCATATTGGGATTGATTCCCCTTATCCAATGTATCTGAATTCGCCGTTTGGGTAGGAATCCTGACACACATAATGAACTCGACAGTTAGGGCATCTCTGAGCAAGGTGGCCAGGGTGACCAAATTCAGAATAGTTTACCCTGTAGGGTCCACATCCTTGGTTCTCATAAGAAGGTTCAGACCAATAATTTTGTTGACATTTGGTACAACCAGGGCCAGGTCGGTAGGACAATTGCTGACATTCAGCATATTTAGTCTAGGTTGGTAGTTAGGCTGCTGACAATTGTCATAAGCAAATCCAGAGTGGAATTTAAGCTCCTGGGGTAACTCAGCTAAGGTCGAGGCGCGTGATTATAAATAAGGCTGGGGGATACTAGGCGAATCTGGCCAGGATGGAAGAATTCCTCCAGATAAGATGGCCCAGTGATGGCGGCGGTGTGTTTCCATTCTGTATTAGGCGGAGGAAAGCTAGTAGATATACGTGAAATAACTGAACATTTTGAGCAGAGGGATGTCATCATCCAAAGTCAGAGAAATGACATTTTAAAGATTATGGTATGACTTAACCATAAAGGTCATTGTGATGCACACGTCTGCTTCCACTAAAACGCCTACCCTAATTGCCACATGAGCTTAAACATGAAATGGTCAGAGAACGCCTTGAGGGTCTCATTATGAAGGAACCCAATATAAGAACTCCGCCTACTTCTGAAACATTTTTGAGGTTCCCCCAAATAGCCGCAGCACAGTGTTTTTTTATTCCTTGGTATGTAATGAAGCTGTTTGAAAGATAGCAGGTGACTTGATCTGCATCCTATATCTAAAACAGAAGTTAACGGTTTAGCTTTATGTCAATCCAAGGCGCCTTCCAATTCAAACTCAAACTATATAAAGAAACTGTGGAAATTCCCATTGCGGTTAAACAGAGGCAGCTTATTGATATAGACCTCCTACTACCGCTCTTAATCATTACCTTTTGGGAAATACTGAGGAATGGGACGAGATCCATAGGCGGTCTCTCGCTGAGGAGCTGGCCCAGGGGATGTGAGGTAATTTGCTGATTTGGAAATGACGTGGTCCTCTTTGGTGGGCAGTAATGCTTCACTTGGGGGAATTGGCTCTCCAATTCATAACCATATCCATAGCTGCCCTCATGGATGTAGTAGCTCATGCCAGCGTCAAATTCCTCATCATATAATTGTTTATGAGCACCCCTTGTCATTCTTCTTCTTCCCAATGAGAGGGCAATGAGGTACCATTCAATTTCCACTATGCACAATGCAGTCATTTAGTAGTGAGATCTAAGCAATTAGCGAGTTGTTTTTTTGTTGGCACAAAATTTTCATTTGGCTAAATTTACTCTCAAGCTGGTGCATAACATCATTCCACTCCTGAGTAAGTTCATCCTGTTTTTTGAGAACCACATCTAAAGCGAGTTTAAGTTCCTCACTTTCAGCTTGTGTAGTGTTTTGTGAAGTTTCTCTGTTAAAGCAGGCTTGATGTGACATGGCCGGCGACTGTGAATTTTTATTTTTAGTGGTTGATCAATGGGTCCCTGTAGTGAGCACCACTGTTTTAATTTTTGGCAATACCATTAGGATAAGCCATAAAGGTTGCACAGGTCAAGTCCACTGAACAACGGATGTATAATGTGGGGATTGTTGGTTCTCTGAACACGCTTGAAAATGTAATAAAATATGGATCATTTGTCCTTAAGACACTTTATCTAATAAATACAGTGGTTCCTTGCTGTTACGCTCTCTCAAAACTACTAACAATACTCCCTTTCAATTTCCCCATCTTGCTTATATATCATCGACTTCAGACAATACTGATACCCAGGCTTATACAATTTGGTTCCACCATATTCTCATCGGTTTTGAAATGATATTCTTAAATTTTCTATTGCCTTAGCTCAAGGCAATCTAAATAATATTATCGAATGTCAATATCAACTTATTGCCTTATTTGGAGGTGATCCAATAACCCATTATAACCTAATATCACCTCATCTCAAGGTTCCTGAATACTCATAAATAATCATCTTAGTCATCGGATTTTTGCCAATCCATTGTAGATTTTCAGGACTTATCGTCTAGTCATATCAGAATTTCAATACATGTCACAATAGGCTGCCCTATTGTCTACATAGTATTTGGATAATTTTGGTCAGTTCTTATTGTCTGTCATCTTGGCCTTAATCTTTTTCTTCAAAGTCATATCGAATGCTTGTAAATGCATTCCAATCAAGATATTCAAAAGTCAGATTAAGTACTGCTCAGCACTCATCCCCAATGTTGGTTTGACCACAAAACATAGAATCAGTGGTAGAGTGGACTTTCATCTGTACAACAATTTGAACACCGTTTTTCCCATCACTGTATGGTGACTAATGTTGTATGAAATTGTTACCAAACTGAGGTAGGTTCCTCACAAAGAAGTTTTTCCAGAACCAGTTTCCTCAGCGTCACAGCCAGTGTTCCATTTACTCTTTCTACCGGTCCATTTGTTTCCTGGCTGGTTGGGTATTGACACAAATCCTTGGATCCCATTATTTTGTTCAACCTTTGAATTGCATGGGAAGTGAAATTCATTACGTTGTCACTTAACAAGACTTGCGGGCATTTATGACAATAAACAACATGATCCAGGATAAATTTTTGCGGTAAGTCACATCCACTTTTTCTAAGCCTTCATCTCAAACCATCTGGTCAGATGATTGCTTGCAAAGATAATATATTTGACTCCCTCATACTCATAGTCAGTGGTTACATCACGTCAATGGACACTGTATGCTAGGCAAGACAGGGCGGATTAGTCAATATCCAGTTGTGTTCTTGTGTGGTTTATGCAATTGGAACTCCACACAGTAAGCCAGATAATCGGCCACATCATGGTTAAATGACTTCCAGTAATAAGTATTGGCGTGTGTGGCTAGTTGTCTTCCTCAAACCATGCCTGACAATATTATGTGCAGCTTAAACTATTGCCACTCATTCTGAAAAATTTCAGTTTAACAGTCTTTATCCATCAGTTGTCTTAGATACTCATTTATCTTTGGTCTTGATTCTTTTCATTAGAGTATAAGCGCACCTTAATTCTCAGGGGCTCCTTTCTGATTTCTCCATCAAACATTCTTTGAAACATCTCATCAGCCTGTTGGTATACCACTTGGACCATTGACACCCTTGATTAGTCATCCACATTTTGATGAAAAGCTCCTGATCAGTGGACATTCTCAAAGTTCTAAACTTGAAGCTTCAGTGCTCATTGAGCTAGATGTATTTTCAGTTTTTTCAGGTTATGCAACCAATGCTAGGAGGAGTGGCCTGTTACACTCTTAAAGTGTGTATCATGAATATACACCTGAAACTGCTTACAGGTATAAATCACCACAAGTCATTCACACTCAGTAACGGTATAGTTCCGTTCTGCTGGTGATAAAGTCTGTTTCACATAAGCCACCAGATGCTCATCCCCAAGTTCATCCACTTGACTCAGGATGGCGCCAATTGTCGTTAACAAAGCATCAGTCTGTATTCTAAACTCTTTGTTCAAAATTTTTGATATTTCAGAATTATAGAATTTATAAGATACTGATGTAAAATATCAACAGTATCCTGGGCCTCTTCATACTATACAAAATTCTTTCTTCAGATCCTTCAGAAAATGGTAAAAGGAGCTCAGAAATTCTCGCAAAATCCTGTATGAATCTTCAGTAATATCTGACTATTCCAAGAAACACTTGAATATCTCAGACGCTTCTTGGGATGGTCATCCACTATATGGCTTCAATCTTCAGGTTTGCGGCTGCAGACCACTAGAGTTGATGATGAACCCCAGACATTCCAATTATTATTTTATAGAAGTGGCGCTTCCTCATCTTGATCTTCAGATTAGCCGCTGCCAGTCTCTTGAAAACTTCTTCCAAGTGGTGCAAATGATCTGTGAATACTCTATTGAACACATTTATGTTGTACAAGTAAACTAGCACGCCAGCAACTTCAAGTCATTTAATAGGACATCCATGGCTCTTTGTAACGTTGCAGGCGAATTGCAATTACCTTGGGGCAACCAAGTTGGCTGGTATACCCCTGCGCATTATGATTGCGCACTTCTCCTGGTCTTCAGTTGACAAATTGATTTGCCAATATCCTGAGATTAGATCCATCGTGGAGAGCTTCTTTGCTTCTCCCAAATGATGTAATGCATTGTTGATTTTTTTGATAGTAAAACAGTCATTTTTTGTTATTTTGTTCAGCCTCTGATAGTTGATCACCACACAATTAGAGCCATCCTTTTTCTCACTATCAGGAAAGGGCTCACCCAGGGACTTGACAATGTAACTAGGAGTCCGTGCTCCTCTAGTTTGCTGATTTCCTCTTCCACTACCACTTCAGATGCCTTTGACCTTCAGATTCGTCTTATCTTTATCAGTAAATTTACCCCAGTGTTGATTGTATGGATTATGTTCTTTGCATATCTAAAGTCGTGATAATCCTGGGTAAAGATTTCCCATAATTTTTTGAACAGTTTCAGCACCTCCTCCTGCTGTCTTTCCATCAGATCATAGGGTGCTCTCAGTTGACCAATAAATTAATATTCTTGCCCACCCCTGCCAATAATTCCACTCGGCAAGGGTCACAAAATTATGGAATTTTCGCAATTCTGTCATTAGGTTAAGACAGACAAATGAAACAATCCGATTTTTCTTTATCTTCAACAGTTTTCCACCTAATTTCACCAGGATAACATGATTTCTACGTGGCCCATCGCTATTCTCAGTGCCACCCATGGCTCTACTCTGGACTTCTTCCATGGGCTACCTACCTCTCCATACAATAGCTCAGGTATTTCTAAAGTCAATCCTGAAGGACTATTATCTGCAATCCCAGAAGTATCATACTTGACTTGTTGGTCGTAATGTAATTCCCAACTTTTCAGGATTTTTGTCAGCATTTCTCTTTACTTTCGTCCTACCAATTGTCAGCAAATTGAGGTAATGCCATTGTTGTAGATCAGATTGATGAAATTGTTCCTCCTGGTAAGTGGAGTTTATCTTTTTGACAGACCAGAGGTAGAGCTTGACCCAATATGGGCAACGTATTTTCTTGAAGTTACATTTAACCCTCTATTTCATTAGAAACTCAGTCCCAATTATAATGTTATAGGCTTGGTTGGCCAAAACTATAGCTGGGGCGGACACCATCAAGGATCCAATTCTGAGTGGCAATGCACTATACGCTCCACAGAAGATGGTCATATTCAGCTCAGTGGTTCCATATTCTTTCTTTTGTTTTAAAATGGACGAGATTCTCATTTTCTTCACCAGCTTGGTTAAGACAATATTAATTGGTGCCCTGCTGTCAATAATCGCTGCACCTGTACTTGATTGACCAGTATATTAGTATATGTACACTCAGAGTTTTTAAAGTATAATTTACTGAGTGTATATCGGCGTTATTTGTCAAATTGAGGGTGTTTTATTTGCGCTAACAAATCAAAAAAGATTCCTTAATCACGCTTAGGGGAATTGACAGGTTCGCTTTATCTAATTTGACCTTGGCAGTTCATCCAGATTCTTAGCTGATCAGATCTTGCCATTAGTTGACATGTATATGGGTGAGCGACCTCATTGATTAATTTAGGGTCAATATCTTTTGCTGAAGCTCTGGTTACAGCATTGACGTCTAAATTGACCACTTGATAAAGCTGGTCCTGTGCGTCAGCGTCAACAAACAGATCTCCGATGTCAATGTCCTCATTTTTAGGATACTGGGAGGAACAGGTTTAACCGCAGCTCTAGACTATTCCATATCTAGACTGTAGGCCCTTTTCTCAACTCCTGTGCAGGTTTAGCTTACTTAACCTGCACCATGTTGATTTGCTCCTTGGACTTCTAGCTGAAACACTGGGAAACGAAGTGTCCCTTCCCTCCGCACTAGTGACAGTGTATGTTGCTCTTGTCAGTCCATTTGAGCCCCTCAGGTTTAATTAATGGCACTGTTTGATTGGTTGTTTTCCTTATCAGGTTTATTAAAATTGATGGGATTCGAATTTCTGACTGGGATAGGCTTTAAGCTTCAATTAGGGGCCTAGAACGTGGCTCCTACCATCTTCAAGTGATCCACCATTTGCAAACTAGTTATTTTGGTAACTAATGTGGAAGACATAATTTGAAGTAAACTGTAATAAGGCCAAAGAACTGCTTGAAATGTAATCCACATGTCAAAATCAGTCAAGACTTTTGCTCCAACCATAATCTAAGATTCTTAGTAGAACTGGTTGGCAAAATCTGCTAAAGTTTCGTCTTTTTTATAAAATTTTGGTCCCCATAAATTAAGCTTGTGTTTGACATATGAGAAGGACTTCCAAATCCCTTCATAATTGCAGCCTTGGCCTCCAAGTAGGACCAGCTGTCTCCCTTAAGATCAAGTACCACAAAGTTTTACCAGTCTGTACAAAGAAGTTCATGACTGTCAAAGGTTTTTGTCTATCATCACACTCAAACATAATTATGTCAAACAGGCAGAAGAATGCAGGAGCGTTATCCCTATGAAAAGTGTGTAGTTTTGGCGTTGCTTTGAATTCCTCCTAATTTTTTCTGGCTGACCTCTTGGCTCAGCTACCTGACTGACTAGAGGAGTAATCTTGGTGGTCATCTCCAAAAATGGTAGCAGATGATGTCAGCATATTTCTAGGATTTGTTGACTTCCCAACTAGAGTTCTTGGGGTCTTTTTTTGGCGTCAATCGCTGATAGGGTTCACATTCATTTTTCAGATTCTTCAGTTCATTGATTTGTTTCACTAGTCATTCCATATCTGAGCTGAGTGAGCGAAAACAAACACAATCTGCTTCACATTTCATTTTCAAAATATAAAACTCCTTTGATCAAATCTCTTTTTTCTTTTTCAATGACGTTACTTTTCCAAATAACTCATTAATGAAATTATGAAGCTTCTTCTACTTCCTCAACATTAGTGATTCTCTCCTTTAGGATAGTTAATTCTCTATGATTTGCTGAATTTAAGGCGTTTATATTGACAGTTGCCAATGCCGTCCATACCTTTCTCAATTCTTCCTTATATGACATTGTAAAATGGTTTATTTTACTCAACTGCCCCCTGTTGTAGCACTAAATTTTAAAGACTGGGACCTGTGGCTACTCTTCTTTAGGAAAGAGTACCAATTTACTAAAGTCTGGCTTTGTTGACAATCATTCCCAGAGATAAATTGCACAGGTCAATCATGTTCACAATTCGCATTTCTTGACAATAATAGATATATATGGGCAATATTATCATGACAACTACTATTTGTAGTAGATTAAAAAAACCAGATGTGGTCAAACGCTAAACTTAAAAATGCTCTACAAAATACTGATTTGGTTGACAATTAGGGATTCTTCCCTACCTTGTTGAACTTAATTTACTCACATAATCAATAGTTCCTGGACTTAGTTCTCACCATGCTGAGCGGATGGAGATCTGCTATATAATGTCTTATTCTCTATTATGAATATTGGATCCTTACTTTTTTACACAAAAGAGCCAACTATTATTGTACTAAAATAATAATAAAAACTAAAGATTAATAGAACTTTATAATGTTACTTTTTTATCTTAACAAATCTAATTTATTGATAAAATTACTAGGGATTGTATGGTAATTCAGCACTCAACTCCTCAGTTGGTGCCTCATCCATAAAACGGCAGCCATTGCGGGTTAATTACCCTACAAAGTGTCTTCCAGAAATGGTCTTCATTGGGCTAAGGATAAATCCGCTGGGCATCCCAGAGACATGAAATAGAAAGAGCCAGAAAACAAGTCCCAACATTTTCGCTTGATCACAGCAAACCAACCACATTTGGTTAGAAATCTGCTTATGTAATAAGACTTGTCAAGATTACAATATGACTAACGATAAGCTATAGTTCTGGCGGATCATAATTTAGATTTTGAGCAAGCCTAAAGATTGAGAAATACAAAATGTCAAAGAGAATTGAATCAATTGAAGCAATTATGGTTCAGAAAATTTAGGGAATTCCGCCAAAACCTCAATGTTCAATTGAAACCATTAATTTAAAACAAATAGGGAATTACTAATTGGAGCATGTTGAATCTGCTGAGGAATACTTAGGATTAAGAGTTGAGTGTAAGAGTGAAAAGGAGATGTATTTACAAAGAAAAGAAGGGAATTAGAGAATAGTTATGGAGCAGCCGTTAAGTTTATTGTTAAAAAAGTGTTGTCATCAGGGCAAATGCTCCTTCTAAAAGTCTTTATTATTAATTATTGAGGGCCAACGATCCTCATATTGCTCGTCCATTGCTCAGTGGATTTTACCCTGTGAAATTCGTTTGGCAGAATCAAGAAAATCTGCCAAAAGTTAACAGTGGAGCTCACTACAGGGGGCCCATTGATCAACTTTACAATAAAAGTTATAATTCCCCAACGCCATGGCGCAACAGGCTTATTCTGAAGAGGTACTACCTAAGTTTATTGAGGTATCTTAATACACAGAACTGGAGCTTGCCTTGGAAACACTACTTCAGGCTCAAAACATGCTATTTTTGACAGAATAAAAGTACAATTGAGCATCTCTCCAAGGCCTTTCACCAATTGCACTTGGTGGGGGGCCAAACTAACAAAATTGCCAACCACTTTAGTGAAACTACAGAGCGGCTATACTTCACAGGACGTAAATGGAATAGTTGCGCTGGGGAGGAAGGAGTTTGCGTTAACCAGCTGCCCCATTTAACTGCAAGGAAAATATACTCAGATTCTATAGGTGATTTAAGCTTTAGTAAAGTGAGCTTCTGATTGGTGGAAAGTCAAACTATTGCTATCCACTTTAGACGTTGCATGTACTGACCAGGCCACATGTTACCTTGCAAATAGTACTGTAACCTAACCAGAGGTTAAGGATACCATGATCCGTCTGCATGGGGCAAAGAGAAAATTGCTCAGTACAAGGTAGAGTTTTTGACAATATCTTTTCAAAAATAATGAGACCTTGGTGGAGTTTGAGGAGTGGTTTCTGGTTGAGGCTCATGTGTTGTTGGGAACTAATATCTTATATAATGAGGAGGTAGGCGTAGAGATGATGGCGGCTGTTAAACCATAATGAGAACAGTATAATGCTATGTCAAACATTCTTCAGGTGGATGCAAACCTATTAAAATCTTTAATCATTTGTGCCATCTATCTTTCACTTTTAGTGCTCCCAATGTAGAATGGAAAGCCCCTGCAACCGCTACCAAATACCCAACGGATATGGGACAACAACGACTTGGTTATAATCCACTGAGGAATACTCGTCCACTAACGCTTTGGCAAGTCCTTTCCACCCCCATTTTACTCATCCAGTTTGTTCTTGGCCACATTACAATCCAGCAATTAGTTTCAGACCTGGGTCTATGGGGGGAATGCAGAGACAAGTGCCATTTATTAATGCTTGTTTCTTGTGCGGCCAACGAGGCCATTATGCAGCTAGCTGTCCAGTCAAACTGGATGTTCATGTGGTACTAGTCCCTTAAATAAACAGTAAAAGGGCAAGCGGAGTAGAGTTAGGACGCTCTACTTCTGCTAACTCAAATATAATTGCCCCTGATGTTTTCATGAGTCGCTTGAGGTCAGTTTTGGTACTCAATACGAAAATTTATTGTATCAACAGATCTCTTATGATATATTGGCCTCAAGCCAAGGGAGAGACCCAAAAATGCAGACAAAAAGCTTTGCCAAGAGGTGCAAAAGCAATACATCTGGAAAATCCTTGAGCAGAATGGTACAGTTGAAGGCAAACCTTCAAAACATGTCACAGCTTTAGAGGGGGTGTAAATGGAGATTCCAGTAGAGAAATTTACCCAGGAGTATCCACATGTCAGTGCTGGTATTCTCACTTTTCTAAATAACTAAAAGCTCCTGGGTGTTTATGTAATAAGCACCAACGGGTCTTCTTATTTGGAATGTACATACTATGACATTTTAGTACAAAATACCAAAGTTAGAGCGATTATTGATACTGGCGCTCCCATCAATATAGTTTCCACCAAGCTTGTAGTTAAGCTTCCGCTGAAGCCTGATGTGGAACACCATGTAGTATATGGGACTGTAGGGGTATGGAGCACGGTTTTGGAGGGCGCTTACAGCGTGCTGCCTTTGAGGTTCAGGTCAGTTGGGACATCTACTCCTGCAGTGGTTTTACCTAATAACAGTTATGGCATGCTAATTAGAACCACATTTATGTGGCAATTTGGGGCCATGGTCAATATGGCGGAAGAAACCGTTAGCATTATAGGCCAACAGATCTTCATTTACTTCACCTCCAGCGGAATCCTAAAGGACCTCTTCCACTTCAGCCAAATTAATCTCACATACAGTGATGGGGTAATTTCTGTTCAATATTGGTGGATGAAGATGAGAACCTGAGCGCTTACTAATCAGATTAACAAGTATGATGGTATTCCACTGTGAGATGTGAGTGCTTTATGAATACTTCTGGGTATCAGGTCATAATAGGGATGGAGCTCAAAATAGATATCCCAGAAGGTCTATACGATGAGATTATGAAACCCAATCAGCAATCATGGCTCAAACCCCATGTGGCTCCTGGGCTCCTGTTACCAGGGTAGGAAGAAGTGAAGGTGTTGATAGACAACCTGCAGAAGGAATCTATGAAGGTGCAAATGCATTAATTGGTGGCTTATCTACATCTGGTTTATTATCAATGAGGTTCACCTGATACATTACTTTAGTTCATAGATGATCTTGGGCTACCATTAAAAGCCTCATCCAGAATAATGACTGTGGTTCCATATGAGGCTTTAACTGGACTGTCGGGTTAAGAAGGACTGGGTGATGGATCTGTTTGCGAAATTAAAGCATCTTTTCATCTGACGACCACAACTTTGGATGTGCACACAGAATTGTGCATCAATTAGACATGGGGGACCACCCTCCTATCTGGTCAAGGCCTATCCATCGTCCAAAGAGGCGAGAAGAAGTTGTATCCAATGTGAAAGGCAAATTGGTTGAACTGGGCATGTAGAGCCGTCAAAGAGTCCTTGGGCGTCCCCAGTGTTAATTGTCAAAAAAGAAAGATAGCTCCAATTGAGTAGTAAATGACTACTAGGAAGCTTAACAGCATCACAAAAAAGACGCAAACATGCTTCCACAAATTGATGATGTGTTAGATTGGCTGGGCGGTGCCAAATATTTCTCTACTATGGACTTGATATTGGGGTACTAGAAAATTGAGTTGCCAGCGGAGGAACAAGAGAAGTGCGCTATAATTACCTCAAAAGGGTTGTTCCAGACTACACATGCCACAGAGTTTTTGCAACGCCCCGGCTACGTTCCAGCGGGCTATAGACATTATTTTGGGTGATCTAAAGCTGTCTTGCGCTCTATTTTAACTTGACAACATTAATGTGTTCTTGCAGATGTTCATGGAACATCTTGATTACCTGGAACAAGTGTTTCGCTGACTCACTGAAGCTAACATCAAATTAAGCCCCAAAAATGTCACTTCTTTAAGAATCAGTTGGAATACTTCATGTCTGTGATAAACACCAAAGTGCTTAGTCTCAGCTGAAAAAGATGGAAGCTATATGCAAGATGACTTGGCCAGGTAATATGTGCAATATTTACGTGTTTTTGGGTTGGTTGGATACTACCATCAGTTCATTCCCAACTTCAACTGTATTAGGGCTCCACTCTTTGAGCTCTTAAAAATGCCACAATTGACTGGATGGAACAATGTCGAAACGCTCTTAATGTTCTATGAACCGCGTTAGCTAGCGTGCCCAATTTGTAATAACCTAATTTTAAGAAGGAATTTATTGTATAAATGGATACGTTTATTTTCGCCATAGGGGCCATGCTATCCCAAAAGAATGATGATGGTGTGTAGCATCCTATGGAATATTGTAGATAAAGCTAACAGGTCCTGAATGAAATTACACCATGACTGAGCGGGAGTGCTTAGTGGTAATATACGCATATAAACAGTTCCAGGTATACCTTAATGAGGTGAAATTCAAAGTGGTTATGGATCATGCATCCTTGCATTAGCTGCTGAATCTCCAAGAACCTGAAGGCTGGCCCATACAATGGGCCTTGAAGCTCCAATAATACAACTTTGAGATTGTACACTGACCAGGGGTGAGATACCAGAATGCAGACTGTCTCTCATAATTACTGATGGTTGCCATTACGGCGGATTTGGTGAACATAATTACAAAAAGATGATTTTGGGTGATTATCACAATGAGCTGCCACAGGTGATCAAAGTGCTGGATGGCTGCGATGGGATACCTTTGTGTGCAATGGGGAACTGTATAAGAAGATTGGCAAATTAATGATGAGTTTCAAAAAACCTTCTTCTAGAGCTACAATTATTATGGATGCTCATAGAGCGGTATGTCATGGAAGGTTGCATAAAGCGCTGGAGCTCTTGCGACCCTGTTACATTGGGAGAGTATGCACTATGATGTGCTCAAAACGGTTGCTTGTTGTCACTAGTGCCAAGTGGAGAAATAATTTTGCATAAAGACCACCTACCAGCTGGTTAAGCCTCATTTCGCATGGCATACTGTTACTCTGGATATGGTGGGGCCTCTGCTGAATGGCGCAAACTGCTACAAGTATATAACAGTAGCCATCAACCAATTGACAGGATGGGTGGAAGCAAGGGTGATCAATAATTTAGGGGCTGTCACCACCAGCAAGTTCATCCTGGAGTGTGTCATACAGTGACATGGCTGTCTGCAATTTATCCTCATGAACAATGGAAACAATTTCACATCCATATCCTGCTCAAGTTGAATGATTTAATGGAAAACTGTGGGGTCTTGACTACACCCTATCACACCAAATCTAATGGAATGGTAGAACAGTGCAACGGAACATTGGTAAATGTTCTACGCAAGCTTGTAAATGATCAGCCTTTGGAATGGAGTATTTTCTCATCTACTGCTGTATTTGCATGCAATATTAGCTACCAATCAGCAACTGGCATAAGGGCCCTTTCCAACAACTTTATGGAATTCATCCAGAGTTGCCAGCAAAGCTTTATTCCTGTGTGGAGGATACCAGCGGTGTCAAGCCTCAACGCCTTTTGTCTGCCTTAATAGACACGCGATTAGACTCCAAACTGAAGCATATTCCACTAGTCTAGCCAAGAAAAGTTGGGATCAGGCGGCTAATTAATGTAGACTTAGCAGCCTCCCCAGTTCAGGGTGGGAGATCTTGTCCTGTTCCATGACCAACAAGATTTCACAAGATGTAATAAGCTTGCCAGCATATGATTTAAACTGTTTGAGATAATTGAGAAGACTGGGGCTGACGTCTACACCATTAAAGAACCCGTGGGAGGCCAGATTATCAACCAAAAACATAATAAGTTCTTTCAGCCATACAAGCAATAGGAGCTTATCATCCATTCAAGGGGGGTAATGGTGAGACTCCAAATTGATTGAATGATAAGTTATAGTTCTAGCGTATAAAAATTATATTTGAAGCAAGCCTTGAGAATGAGAAATAAATTATGTCAATGCAAAGTGAATCAATTGAAGCAATTATGATTCAGAAAATTGAGGGATTCTGCCAAAGCCTCAATTTTAAATGAAACCCTTAGATCATAGCAAATAAGGAATTACTAAGCAGAACATGTTGAAACTTCCTAGGAATACTGATGATTAAAAGTAGAGAATGAGAGTGAAAAAGAGAGGCTTTTATGAAAAAAGAAAGATAGTAGAGAAGAGTAATGGAGCAGCCATTAAATTTAATATTAAATAAAATGTTATCTTATGCAATAGCTCCTTCTAAAAGCCTTTTATTATTAGTTATTGGGGGCCAGCGATCCTCAAATCTCATTTCTGTTGCTATTGGGTTTTACCCTATGCAACTTGTTTGGTGGAATCTAGCAAATCCATCAAAGTTAAAAGGACCCTTTGCTCATTATAGCAGGTCACAAACCCACTTTTTTGAAAATTGTAGGTGGCATCACTCGGCTCTCGACTGCTGTTAAAGTCCCAATCAGTCAGTGATGAAACCCAACCAATCCCAATTGGTATACCTAATATTTAACTAATGATCAACTATCATATGCCCCAATTTCGTTGGTTACTCTTCCCAATGAGATCTTAAGCATATTCAAAAATCAATTCTAACAGACCCAAATCTAGAGAATTACCAAAAAACTTCCCAGACATTATTAACACAAGTCAAGGTCAACTGATATCTGATTTATTTGCTAGTGTGACTTATCTCCTAGAGAATCAGTAGATAACCTAGGAAGCTGGAAAGATGGGCAAATATCCCAACAGAGACCAAAGCATTTAAGAACCTAGGCGCCAGAAAATTGGCTAGATTTATCCTAAAAATATTATCTATTGTAATAGATGCCCCAAATCAGACTAACTGATAATATGACTAATATTACTTCCCTTGTTGTAATTAAGTTAAGATACCAGATGGGTATCTGAAGGACTTTGTCTACAACCTATCACACTGAAACCAATGGCACTGTAAAATGAGTATAGTATGCTTGTTGGTTTTGCAAAAGTTGAATGCTTAAAAACTGTCAAGTTAGAACCTTTTCTGCCATCCGCCTTGTTTGACTATAAACATTGCCTTTCACTAATCAAAGAGATACTTGCCCTTTCAGTTAATCTATAGAAAAGTATCCTGCGCTCACCTATCATATACTTATGCACTCATTAAGATAACATGAGTTTTACTTAAGACTTAATGAAACTCACTTAAAAACTTGGCCCTTTTGCAGATGATATGACTACTTTAATGCACAAACTGTAAAAGCAAGTGTTAAAAATTTAATGTTTGGGAGAGTTCTACTTTAACTAACTTCACTATAAGAAAGTTGGTTTTTATTTTAAAGATTATGGCTTTAATTGAACTAGAAGACTAAAAACATTTTAAAAAAACCTTTAATATCATAAAAAACGTCCACGCACACTTATACTCTGATAGATGACATAAAGGGTTGCCTTATTAAGAGATTGCATACTAAATCTTTGAAAAGATACCAGCAGAGAGCAGGATTAACATGCAAAGCATTTCAAAACCATTTGATCCCCACTCATTTTTGTTACTGATTTTTAATCATGTGATGGAAGTGGTTTAAGTTATTTACTAATTATATATTAATAAACTAATTTATGTACTTAAGTTTATACTTCTCTAAATACTAAATTGAGGCTTTAATAAATTTTTTCGCCAATTTATATCTGGCCAGCCTCACTTTTTATAGTAGATTATATTTATTGTACACCAACCCTACTTATAGGTATAATAAAAAGTTACAAATAATTCCTCATCATTCTGATGTCACTCAACCCTGAATTATCAATGTATTATAATAGACTTCATCTTAAAGACGTGGAAAATAGATTGCATATTTATTTGGTTATTTATTTATAATTTTTATTGCTGAAGTGCAGCTAGAAATTTTTTAACATTATGAAAGAAATATTATACTTGACCATGCCATGCGTTGGCATAAAATCATCATTAATAGTTCTTTATTATCCTCATCTAATTGTCTCTGCAAGCTGGTATATTATAAATTTACTAATTGTTGTAAATGCCCTGAGGCTTAGAAATTTTACTCTCTGTCTTATATGAATAATATGCTACAGGCTTAAAATTCTTAGGCGCTTCTTAGGTATAACTATTTTCACCAATGATAACCATAAGATTGAGAATAAATATTATGAACAGACTGTCATTTTAGAAGATATTGTTCTCATAATAGCTTCCTAAAGCCTACCAAGACCAAAATTATCAAATGTGAGCCCCATAGCTACTGTCAGTACTAAAGGCTATGGTGCGCTTTTAGTTGAAGTTTAATAAAAACCTGTTTACAATAAAATATAGAATTTATTTAGTGTTTTAGGTCACTTTATCAAACAGCTACCATTGTATTTTGTGTGCATCTTCACATGTGCATCTGATTTTTGACGCTGATTCATCAATTGAAAAAACAGTGATATTTACACTTTTATAATGAGAGTTTTTGTCAGTGTTACTCTTTTTGTAATTAGTATGTGATCCTTTGCAATGAGATTGGATTTTAACTAAAAATAGATTGAGGGTTCATGTTACAACTGAGTAAAAAAGTACAATTCAAAGTACTAAGGAAGCCTCTTTGATCATGATAAGAGATGTACTCCATGTATAAGGATAGAAATAGATTCTGGAATGTAAGCAATGATGCAAAAATTTAAGTCCAATGTTAGAATAGTTTGATAATTTATTATACCATGATGTATTGGTATCATTAATGGTAGGTTAAGATTGGCGCTAGATCGTCATATTCCAACTGCACAGGTAGATATACCAACAACAAAAAGTATTGTTTGAAGACAGTAACTTCTACAAAAATTTAGCAAAATATTCATTGTTTTCAGAAACAAGGTTTTTATTTAAGAAAGTAAGAGAGCACCATGGAATCTTAATTATTTCAGAGGCTCATGGGCTTTTTCAATTAATTGTCCTGATATGCTGTTACAGCTTCTTATGAAGTAGATCTATCTCCCTTTGCCAAACCTCCTCAGATATGCTCCTCAACCAGCGATCTCATTAGTGCTTTTTTTGTTACTAAGCAGCATTATAAATAAAAGACTAAAATCAATGCTTCCAATTCTGTTCAGGAGTCAGATAATTAGGGCCAAGTCATTTTGATACAAAAGGTAAAATCTACTGAACATTAACATTACTGAAGGATTGCTCATAATAAATTTAGTGCCCTATTAATGATGGTTTTATGCTGGTATGGGGCAACGTAGATTAGTTACAAAGAGATAAAATAGGAGGCGAACTAAAGATTGAGTCCATGGCATTGGCGGAAGAAAAGGTTAAGTAGCGAGAAATGTGGTGGCAGGATTTAGGGATTCAATTAAGTGTAGATTAATACATTAGACCACTACTTATAAAAGCTAGGGCCGCATGGCATACTAAGTATTATACCAATTGGGTCTGCTATTTAATTATTAATAAAATTATGAATCTAAGTTTTAAGATAATGTAACCAGATGGTTGGTCAAACCAATTACAACATGGTAATTCGCGCATTAGTATACAATTTGGTATTTACTCACAGTCCAATTAATTGGTTGCCAGTATATGATATTAAAACCTACAATATAAAATAAAATTAGATGAAGTGAGGGTAGACTGGATAAGATATATTTGGAATAGGGACTCGTCCCCTATATCATTATTATAGTAAAGTTAGAACTGAAATTATATTATCTAGCTTTTCTTTCCTGTAATGATAACATTAGTTACAATGATTCTATTTAAACAGAAAATTTTTGATAATCGCGCAGGTGAGATGGGCGATTTCAACAAATACCAACTAAACTGGGCGAAATCCATATCAGGAAATGGACAAAATGGTGCGTCAAAGGGCAAAAAACGCCCTGGAGGGGAGCCAGAAACCTTCTCTGCTAAAAAACCATAAACCCAAACACCATTCAGGTTTGTGGAGTTTACCACAAAACAAAACCAATACATGAAAATCCAATATGACCAACACCTAACAAAGGTGAAGCGTGGGCTCTGACTCTTCTTATGGTTCAAGTCCCTAACTCTGTGGAAGAAGGTGGGCGAGGCACAAGCCTCCCTTTTTCCCCAAGTGGTGTATGTTACCACCCATACCATTTATTGTGGATGGATCAATATGGGTTTTAAAACCAAAGAAGATGCAGATGCTACCACAAAAGTCTGCATCAAGATTGACCTCCCTGAGGGCAAATGAATTGTGTGCACCACGTGCACCAGATGGAATGAAGCGAACACTTTGTTCATCTCCTTTACTCACTCCCTACCAACCTTCCCCACAAGCTGATCGAGGAGGAGCTCCAAATTGGACTCCAAAGCTATGGAGAAATAAAACAGCTAGAATTACATTGATTCCACCTGAAGCCAAACCTGTGTACAGGAAAGGCGATCGCTGTGATAAACCCAGTCCCCAACGTGGCTGCAGACCTAACAAAAATCCCAATCACAGTGGTACTTCATCTCCCAGATGGGAGAGTGTCAAAGCCATTCTGTGTGACACTGGAACACGAACCGCCTATCTGCAACCACTGCACCACATTGGGGCACAAGGAACACGCATGCCCTGTGAAGGAGGGCATCTTGGCCCCAGACTTCTTTGATGATGCCATGGATGAAGATGAAGAGACCTTCAGTAAGATTATTGATGCCAACCATGCCTTCCTCTGGGGAGAGGATGGGCATTACATCCTCATAGACCCATTATCACCCAAACTATGAAAACAGGTACAGAAGGCCCACAAACGGGTAGCAGACAAGGCTGCATCACTCATGGCCTCCTCCATTGACCCCAGCTAAATCCAGGAGGACATAGAGGTAATCAACTGAGCCACCTAATTAGAGCAGAAAGCTCAAGCTGAAAATTTTCATAACAATTCAATTTAATTACCACGTGATTTAAATCAAACTAACTTACAGAACAATTCAGCTTCACTATGGGCAACAATTCAGGACCCAATTCTTCAAAGTCAAACCCCAAAACCACAGAATCCATTCAGCACACTGCACCAAATCACAAAAAGCCAAGAGCAGAAAAACCTAACAAAACCCCTAAAACTGCAAGACCCGCACAAAATCAACACAAGGTAAGGAATCAGATAGTGACTCAGAGTGGACTGGCCCAATCACACAGAGCGCGTTCAAGGCTTTGAATGGTGGGCTAGGGCCAGATAGCCTTCCCAACCGCTCCTGAGGCGCTTTGGGCACCTCAGTTTCAACAGGCCGCTAAACATCCTGGAAGCCAGGGTTCAAGCGTCCCAAGCCAAAAAGCTGGACTTTCTGTGAAAACCCCCTGTAGACATCTTGGTCATCCAAGAAACCCACTGTCTACATTGGGAAGAGGGATCCTGGTTAGCCAGAGTCTCATCATCCCAGTTAGTATGGACGTCTTAGTGTAGGGTGGTTGTCCAAAACTACAAAAAATTAAAAATTACAAACTCCTTGTCATACCTTCACAGCTGTGTCCTGGTAGCAACAATCACATGCCAAGAGGAAACAATCTCGATAGCATGCATCTATCAACCGTGCACCGCAGCTGAGAGAAAACAATTCCTTGAAACCATCCCAACACTAAACCTCCCACCAGATACCATCCTGTTGAGCGATTTTAACTGCTGGGACAACACAACATGGACTGATGTCCCAACCACAGGGGATACCCACTGGGGCACATCAATTTCCGTGCAATGAAGGCATCCATTGGCCTGTATGACACCCTCCACCCCAGGTCTCCACTCCTTTCTTACACGACCCGCCCCAATATACATGAGGGAATGCTCATCTCAATGAGATGCATCTACTACATCCTCACACTGAAAACCCAGCGCTCATCCTCCTTAATTTTCCAACAAAAAAGATCAATTTTAATGACCACCAACTCGTTTCAGTGCAGCTCTTGCCAACCCAAACTCACACACAGATGTCAACCTGGAGGAAGCTATACCCAGAGAACAAAAAGTTACCTGTTATATCCAACTGGACTAAACATGAGGCCACAAACCCGGAATTTTCAACCTTGTTCATATTGGATCCCATAAAAACCTGGGCAAAATTTAAATCCAAACTAATAAACAAAACTCTCCATCTCGCCTTGTGCAAGTACACCACTGAAAAAGCCACCATCTGGCGCATCTTGGTAGAGCTGGACCACCTCAAGAACAACATCCAGAAGTCCAGCTATAGCCCCAACTGGGGGTACAAATGGGCGGAAATATCCGCCCACCTAAACGCCCTCATCTTCAAACAACAACACAGAAACAAAGTATTGAGAAAAGGTAAGTTCATTAAAGAAGGCAAAGATTGTTTAGTATATTTCTTCTGCCAATTCCACTTCTGAGGCAACTAGCCTGCGTTCACACAGGTCTGTAAAGCTGACGGCACCGTGGCAATTGATCCAGTGGAGATCATGGCAGAAGTACACCGCTATTACACCAAACTGTATTATGACACCCCACCCAACCCTCAAAATAAAAAAAATTATACACGCCGCCATAATACAAAGTGCATCGCCAGATTATAACCACCTGAACCTTATAACACATGAGGAGCTCTGGGACACAGTCCGCGATGCACCACGTAGGAAACTTCCAGGCCCTGATGGGATACCTTATGAATTTTACAAAAAATACTTAAAACAAATTGCCTCCCTCCTCTTAGCTCCAATGAACCAGTGCCTACTAGAGACACGCCTCCTTCCTGGTGGCCAGGACTCCTATGTCATAACTCTTTATAAAAAGGGCGACAAACTGGCCTGGCCAACTGGCGGCCAATTGCACTCTCTAACACTGACACAAAACTACTTACAAAAGTTTTAGCAACCAGATTAGGCACAATAGCCTCCAAAGCCCTGTCACCCAACCAATTCAGATTCAAACCAGGACGCTCAATATGGACCAATTACACTCCATCGCCAACATTTGTCAGTTTAAAGCATCTGGAGCCATGTTATTCCTAGACCAGGAGAAGGCATACAATCGCGTTAGCTGGCCATACCTGAAGGAATGCCTAAGCGCCTTCAGACTCCCACTCAGGTTCATAAACTGGGTGATGCTCCTCACAGAATCCGCATTTATAGCTGTGTGCAGCTCTGGCTTTTTAACCAACAAGATCACACCACGCAGAGGGCTCAAATAAGGGGACCCCCTCAGCCCACTACTGTACAACTTCAGCTTTGATCCACTCCTTCGCATTGATGACTCACGCCTCATGGGCATAACCACACAAGGCCAGCCACTAGTCAAGATACTAGCCTTTGCGGATGACTGTGTGAAAGGTATAGCTACCAAAAAAGATGCCTGACAGCGGAACTGACCCTAGAGGAATATTCCATTGTGAGCAACGCATCACTCAACAAAGGAAAACAGAAATAATCCTCCTAGGCAAATACATTAACAACTGGGCCACAACATCCAAACCCCACAGCCCTCCATGAAGGGCAACCCACTCATCCTACCCTTTGCATCACCTCCCACAACCAACCCTGTCTTCACCTTGGGATATGTTTGTAAACATGGGGTATGCCAATGAGACAATTGAGGACATTCTACTACAGTGGGTATTCAACCGCATTGCCTCCCTTAAGGGGAGATCCCCAGGGCTAACGGGGTGAGTAACTGTTGCCAACTCACTCATCCTCCTGATGCTGCGGTTCCCTGACATACAATCTTCTTTTTGCCCACTTTCATATCCTCAATCCGCGCACTTATCCAGGGATGGTTGTGTACTGGATCCCAGCCACCTGTACGGGTGGAATCACTCTTTGGACCACGCTCCAGCGGAGGCATGAGCTTAATAGACTTTGAGGTCAATGTCAACCGTATTTTGGGCACCTGTATAGAGAAAGTTCTAGCCTCAGACCTCCAACAACAACACTGGTATAGAGTGGCAAGGGCCAACTTTGCACAGGCACTCAAAATACCCATCCCACACAACACATCCAGCCTTCTCACATACCTTGTGAACTGCCCCAATGAAGCGGGCCCACATGTAACCCACTTCACTTTAAATGCCTCCTCCACACCATTTGGCACATGGGGTGAACCATCATTATCACTGCCACTAGTTAAAGAAGTGGAAGTCCTGAGCTCACTTTACGCTAAGGAAACTAGAGGACCACCCCCAGAGGGATATACACGCTGCAACCCCAACCATTGCAAGTATCAACTACCTAGATGCTTTGGACATCCCCTACGACCTTACAACTCAGAAGGTAATATGGAGGCTAACGCATCATCCACTCCTCCAGGCAAGGGTAAGAGCTAACACCTGGCGTTGCCTCAGAAGAACCTATATAAAAGCAGACCGCACCAACTCCCTCCATGCAACGTGCACAATATGTGGAGGGGACGGCACCCTGGACCATCGCCTAGAAGCATTCCCCACATTCAGAGGTATATGGCGGGAAGTTGCGTGTCTGTTAAGGACCCACACCGCCCAGAGCTGTCAATATCCCAGAGCCTCCTCGCACTCCAACTTAGAATCCCGCTACCACCCACACTCTGTTCCCTGATAGTCGCCATTGCAATGTGGACGATCCACACCATAGCACTGGATGCATTCAAGGGAAACATGCCCATCATCCATGAGACAATCAGCAAATTTCACGTTCACCTACTGGAACACTTCCAAGCCTGGCTTTACAGATACATGAGACTGAAGCAACAACAATTTTTTGAGTCATGGTTCCCAGTCTGGTTTCTGCGTACAGACCCATTCCTCCTTACCTGCTCCATAACAAGGTATACCCCTTCATAGTAAGGCATCCTCATCCCCCACACCTGGCGGTACCAGCTGGCAACAGGGGTAGCTCGCCTACTCCAGGGTGCCTAAAACTTCTAATCCTCGCTATATTTCGCCTACCCCTATACCACTACATATATTTGGTATTGTCCGTCCTCTGGTCAACTTACCTCAGTTAAATAAAATAAAAAATTTTACTAGCTATTTAGTCAATGGATTGCTGAAGAGATGTTTTTCTGTATTTTTTGTTTCCAAATTTTCCATTATCATTATGAACTTCTTGGGGATGACAACTTATTAATAATATTTCTGGGCCATAAGCATGATAAATCATTGATAAGTAAGTTTATCTTAAAGAATAAAGTTCTAGATCAAGATGAACTATAAAATCATAAACCCTAGGTTAGGGATTCAAGTTACTAGGGTGAAGTCTGACATTGCCTTTCCAGCTTTGACTAGAAATGACAATTACTATGTTGTGGATGACTAACTTAGTATAAATCTGCATCTACATAATTGGGATAAACATTAAAAACTGGTGAATTTGGCATAGTTAATAGCTAATTAGGCATGGGGATTATCTCAGCTAAATTTCATATAAGCATTTAGAGTTTTGGATAAACATTTTTTGACATCAGTTTTGATTTTTTTGGGAAAGCTTTATCTTTAAGAGAAGAGACCAAAAGTTGAGATATTTAACCATATAAGGAAAATACGCTTTTCTCCCATATTGGGGATGATGAGTAGTGCTTGAGGACATGATGTAAAAATAATACTTAAAAAGATGACAATTATAATAAAATCTTGAGAAGGCATTCACGGCTTAGATTGAATTTTGATATTGGGTTTAACCTCTAGTTTGATGGTGTAATCTTAGAATTGTTGGTAATTTATCAGTGATGGCAAAATGACTTTTCTTTCTCGTTGCAAACACTTTTGCAACCCATTCAATTCAAGACTAAATCTAATTTGATAATCTCATAGAGGGGATTAGTCTGCGCCCATGTCTGGGAGCAGTTGGGCAAGCAAGGCAAGAGGAGCAGGCGGAAGGCCCGCGGCCTCTAACGTTTGAAAACGCCCCAGAGAATCCGGCGGAATAGAAAAAAATATAAAAAAACTGGCGGTCACAATTTCCCCAGAGATACTCGCGTGGCAAGCACGATGCAACCAGTACATCAATACGCCACATTCCCAGCCACTTTCGTTGGTGGAATTTGGAGTCCATGTGTATCTGGACATCCAAAAAATGGCCCTATGGGAAAAATTTTGTGAAGATGTACACAAAATTTTCCCGACCGCGGTGTACGTTGCACCTCACTCCATGTCGTGCAGTTGGCTGGACCTAGGTTTTGAAAGCAAAATAGCAGCAGATGAGGCTGCAGCGGTGCGCGTAGTGGTCAACCTCCCTGAAGGGCAACGGGTCATTGAAACTAAATGCACCAGATGGACAAAATCAAACCAAATTTTCCTCACGTTTGACTTTTTGCCTACTATGGTAAAACGTGACATTTTGGAGCAACACCTGAAAAATGGTCTCGCCATATACAGCGAAATACAATCTTTCGAAATGCAACGTTTCACGCTGATGCCACACCTGTGCACCGGCAAAGCCATCGCAGTTCTGACCTCAACTGAGGAGATCGCGAAGGACCTAACCCAGATCCCGCACTCCACCTTTATTGATATTGCAGGGCACACCACCCACCCATTCTGGGTAACCGTGGACAGCGCGCCCCCCATTTGCACCCACTGTGACATGTTCAGCCATAAGGCACATGTGTGCCCCATTAAAGAGGGCATTACATTCCAAGAGCACCCCTCGGTGGCCATGGCCAGCGGAGAGGCGCACTACGAACCAACCACAAGCACCAAAGAGGCTTTCCCATGGGGAGCACAAGGCTGCTACCTATTGGTAAAGCCCATCTCCCCGCAGGAGTGGAAGAAGGCCAAGCAGGCCCATAGGACTGCGGCCAAGGAAGCGGCCAAGGTCACCACCACCATCCCATACTCACAACGCCAGGAGGACATGGAGACCTTCGTGGTGGAAGCAACTTGGGAATCCATCACCCAATCAGATTGGGAGGCCCAAGCCGAATGGGCCACTCAATCCAAGGATCCAATGGGAGATTTGATCTCACCCAATTGCTGCACCTAAGCCTCAGTTGAAACCGACTTGGGACCTATCCCAACCAAAAAATTTTTTTTGCCCCACTCGACGGTGCACCGAACTTATCCGCACCGCAAAAAATTCGTCTGACGTTGGGAAAACAAAAAGTGAAGGCCAAAGCCAACGTGACTCTTTCTGCAAAAATTAACAAAAACCCCGATAGCGTTGCTGCTAATACCCACGCTGCTGTGAAAGCCCATGGGGACCTGGAAGAGGCTGGTGGGCCAGGGGCCCACCCCCTTGCACCTAAGGTGAGATGCAGGAAACCTTCACTCTAGGGATGCTGAATATCGCCGGACTTAAGGCCTCCCCATCCCAGGGTAGGAAACTGAGTTTTTACAAAATAATTTACCCGTGAATATCCTGGCCATCCAGGAAACCCACTGTCCACAAGGTTCTGAGGAAGCTTGGAAAACAATGCTCCTACCATCCCTATCCTTTTGGTCGAAGCACTGTGGGGTGCTAATTCAGAAAAACAATTTTTCAAATTTACATCTTCAGAAACATTCCTAAATGACTGAGTGCTCGTTGTCACCTTCTCATGGGCCGATGTTGCACACACAATTGTCAACATTTACGCCCCAAATGGTGCACAAGAGCGTCAGGAATTTTTCTCATCAGTCAAATCCCTCCCGCTACCCCCGATTCTTTCCTAATTGGCGACATGAACTGTTAGCTAACCTCACCGACGGACTGGTGGCCGCCCTCACCCCACGCCCCACAGGGTCACGTAGAACTACGCGTTCTAAAAGCCACCCTTGGGTTAATGGATGCGCTGCCGTGACATGCCCCACTGCTCAAAAACATGACGCATCCCCACATCCACAACGGCCAATTAAGGTCCATGACCCGCATTGACCTTATTCTAGCACCGGCGAAATTCCAACCCCACATCTCCCACTTCAAAACAACGAAAATGGAATTCTCTAACCACTGACTGGTCTCGATAACATACCACTTACCCGTCACAGTTGCAAAGGCCCCACATTGGTGCAAAATCCGCCCCCCAGAGCTAGCGTCGCCAGGATTTTCCACGTGGGTGGAAGAGGCAACTTTGGCAAAATCATTTGTTGCACCGTTTTGCATGGACCCCATTTCCACATGGGCAACTTTCAAAAAAGACACCATCCGCCACTATCGCCATCTCTCATCCAGACGCTCACGAGCCACATCAGCAGTTATATCGCGCGTGCTGGCGGAATTGGCCCACTTGGAGTCCAACATTCCAGCCTCAGGATATAGCCCTGCATGGGGCCAGAAGTGGGCGGAGGCAGCAGCCCACCTCAACGCACTTGAAAGGCAACACAAACATCGGGTTTGTGTCCAATACAGGGCCACACGCATCACTAAAGGTGACAAGTGCACCGCATACTTCTTCAAAAATTTTTTGCACCACACCAGAGCGTGGCCTGCACACAGGTACGAAGATTGGATAACTCTATCGTGGACACACCGGCTGAAGTGGCAATCAAAACGCAAAGATATTACTCCGAGTTATACTGAGCTGAACCAATTCAGCCAGCCGAAATGGCAGAATTTCTTGACAGAGCTCATATCTGCACCATTTTCCAATACCCAGAAATAATGAATTTAATTACTCCGAACGAATTATGGACTACCATTCGCAGTGCACCAAACCAAAAATGCCCAGGCCCAGATGGCATTCCATATGAGTTCTACAAAAAATATTTTAAATACATATCCCCATTGCTGCTAGCCTCACTCAACCAAAGCCTGTTGGAAACGCGCCTCCTACCAGGAGGACATGAGGCTTTTACAGTCACACTCTTCAAGAAAGGGGATAGGCTAGACTTAGCCAACTGGCGCCCCATTATTCTAACAAACACAGACACCAAAATTTTAACAAAAATCATGGCTAACCGTTTAGGGACTGTAGCATCTGCCACCATCTCTCCAGAACAATTTGGTTTCATCCCCAGAAGGTCAATTTGGGATAACGTGCACTCTGTGGCTAATGTGTGTCATTCCACAGCCTCTGGGGCACTTGTATTCTTGGACCAACAAAAGGCCTATGATAGAGTAAACTGGGAATACCTTAGGGCCTGCCTCCAACAATTCCGCCTACCTCCCCGCTTCATTAACTGGGTGATGCTGCTCAATCTGCAACAATGGCTGTGCGCGGCCCAGGTTTCCTAACGGATGTAGTCCATCCTCAAAGGGGCCTGCGACAAGGGGACCCCCTGAGCCCACTCTTATACAACTTCAGCCTTGACCCACTACTGCGAAATGTGAATGCCCAACTCACTGGGGTCCATGTGCCAGGCCAAACCCCAGTCAAGATGATGGCATTTGCAGATGATTGCGTGGTGGGGGTGTCTAATAATAAAGATGCATGCGCGCTTGAAGCCCTCATCCAGGAATATTCCCAGGTAAGCAACGCGGCACTAAACGCCTCCAAAACCGAAATCATTCTCCTTGGTCGGTTTCAGAACTGCTGGGCCCTAGCAAGTAGTTCCCAACCCCAACCCAGCTACTCGCCCAAGTCCACGCCTTACTAACTCAAAACACACCACTCCACTGGTGCTCCCCTTTGTGCCGCGACCTACCATAGGACCGGTACGCCATCTGGGCGTGTGGTTGGAGGCAGGAGGATACGCGTCAGTAGTAATGGAGGGCCATATACTGGACAACGTGACGAAGCGAATCGCCTCTCTCAGAGCCCACCCTACTACCCTCACTGGCAGGGTTGTTCTTGCCAACTCTATGCTCCTATCCAAATTCTGGTTTGGAGCCCACGCCATCCCTTCTCCCCAAGCTTCTTCAAATCCCTGTATGCTTTGCTACAAGGTTGGCTTTGGTCAGGCCGCCCTCCACCAGTACGGCTAGAGGTCATGTTTGGCCCTCATCATCATGGTGGCATGGGCCTACTTGACTTCAAAGCCCATGCCGCCAAGATCCTAGGCACCTGGATTGCGGCCGTCACTGCTCCTACACTCCCATCCCAACACTGGTCCCGCGCGGCCCACTCCAACTTCTCCCAAGCCTTGGGCCTCAACAATCCATCAAACCCCACTCCCTGATGAAATACCTCGCATCACACACATCAGCCACAGGTCCTCACGGGACCAAAACCCACTACAAACGAATCCTACTCTCCATGCGAAGCGCAGAGTGGAGAATTTGTATTAGTGGACATACAACCCAAAGAGGCCGCCCCCTCTCCTCAGTTCACACAAGAGGTACAGGGGCTACCCATCCATGATGGCGTGATCCCCACTCGACCCCAAGTCCTATCCAGGGTGGACTACCTGGACATGATGGACATCCCTTATTCCACTGAGACCCAAAAGACTATCTGGAAATACGCACACCATCCTCTGTTGCAGCCTCAAGTCCGTTCCCATGTGTGGCGCTGCCTGAGGTGGGTGTATCGTACAGCTGAGCGCTCTAATGCTTTACACTCATCCTGTGTCGTGTGTGGCCAGTATGGAACGCTGTTTCACCGCCTGGAGAAGTGACCCACCTCTAAAGTAATATGGCGCGAAGTCCAACGTCTGCTAGGCCAGGATTAAACACATCCATTCAGTCTGTCAAGAGATATGTTTGCTTCATCAATGGCCTCCCCCTCCCACCCTCCCTTCGTGCTCTGGTGGTTGCAATCGCCATGTGGACTATCCACACAATTGTCTTGGATGCCATCGCCGGATCCATCACCACCCTCCCTGAAGCTGTCCACAGATTCCGGTCTCATTTGGTGGATCACTTTCAAGTGTGGATGTTTGGATATCTCCCACCACGTCGCCGGCAGCTGGTCTCCTCCTGGTTCCCAGTCTGGTTCATCAAATCAGACCCCTTCCTCCACACGTGCTCAATAGTGGCTACGCCCCCTACACACGTTCCCTCCCCCTTCCCATAAGTGGCGTTCCCGCTGGCAACAAGAGATAGCATCACTTCTCTGGGGTGCCTCACCTGGTACTGAGTTTTGTCTCATCTGAGTCATATTCGGAAGTGTCCGTCCCATGGTCAGCCTTCCCCACAATAAATTTAAATTTAAATCAGTGATGGCAAAATGATTCTTTATAGCTGTAAAGATGGTGGGCAGTATACATTCAATTATAAATTAAGTTTTTTATGGTCAAAAGTAATTGTTTTGATAGATAAACTTAGACTTATGATTAGGAGGCGTCAGTTTAGAAAGTATGATATAAGTGTTATAGTAGCAAAGGGAAAATATAAAGTTGTACTGTTAGCTAAACTTTTAGTGAAGACAGTAAATCTTATCTTGGCCTTGCTTTAAATAAAAATGGTGGTCTTGCCTGGAGATTATTAATCATGCTGAATTTCAGCTTGCTATATATGTTGAGGCACTGCATACTGAAGGTATCCTTGACTTTGACGTTATTTTTACCACCTACTGCTCCCTGTTGTTAATGCCCACTCTCCTATTCTGTCCATCCTGTTGTGTGCTCTCTAAACTACCTGGATGGAGACCCCTAACCCCAATTCCCCATCTGATATGGATTTTCAGGCTATTTACTAAAGAACCATATTTAAATTCTTTTATTTCTAATAATTTCTTTATTTAAGCATATTGCAAATAGAAATTCTAAAATTTCCCCCTTTTGGGGTGGGCCTATGTTGGGCTTTTCCCCAATATGAGGGAAGCTTAAAATTTGGGTTCCAATTCGCCTCTTATTTAATCCTTGCCTACTTATATTTATGCATTAGTTTATTGATGTATGCTTTTTAGGATGAAGGCCCAAAAATAACATTACCTTAAAGTTGCTGGTCTGTCAGTCAATGCTAGGTTGGGCTGAAGGCAAAAAATTATTAGCTTCAAATTTGCTGGCATTGACAAATACTTAATTACCACTATATCCATTCTGATGAAACCCCTTGGGAGAAATCTCTTTGAAAACCCCATTCTGACAAGCTTATGCAATTCCTCCCTATTTTCGCCTAGTTCCTACCTTCCCTAGTACTATTAATTACTATGAGAATATTAAATAAATTACCCTCTTTTTTAATCTTAAGTTGATTTTTCCTAGTTAACCTAACTAGTTATTTTTGCCTGCTAAAAGCAGGGATTTTTCCTTAGTTCAGCGAAGCTGCCAAGAGATTTTCCCCAACAATGATCATTCCATTGTGTGATTTGTCCTATAGAGAGAAAGTCTCCTAGGCGATTTCGCTGGTGCTAATAACGCCTAATAGGTGTGTAGCCTTTAAAAGACATGCTTTTATAATATATATCACAAAACATTAACAGTCCTATTAGTAATATATAAGATTATAAAATAATTTTAGCCTGTCTTTATTCTTAAAAATAATACCCTAATTTCATCATTTTGTACCCCTTTTTAATAAGGGGTCACTATGATTAAGATTCTGGGTTGATAATCTGGTAGCAACTTCTCTAAATCTTTTAGATTTTTAGGAATGATAGATCAGGGGTTATTGATTCTTTAGCATTAAAAAAAAGAAAAGATTTTAGTAAAATAAACGGCTTTCATTAAAAATGTTGATAATTAATTAAATTATTAGAAGAATGCAATTTTTCTGATGACATTTGCCTCAGATGATCTGATCAACCTGCTAGAATGATAGATGATTTTGAGGGAAGAGGATTGTTTGCAGAGGCCCTTATATTGGTGATTTGATAAATTTGTCATAATTTTGTTAGGCCTTAGTAAAGATAAGAAGTCTGGTCATGAATGCGCTCATTTTGTCTGGTCAAGTGACTCATCAAGTCTTTAAAGACTTTGTGAAGATGAGGCAATTTTGTCATGCGTTCTCATTGCTTAATCTAAATGCATATGGTGATGGTAGGTAATGTTAAACCTTAGAGAAAAAAGCATTTGGATCAGTTTTAATTTATATTATCAAAACATCTGGGGCACTTGACAATTTGTTTTTGCTTTACACAAATAGGTGTATTAGAAACAACGGAAAATTTATTTATGGCTCTGTGGAGGTATTTGGCTCTGCCTGTCTTTATAAAAACGTCAGAGTACTGGAGGGCCTTAACAAAATTGTTTTTAAGTTTCCAGTTAGTGGATCATAATTGGGTTGATTACGGGCCTCCTCAGGTTGTTGTCACTTTGTTAAACAGCTTATAGGTTAAGACAGGTAATTTTTAGTATGTTGTGGAGGCATTCAGTATTATAATTCTCAAATTAAAGTCTTTTATGAAAACCTTCCAGATAATTGGCCATGTTTTAGCTTTTGCGTTCTATGAACATCCACCTCCAAATAATATCAACTATTGATAACCAGCTTAAGATCATTTCGTTGTTATTCATTTTGTTAGGTCTAATGGAACTCTGGCGTGGTATTGTGCCCTATAGTGAGCACTGCATGTAGGGTCTCTGCTTAGTTATATACTCAAATAGTGCTTATCTCCAAATAAACCTGCGCAAAAGAACTAGAAGTACTTTTAGCATTTTTATTAATTCTATGGGGCTAAAGAGAACAGCATATCACTTACCAAACGACCAGTAAAGATGGGTTTTTTGAAGCAGGTTGGATAATAACCCTATTTTTAATTTCAGAAGTTCTATAAATTTTCATGAAACCTCAACAATATGCTTCTCTATATTCAATACCCTATGAATTTTCACACTAAAGATGATTGGTACTGGTGCTTTCCTTAGACACTAGCTTAAATATATTTGATTTGTTTTGGACTGCATTATAAATATAACTATAAGGTGAAAGTATTAATTGAATGAAGTTGGTAATTTTGAATTTATTGAATTTATTGCGGGGAAGGCCAACCATGGGACGGACACTTCCAAATATGACTCAGGAAAGACAAACTTAGTACCAGGGGAGGCACCCCAGAGAAGCGATGCTATCTCTTGTTGCCAGCGGGAACAACACTTATGGGGAGGGGGAGGGAACGTGTGAAGGGGACATAGCCACTATTGAGCACGTGTGGAGAAAGGGTCTGATTTGATGAACCAGACTGGGAACCAGGAGGAGACCAGCTGTCAGCGATGCTTGGGAGGTATCCAAACATCCACGCTTGAAAGGGTCACCAAATGAGACCAGAATCTGTGGACAGCTTCTGGGAGGGTGGGGATGGAGCCAGCGATGGCATCCAAGACAATCGTGTGGATAGTCCACATGGCGATTGCAACCACCAGAGCACGGAGGGAGGGTGGAAGGGGGAGGCCATTGATGAAGCAAACATATCTCTTGACAGACTGAAGGGATGCATTTGATCCTGGCCCAGCAGACGTTGAACTTCGCGCTATATCACTTTAGAGGTGGGGCACTTCTCCAGGCGGTGGAACAGCGTTCCATACTGGCCACACATGACACAGGATGAGTGTAAAACGTTAGAGCGCTCAGCTGTATGATACACCCGCCTCAGGCAGCGCCACACATGGGAGCGGACTTGAGGTTTCAATAGAGGATGGTGTACGTATTTCCAGATAGTCTTTTGGGTCTCAGTGGAATAAGGGATGTCCATCATGTCCAGGTAGTCAACCCTGGATAGGATATGAGGTCAAATGGGGATCACGCCATCATGGATGGGTAGCCCCTATACCTCTTGTGTGAACTGAGGAGAGGGGCGGCCTCTTCAGGTTGTATGTCCGCTAATATGAATTCTCCACTCTGCGCTTCGCATGGAGAGTAGGATTTGTTTGTAGTGGGTTTTAGTCCCGTGAGGACCTGTGGCAAATGTGTGTGATGCGAGGTATTTCATCAGGGAGTGGGGGTTTGATGGATTGTTGAGGCCCAAGGCTTGGGAGAAGTTGGAGCGGGCCGCGTGGGACCAGTGTGGGATGGGAGTGTAGGAGCGGTGACAGCCGCGATCCAGGTGCCCAGGATCTTGGTAGCATGGGCTTTGAAGTCAAGCAGGCCCATGCCACCTTGATGATGAGGGCCAAACATGACCTCTAGCCATACCGGTGGAGGGCGGCCTGACCAAAGCCATCCTTGCAGCAAAGCATACAGGGATTTGAAGAAGCTTGGGGAGAAGGGGATGGCGTGGGCTCCAAACCAGACTTTGGATAGGAGTATAGAGTTGGCAAGAACAACCCTGCCAGTGAGGGTAGTAGGGTGGGCTCTGAGAGGGGCTATTCGCTTCGTCACGTTGTCCAGTATATGGCACTCCATTACTGCTGACGCATATCCGCCTGCCTCCATCCACACGCCCAGATGGTGCATCGTTCCTATGATAGGACGTGGCACGAAGGGGAGCACCAGTGGAGCAGTGTGTGTTGAGTTAGTAAGGCGTGGACGTGGGTGATCAGATGGGCCAGGTTGGGAACTAATTGCTGGGGCCCAGCAAGTCTGAAACCGACCAAGGAGGATGATTTCGGTTTTGGAGGCGTTCAGTGCCGCGTTGCTTACCCGGGAATATTCCTGGATGAGGGCTTCAAGCGCGCGTGCATCTTTGTTATTAGACACCCCCACCACACAGTCATCTGCAAATGCCATCATCTTGACTTGGGTTTGGCCTGGCACATGGACCCCAGTGAGTTGGGCATTCACATTTCTCAGTAGTGGGTCAAGGCTGAAAATGTATAAGAGTGGGCTCAGGGGGTCCCCTTGTTGCAGGCCCCTTTGAGGACGGACTACTTCCGTTAGGAAGCCTGGGCCACGCACTGCCATTGTCACAAATTCTGTGAGCAACATCACCCAGTTTATGAAGTGGGGGGTAGGCGGAATTAATGGAGGCAGGCCCTTAGGTATTCCCAGTTTACTCTATCATAGACCTTTTGTTGGTACAAGAATACCAGTGCCCCAGAGGCTGTGGATTGACATGCATTATCCACGGAGTGCACATTATCCCAAATCGACCTTCTGGGGATAAAATCGAATTGTTCTGGGGAGATGGTGGCATATGCTACAGTCCCTAAACGGTTAGCCATGATTTTTGTTAAAATTTTGGTGTCTGTGGTTGTTAGAGAAATGGGGCGCCAGTTGGCTAAGTCTAGCCTATCCCCTTTCTTGAAGAGTGTGACTGTAAAAGCCTCATGTCCTCCTGGTAGAAGGCGCGTTTCCAACAGGCTTTGGTTAAGTGAGGCTAGCAGCAATGGTAATATATATTTTAAATATTTTTTGTAAAACTCTTATGGAATGCCATCTGGGCCTGGGCATTTTCAGTTAGGCGCACTGCAAATGGCTGTCCATAATTCGTTCAGAGTAATTAAATTCATTAATTCTGGGTATCAGAAAATGGTGCGGATATGAGCTTGGTCAAGAAATTCCGCTATTTCAGCTGGCTGAATTGGTTCAGCTCAGTATAACTCAGAGTGGTATTTCTACATTTCGATTGCCACTTTGGCCGATATGTCCACAATGGAATTATCCGATCTTCGCACCTGTGTGCAGGCCACGCTCTGGCATGGTGCAAAATTTTTTTTAAAGAAGTATGCGGTGCACTTGTCGCCTTTAGTGATACGTGTGGCCCTGTATTGGACATAAACCCAATGTTTGTGTTACCTTTCAAGTGCATTGAGGTGTTCAGCTGCCTCCGCCCACTTCCAGCCCCATGCAGGGCTGTATCCTGTGGCTGGGATGTTGGACTCCAAGTGGGCCAATACTTCCAGAGTGCACGAGATAACCGCCAATGTGGCTCGTGAGCGTCTGGAGGAGAGATGACAATAGTGGCGGATGGTGTCCTCTTTGAAAGTTGCCCATGTGGAAATGGGGTCCATGCAAAATGGTGCAACAAACGATTTTGCCAAAGTTGCCTCTTCCACCCATGTGGATAATCCTGGCGACGCGAACTTGGGGGTGGATTTTGCACCAATGTGGGGCCTTTGCAACTGTGAAGGGTAAGTGGTAGGTTATCGAGACCATTTGGTGGTCGGAGAATTCCATTTTCGTTGTTTTGAAGTGGGAGATGTGGGGTTGGAATTTCGCCGGTGTTAAAATAAGGTCAATGCAGGTCATGGACCTTAATTGGCCGTTGTAGACATGGGGACGCGTCATGTTTTTGAGCAGTGGGGCATGTCGTGGCAGCGCATCTATTAACCCAAGGGTGGCTTTTAGAACGCTAGTTCTACGTGACCCTGTGGGGCGTGGGGTGAGGGAGGCCACTGGTCTGTTGGTGAGGTTAGCCAACAGTTCATGTCACCAACTAGGAAAGAATCAGGGGGTAGTGGGAGGGATTTGACCAATGAGAAAAATTCCTGATGCTCATGTGCACCGTTTGGGGCATAGATGTTGAAAATTGCATGCACAATGTCAGCCCACGAGAAGGTGATGACAAGCACTCGGCCATTTAGGAATGTTTCTGAGGATGTGAATTTGAAAAAATTATTTTTTCAAATTAGCACCCCACAGTGCTTCGACTAAAAGGATAGGGATGGGAGGAGCATTGTTTTCCAAGCTTCCTCAGAACCTCGTGGACAGTGGGAAACCTGGATGGCCAGGATATCCATGGGTGAATTGTGTTGTAAAAAACTCAGTTTCCTAGCCCAGGATGGGGAGGCCTTGAGTCCGGCAATATTCAATGTCCCTAGAGTGAAGGTTTCCCCATCGCACCTTAGGTGTGAGGGGTGGGCCCCCAGGCCCACCAGCCTCTTCAAGGTCCCCACAGGCTTTCACAGCAGTGCGGGTGTTATCAGCAATGCTATTGGGGCTTTTGTTAATTTTTGTGGAAAGAGTCGCGTTGGCTTTGGCCTTCACTTTTTGTTTTCCCAACGTCGGACGAATTTTTTGCAGTGCGGATGAGTTCGGTGCACCGTTGAGCAGGTCAAAAATTTTTTTCAGTTGGGATAGGTCCCAAGTCAGTTTTGACCAGAGCTTAGGTGCAGCGATTGGGTGAGATCAAATCTCCCATCGGATCCTCAGATTGAGTGGCCCACTCAGCATGGGCTTCCCAATTTGATTGGATGATGGATTCCCAAGTCGCTTCTGCTGCGAAGGTCTCCATATCCTCCTGGCGTTGTGAGTGTGGGATGGCAGTGGTGGCCTTGGCCGCTTCCTTGGCTGCAGCCCTATGGGCCTTCTTGGCCTTCTTCTGCTCCTGCGGGGAGATGGGCTTTACCAATAGGTAGCAGCCTTGTGCTCCCCATTGGAAAGCCTCCTTGGCGCTTGCGGTTGGTTTGTAGTGCGCCTCTCCGCTGGCCATGGCCGCTGAGGGGTGCTCTTGGAATGTGACTCCCTCCTTGATGGGGTATGCGTGCGCCTTATGGCCAAACGCATCACAGTGGGTACAAATGGGGGGAGCGCTGTCCATGGTTACCTGGAATGGGTGGGTGGTATGCCCTGCAATATCAATAAAAGTGGAGTGTGGGATCTGGGTTAGTACTTCACGATCTCCTCAGTTGGGGTCAGAACTGCGATGGCTTTGCTGGTGCACAGGTGTGGCATCAGCGTGAAGCGTTGCATTTTGAAAGATTGTATTTCGCTGTATACGGCGAGACCATCTTTCAGGTGTTGCTCCAAAATATCACGTTTTACCATAGTAGGCAAGAATTCAAACGTGAAAAATTTGGTTTGATTTTGTCCATTTGGTGCATTTGGTTTCGATGACCCATTGCCCTTCGGGGAGGTCAACCACTATGCGCACTGCTGCAGCCTCATCTGCTGCTATTTTGCTTTTGAAACCTAGGTCCAGCCAACCACGTGACATGGAGTGAGGTGCTATATATACCGCAGTCAGGAAAATTTAGTGTACATCTTCACAAAATTTTTCCCATAAGGCCATTTTTTGGATGTTCAGATACACCCAGACTCTGAATTCCACTGACAAAAGTGGCTGAAAGTGTGGCGTGTTGATGTACTGGTTGCATCATGCTTGCCACATGAGTATCTCCGGAAAATTGTGACCGCCAGTTTTTTGAGATTTTTGTCAATTCTGCCAGATTCTTCAGGGCGTTTTCAAACGTTGGAGGCCGCGGGCCTTCCACCTGTTCCTCTTACCCTGCTTGCCCAACTACTCCCTGACATGGGCGCAGACTAATATCCTCTGTGAGATTATCAAACTAGATTTAGTCTTGAATTGAATAGGTTGCAAAAGTGTTTGCAACGAGAAAGAAAAGTTTTTTTATTTTTTTGAGTTGGTAATTTTAAAGTACTAAGAAAGACTATTATGACGAGGGATAGGTGTCCCCATTTTGTTAAGCTGGAAGTAGATTCAGGAATGTAGATAATGATGGCGCAGTTAAAGTTTAAAGTTGATATATATCAGGAATTAACATCTTAGGCTGTATTGGGATCATGATTAGCAATGCTCACATTAGTTTATAATGTGGTATTTTCTCATAGATGGTTGTGTAGTTTCAAGTATCTGGCATTGGATAGCCTGAAGTAAAGATTTGTACTAGATAATGCGATGTTAAATGGGTGAAATATATTATGATATGGCCTTGTCACCTATATCTTTTGCTAATAAAGATAGATGGGGAAATTGTACTATCTTATCAGTCAGTGTTTTAGTAAGGAGGTGATTTATTTGAATTTATTTGTTTTCAAATTTAACGTTAATGATAAAGATTTCTTGAGTATTAACAACTTTAATATTAAAAATTTGGGTAAATCTTATTAGATTTTGGGCGTAATAGATGCTCGTTTGGTGCTTATTCCCCCAAAATCCAACAATGGGGGTTTGATACCACAATAAATAATATACTTAAACTTAAAAAAATAAGAAAATATGGGGTTTTAAAATTTATTAGTCGTCATGCTGGGGTAAAAGAAAGTATATCATTAATAAATTAATAAAGGTATTAAAAAATTCAAAGCTCAACATTCTTAGAGCTTATGAATTTCAATATTAGTAATATGCTATTTTAACCTATTGAGGCTTGACAAATTTGCATCTCTGGGACTGAATGATGGGTGGGACATCATTATTGGCCAAAGCGTACCCACAAAGGTAATGCTTTTATAAACTTCAGCCAATCCTCATTTGAGAAATTTATTTAACCTTGGAGGACCCCCACCAAGCCTCTAAAAGGGGGGTCCCCATGTAGGTGTTTTGAAGGACCTGGTTGTAGCTGGGAAGTACTCTTAATGGTAGCCTCAGAGTCCGTCGCATGGTCAGAGTAATCTAACTGCTCAATTTTATGTTTACTGCCCATTCTGGATTCAAAATGGTATTATACCAATTTGCGGGGTTCCATTGAGAATTGGCCAGGGTCTTTTGACCAGCCAATTCTTCATCTAAAAAAGGAATTAATCTCATTAGTATCAGAGACTTGTAAATATCTGATATTTTCCTTGTTGGCCAATTTTGCTGTAATAAATTCTTATCCTGTAACCTGGAGGGAAAATGTCTGACATCGCTTCCTCAAGGATGTTGAGGGGAAAATAAGGTCATAGGAAGCAGACATGTACCTAATTAATGGTGACTCTGGAGGCGAGAATTCTTTGAGTACTCATCCCCTCGCTTGTATGTTATTGAAAAATGGCCCTTCCCAGATGGACCTGAGTTTCTCCCTTCTAGGGGTGATACAATTATGAAAGCAAAGCGCCAAATTAGATACTTGGAAGGAAGGAAGGAAGAGGGGTCTGGAGCTCATTAGCAGCTTGACCCTCTTTTGTGATTGTCTTCACTAATTTAGTCATTGCCTCTGATTGCAACTGCATTATATGCTGGCTAACTTCTTCATAGCTTGCTTGGGATCAGTCTTATCATTGAAGATATTATTTTCAAGTAAAGCTGGAACCCCAGGTTCTCACCCATACAATGCTCAGAAAGGCGATATTTTAAGAATCAAATGATAGCTGATGCATTACACCATGAGGGTACTTGTTAAGTAAGACCCCAGTAGAGGGGATCTGAAGTAGCGATTTTCCATAATATAGAAACCAGGGTACCATTTGCTCTTTCCACGGTACCATTGGTTGATGGTTATAGGGGGCGGAAAAGAGCTGTTTGGTACTCATGGAAGTTGAAAGAACCTTCACCACTTGTGAGGTGAAGTTTTTGCCATTATTTCAGAGCAAAACTAGGGGCAACCATGTTGAAAAAAGATATACTGGTGGGGGAAAGTAGCCATACCCTTTACCATCTGATCTGGGATAGCCACTACCTTGACCCATTTGGTATTGATAAATCCCAAACAATATAAATCGCTTTTCACCCATAGTTTGGGGGAGAGGACCAACCACATCGAGACTTATTGTGTGGAAAGGCTGTTGAGGGGTGGTAGGCTGATTTTGGTACGTCGTGTATGAAGTTGGATTGCTTTTTAATGTTAAATAGGCATCCAGGACTTCAAAGATGGTCTCCATGATTCCCTCTCAATAGTAGCGTTCTTTTACCCACTCATGGGTTTTCCGCACTTCACTATGCCCTAAGATGGCATGAGACTCCATAATGACAGGTACTCGCTCTGAAGGTGGAGGTAGGGTATAAATCACCCCCACTTTCTTGTATAGATGGCCATTATCCACCCTCATGTTATGGGAATGGCGAGCTAGCATTTTCTGAACTGGTTCGTCATCATCTATTCAAGCATCATGGGTCATTAGAAGATCATGTAGCCGCTCCAATTCACTATTATTTAAATAAAGGATGGGCACCAAGTCAACCCATCTACATTCAAGTGACTCGTACAGCTCAGTGTACAATGGTCATATCATGGTGATGGAGCTTTAAAGCCCAGCGTGCCAACCGCCCATTGGGATCCTTCATAAATTTGTAACCAATTTAAGGAGTCATGGTCATTAATCACTTTAAATGAGGTCCCATATAAGAAAGGGCGATAGTGTTTAACAGCAAGCAATATGGCCAGGCATCCCTTCTCAGTGACGCTATAATTGCGTTCAGCCTTTGAAAGCATCTTGCTGAAATATGAAACGGGGTGATTAACCCCATGCTCATCCAGTTGGGCCAAAATAGCCCCAACTGTGTAATTGGAAGCATCTGTAAACAGCATAAAGGGTTTACTATAATCAGGGTGGCGCAGAATTGGCCGTTGTTGCAGCAGCTTTTTTAGCGTATCAAAATCAGCTTGTTATTCCACTCCCCTATGGAAAGGGGTGTTTTTAGTTATAAGGCGTATGAGGAGATCTTTTTGTACTGAGCAAATTTGGGGATTAATTGATGGTAGAACCCCATCATGCCCAAAAACACCTGAATATCACAGAAGGTTTTGGGGCAGGCATCTTGAATATAGCCTAGACCTTAGTTGAAGAGTCTGGATCCCATCTGAAGAGATGGCGTGACCCAGGAAGTCTAACTTCTTTTGGAAGAAGGTAATTTGAAAACCATCTATTACTAAAAAAAAGGTACATTTGGAGACTTCAGCTTAATGTTAGAGGCCCACAAACGTTGGAAAACTTCCTTTAAATGAGAAAGGTGCTCATTAAAGGTTTGGAAAAAACGGTGATATCGTCTATGTATACAATCACGCAACTAAGCTTTTGGCTCTTCAAAATGTGGTCCATGGCTCGCTGGAAAGATGTAAACACATTACACAACCCTTGTGGTAATTGAGTAGGTTGGAAAAGACCCTCACTGCAGGTAAGCGCGCTCTTTTTCTGGTCTTGCGGAGAAAGGTCCATTTTCTAGTATCTGCTAGCCAAGTCCATACGGAAAAGGATTTAAGCCCAAAGAGCTGGCCAGAGAGTCTTTGATCTGCAGGATGGGGTAGCTGTCCTCCTTGGTAAGGTTATTCAGCTTGTGGTAGTTCATAGCTACTTGATGTCCACCATTATTCTTTTTTATGAGCAAAAATGGAGATGACCAGTGACTTTGAGAAGTCACCAGTAGCCCCACGTCCAGTAATTGTTTTAGCTCCGTCCTCATCTGGAGTTCCTCAACTTTTGAATTTCTAATAAGGCTTGGATAAAATAGGCTTGGCGTCACCAACATTGATGGTGTGGCACCAGCCTTTCATATGCCCATAGTCAGTATCAGATTTTGAGAGAATATAACTATATAACTCCAGTAAGGAATGAACTTTATTAAGTTCAGCGGGGTTTGCTCATCAGAAATCTTCATGTTAGGTAAAGTGCATATCATTTGGTCCTTGGGTAGTCCCATATCTAGCATAGACCCAATACAATGGACTTGGAGGATGTCTTCAATGGGGAGCACAAGGGCTTTTCCAATCTCCTGATTCTTCTTTACAGCCATGTACTTGTTAGTGAAACTTCCTATCAAATATTGATAGGTCGCTGGTAGGCATAATCTAGGATACCTGGCAACACTTGAGGTTCCAAAAGGCTTATTCCATTAATGCTTATAAAGTTAGAAGGCAGTTACGGGAAATTTGCATAGTAAATTTGGCGTCTATCACCTTTTGTTCACCCGCTTTGACTATTACCTCCTCTGACGCATACAATAGGATGCCCTCAAAACCATCCACAGAGTCAGGCAGCTTTTTTGTATTTCTGCCTGATATAGTATAAGTAAGGGTTTGGGACCATCTAGTACTAAAAAAAATAGTATAAGTAAGGGTGAGGGCGGAAGAAGGGTACTCAACTACGCATGTATATTCCTTCTTATTGGGCTCATCATTTGTAAATACAAGGTGAACCTTGTAATTTAAAAGGGTGAGAAATCCCTGTTTCATATTAATGATTTCCTCATACTCAATCATGAATTGAGTACCAATGAGCAGGTCATATGCGTTGTTTTCCAAAGTCACCACAGGGGAGGCAAGTAAGAGTTTCCCAATTTGTATGGGTAGTGAAATTGTAGGCTCCAATAGCTCGAGTATTAATTAGGCCCTACAGTTCCAAACTCTTGTGAATAGTCCATATCAGGCGCCAACTTAATTTCCTTGATAAGCTTAGAAGAGACCACGTTACTGGAGCACCCATATCAACGATGACTAGAACGCGCACTTTATTGATAAAAACCTTCACCTTGTTTAAGTGTTACCAAAAGTAGGGGGAGGGCAAGGACCTCCTTTAATCAGAGAGTGGAAGCAAGGCGTTAAGCCATCGCAGGGTAGTTGTCTTTGATATATTGGAGGGTATGAACCTACTGAGTGGATTGTATCACTGTCCCAATAAACTGGTCCATATCACTAGTGGCATTGATTACCTCTGAAAATCTCAACAACTGTTGAAGATAGGTTCGTCATGGTATAATGGCAATATCAGATCTTTCTGGCCTCAAACTATCCAGATCCTGCACTTCCATTGGGGCTCCCAAAGCATAATAGCCTTCGTCTTCACCAGCTACTCAGACTCGTCATCAGAGGGATTGTCAATGGACCTCAACAAGTACTAAGAGGGGAAGGAGAAACTGGCTTAATTTCCTTACAGGGAAGGGCTTTGTCACTCTCATCTACCTTTTTGACTTTTGAAGGATCACTGTGGCTGTACCAACTTTTGGGGGAGACAGTGGAAGTCTAATGTCTTTAACGGTTTCCTTAAGTGTGATCAGTTTGGGCTGCCCCATAATAGCACGTTTTGAACTAGGGGCAGTCTGAGTTGAGGCTGAGGGGGATTTAGGCAGCGTCTTAGGAGGGTGTGATGCGTTATTCATCATACTAGACCACTCGGCAAGAGAAAGACCAGGCAAAGTGATAACTGCCTTCACAGGATGAGCTTTTGAACCTGAAGCTGGGGGGAAAGCGCTGCCCCTAACTACCAATAGTTCTGGTCATTCTCACATGGTGGAGGAGTATTAGGTCGTTGCAGCTCTGTAGCAGCTGGGTTCCAGTGGAATACAGCCATAGAAGAGGCTGAAAAGGTCAGAGTTTCTTCCCACTTTGGTACATCTTGAAGAAGTTCAGGTTCATAAACGTCAGCTACTGCTAGAAGTGCCTCTTTGATATCCCGTAAAGTTTGGAAGATATGCTTGACTGCGGAGATATGCATTTCTAAAGAGGGGTAAGATGCCAAGCTAACCACGATAGCTGCAATAGCATCATCTAGCGGGAGCAGTTTGGCCAACAACAGAGGTTGAGCTTTGCTATAAAAACTCTCAACAAATGAGGGGATCGATTCACCCTCTTGCAGGCTAAAGCACATATAGCCTGTTTTTGCCGTAGTAAGCTAGGTTTTGAGCAAAACTCGTCCATCATCGCTTGTTTGACCTCCGCCCAGGTGGTAAGTGTGGTCATTTGAGGAACCATGGTCTCCTGAGCCATCTAATTCAAGCAGGGAAGGATATACCTGGTTTTTTGGTGATCAGTTGCTCCTTCCATCGCAGATTCATAAACATAAAGGAAGGAGGTAATACTGGCCTCACCAGGAGTGAACTTGTCTCAGATGGAGGCTTGAAAATAATAGGGCTTTAGAAAGAGTGCTGCTCAAACCTTTTGAGGCGAGACAAAGCACTGTCTAGTTGGTTTTCTAATGCAGATAGTCTGGATTCTGGATTAGTAGCCATTTTGGTGGTATGCAGGTGACCCATGTAGTAAGCACCACTCGTTGGATTTTGGGTGTAATAGATGCTCGCTTGGTGCTTATTCCCCTGAAATCCAACATTGGGGGCTTGATACCACAAGAATAATAAAATACTTAAACTTAAAAACATAAGAAAATATGGGTTTTTAAAGTTTATTAGGCGCCCTGCCAGGGTGAAAGAGAGCATATCCTTTAAAATCAATAAAGGTACTTAAACGTTGAAGCTTGACGTTTGTAGAGCTTAGGTATTACCAAATTTAGTAATATGCTATTTTAGCCTATTGAGGCTTGACAAACTCGCATCTCTGGGACTGAACAATGGATGGGGCATCATCATTGACCAAAATGTATCCGTGAGGTAACGCTTTTATTAATTTCAGCCAAGCCCCATTTGAAAAATATATTTCACCTTGGAGGACCCCATCAAGCCTATAAAGGGGGGTCCCCATGTAGGTAGTTTGAAGTACCTGGTTGTGTCTGGGGAATTAATTATCAATGGTAGCCCCAGGGTCCGTCACATGGTCAGAGTATTCTGACTACTCAATCTTATATTTAGTGCCCATGCAGGATTCAAAATGGTATTACCCCAATTTGCAGGGTTCCACTGAGAATTGGCCAGGGTCTTTTGACCAGCCAATTCTTCATCTAAAAAAGGAATTAATCTCATTAGTATCAAAGACTTGTAAATATTTGATATTTCCCTTGTTGGCCAATTTTACCCAAAACATTTTTATCCTGTACCTGGAGGGAAAATGTCCAACAAATCTGACCAAGGTTTTATCAGTAAATTAATAATAGGAAACATTGATCAAAATAGATGTGAATTATAGTATCTTGGATACCTTAGGTTGGGTCTCCACTCCTACTAGGGCAACGTCTAACAATATTTATCTGGTCTATATAGTTGTCCCTCTCTGGTAAGCAGTTTTGGGTCTTATTGTCACAAGTTGGGATTTTAACCCAACTTTCCAGCTTCCTAGGTTATCTGCTGGTTCACTAGAGGATAAGTCCCGCTAGCAAATGAATTGGATATTGGTTGACCTCGATTTTAGGTTAATAATGTTTGGGGATTTATAGTAAAGATCTGGGTTTGGATCTGTTAGAATTGATCTTTATGAATGCTTAAGATCTCATTGGGAAGAGTTGCCGATGAAATTGGGGCATCAAGAAGTTAATCGTTGATTAACTATTAGATTTATCAATTGGGTTTAGTCAGGTTTCATCACTAGCTGATTGGGAATTTAATCAGCAGTTGTTAGGTGAGTGACGCCACCTGAAACTAGCAAACCAATAAGTTAATTAGCGGCCTGCTATAATGGGTAAAGAGTCCCATTACCTAAGTAGGTTGCTAGCACATGTGGTTGGTTTGCTGTGATCAAATGGGAACGTTAAGGACACGTTTTCTAAATTTTTTCGTTTTCAGGTCTCTGGGATGTCTGACAGAGGAATCCCTAGCCCAATGGAGAAGACCATCGCTGGTAGAGACTTTGTAGGGAAATACTCAGCAACAGCAGCTGTTTATAACTGAGGCGCCAACTGAGGAGTTGGGCGCCAAAAATCCCACTTAAAAGTCCCTAGTATTTTATTAATAAAGCAGATCAGTTTAGATCTTACCCTAAATCTAATTTAATATCACGTTCTATTCATCTTTATTTATTATTGTTGTAGTAAAAATAATTGTGGACCTTTTATGTGATAAAGAGTAATGATCAAATATTCTAAGAAGAGAAGCAAACCCTTGAAGTAGATCTCCGCTGACTCAGCATGACAGAAACTAAGGCCAGGAACCTTTCAATCTTTGAGTGGATTGAGTTCAGCCTGGATAGGGAAGAGGTCCATAACTGTCAATATAATCAGTATTTTGTGGATATATCTAAGTTTAGCGTTGGACCACCAATTAAATGGGTTTATTTATTCTACTATGGATAATAGTATTCTTACTATTATCACCATATATCTATTACTATCATGCAACAAAAATTTTTCACATAACCAAACCTATGCAGTTAACTTTTGGAAATGATTATCAACAAGGCCAGATTTTAACATCCTGTCTACTGTATTTTGAGGTCTTGAATACTAAGGGAACCAATTTACCAATGGAATATAAACCCATATAGCATATTTTTAACAGCAACGTACTTAAAAGGAATGAGCTTTATAAAGAGTTTATAGTTAGGATAATTGAGGGCTACAGAAAATTTTTAAAGGATAGTTAGATAGAATAAATAACAAGCAAGGTGTAATCCCTGACAGTCCAGGTGCACTGCATCTTAGTGATATCATATCCCAGATATTGAGATAATCATGGGCAGTCTAGATTCACTTAATGAGTTTTAATAAGATCACGTCCTCTTTGAATCCATTCTTGACATAATCAAAAATGTAAATTCATGAACGTTTTTTGCAACTCAGTTTACTATGCTTCTTGATTGTGGAGGCAGTGGGAGGAACATTGGATTCATTGAAATAAGAGTAAGCAAGATATAAATCTTTAGTACTAAAAAAAATTTCATTTCTCATGTTTCCATTATAGGTAGCAACTTCAGCTTATAAGCGATAATATGTTAACTTTGAGGTATTCCAGGTCCATTAACACAAGATCCAACCTCTTCATGCAAAAAACTTTTTCTGCCTCTTTTTTACATTGCATCAGAATCGCTTGGCAGTATGACGTCATCCTTGGCAATAGGTGCACTTTAGCACATCTTTATTTTTTGCTTACTTGGCATGTACTGTAAATTGGGCAGGGTGGTTGAAGAGGCCAAAGTTTTATATATCAAAGCCTATAGAAATTTAGGAAAGCTTCCTTTACTTTTCTAATTCAAGAAAAGGTAAGTGTTAGCTCAGTCATATGTAGCTAAACCTTAAAACATGACTCAAGTGCAAAAATCACAGCAGTGATTGTGTATTTAAGGGTACCCACCGCACCTATCAATGACTGGATGATTAACAACTTTTAATAAAGTAAGGGGAAGAGATCCCAAACAATTCTGCTGGAAAAGATATTAGATCTGGGATCCACTCTTGACAAGTTTTAGTTTCTACTACCCTCATCTTTCTTTATAATTGACTGAAAAGTGGGAGATTGATTCCATCATGAAGTTCAATTCTGACAATATTTACGTTAAGAAAATTTAAAGGATCTGTTATGAAATACGGTTGAAAATGAACAAATTGAATCAAATCCACAATGGGGTCATAAGTATCAAGGAAAATTCAGCAGAAACCCATCAGATGATCAAAAAATCTTGTTGGAAATATTATGAGTGATGCAATAATGTCAGAAGCCAATGAAAAAGCTAAGTTCAGAAGCACAAAATGTAAGATGGGCCACCTGCATTGTGCAACCTTTGATGTGTTGCAAAAGTCCCAGCACTCTAAAGAAGATTCACATGTCCTGTTATCAGAGGTATTCTACAACGCCCATTTCTCAATTTACCAAAGTTTTAAAAACCCAGCGCTCTGCTAATAATGTTGGATCACCCTTTAATGGGTGAAGCCTCACGCTAAGGGTCATGACCCTCTAATATTAACTTATTAGTAAATGCAAAATTGAGCTCATTGTTGAGTAAAATTGAGCCACTTTGATGGTTCAGGGATCTTCCCCAATAACAATTAACATTTCAGGTAGATTAACGGTCCTAAAACTATCAGGTATTTATCCTTATAGCAATCCTAGCTTAATTATTGCCAGTTAATAATGCCAAGGATATTTGATTCTACTATTGTTATTTATTGATCAATTGATTTTCAGGCTTAAAACAAAAATTCTTATTATTTAAGATAATTAGTGTCAGCCAAATCCAATTGGTATTGTTATGTTCCCCAACTGACAAAATTTTTGATAAATCTCTATTGACGTGCTCTACTAGTCAATACTCCAGGCTGATACTCCCTTTTTTAACTTTCATTATTTATTGTAGGGAACAAATCCCTATTCAGCTTATTCACCGCCTATCTTTGCTTAGCACTAGTGGTGCCCAACCCAAAAGGGGGCCACCAAGCATCTTTATTTGCATATGAGCCAAACAATGGGATTATTAGAAATTAAGAAAACTATTATGGCACCTCAGATAATATCCTAGGAAGCCATATCAGAAGGTGAGGGCGGTTTGTGGAAACTTTTGTCTGGCACCCGCTTTAGCTGGAAGACCATGGAGGACATTATCAGGGTAGGAGCATCATCAAAATGAGCCATGAGGGGTTATAATTGTGGGTTTTCTTCGTTTATGAGACCAGCAGTGTCCATTGCCTCAACATAACGAGAAAGTTTATGCTCAGCAAAAGTGATGAGAGCAGGCACACAAGTAAATGTCTTGATGCGCCGGCGGGTTACAGGGTAATTAGGGTCAAAAGAGAGGTTTTTGCTACATCAATGCAGATGCAGCTCGCACCAAAAGCTAGCTCCTCAATCTCATAGTTTGCTTCTTCCTCAAATTCATGAGGGAAGTTTAGGAAAGAAATATCCTCAACGAGGGGCTCCAACGCCCCATTTAGCTGTTGGCAGAGTAGGGTGTTGGCTGGAGCAGCTGCGGCCTCACGGCCATTTTACATAAATTTTATAATTTAACAACCCAGATTTTGAGCATAAATGGAGAGAGCGTGAATTGGAGGATTAACACAAAAACCTCTAAAGCGAAATCCAGCTTGACATTGAAAGCCATTTGCTATTGTTGTCAGTACCAAGGGTATGTACCACATGCCTCTTTAATTTATAGGCCAGGAAACCCAAATTTTCTGGGTGCAAGACTTTAACTTAATTGCTTTCCTTGCCCAGAAAGTCTTTACTAAGGTTAACGTCCCTTGAGTCATACACCAACTATTATTCTATCCATAAGTAATTTAGAGGTAGGCCAATTTAATATTAAAAATGCAAACAATAGTAATCTTTATTAGATTATAATTAAAATTATAAAGGATATCAGGGAGGTTACCCAGTCCATTTCCAAGCAGTCCAAGCTAAGATCTATAATGGTTACAAATCAGGGGATTCTGCAGCAATCTTAGTCATCTTAATTAGATAGGATTCACTCGCCACTTAAATTTGGTTTGAACCCTAATATTAGGGGCTTTTGGGAAATTAATATGTGACCGCATTAGTTGGGGATTTCCCCCAATGTCAAGAGGGCTGGAAATTTTATGAGGACTATCCCCAATAATAGTTTCAGCTACTTTGACAGCACAGGTTGTTCCCATAATCTACCACATCCAAATCTCCAATTTGGGTAGGAATCCTAACAACATTCTCCTCTAGATCTTGACTTAGGGGAGAAATGGATGTAGAAAACTACTATGTACACAATTTGCCATTATACCTTGAATGACCTCTACAATTTAGCTTTTGTTGCCCGCCTATAAATGACTTTGTAGGGCACCAACTGGTTGGGGCCCAAACTGTTATCATGAACTCCTGGCCATGGTGGTAGAAGAGGACTATTTCACCCAGCTGGAAGGTGTGCAGAGGTTCATATTTGTTATTAAACTGACTTGTTTCTCTACTAGGTGTAGCAGATAAGTTCTCAGAAGCTAGAGCCTGGAGTCAGATTATTTCATTAGCAATGCTTTGCATAGTAACTTCAGGGGCATCAAGTAAAGCTTGAACCAACATGGCCTGCACTTTAGAAGGTAACTGGGGATTTCTTCCATAAAAAGCCTAGAAGAACGACATCTTAATTATTTGGTGGTAGCTTATTCTGTATTCTAGAATCGCACTGGGCAAATATTGGGACCAGTGATAAGGGTCAGTCATGGCCATTTTCCAAAGGGTGGCAGTTAGGGTATCATTCGCCTACTCTACCATTCCATTGGTTCCAGGATGGTAAGAAGTGGAAAATACCTGGTGTATCTCATCATTTTGGCTAAATCATTCGCCAACAATGATTGTAAGTTTTAAACATTATTGGAGAGAATTATGTTAGGGCACCCATGCTGGGTGATAACCTGATTATATAAAAATGTGGCAGTATCTTTTGTTGAAGCTGAGGGTAGAGATACAGCTTTGAATACTTAATTAAATGGTCCACAACTAGAAAAATGACCAATGACCATTAGATGCTCAAGGGAGAAGTCCCACAACATTAATGCTAATATTTTGGTTGGGTTTACAAAGTGGAACCACTGGATGTTGAGATTTAGGATTAGGTCCAGCTTGACTTTTACATACCAGGTAGGACTCTAATACATCCTAAATTAAAATAAACATTTCTTCCCAGTAGCATTGAGTCTTGAGCCACTGGATGGTTTCTGAACTCTATGTGGTTAACTTACCAATATCCCTCCAATATGATGTTAGTTCAAGCCAAAGGTCATACGTAGGGCAACTATTTTTGGGACATGAGTTTGTATAGTTGGCCTTTTTTGACTAAAAGATTCACCAATTTTTTGCTAATTCAATTTGAATGGCTGGGGATTTATCTTTCCATAATTGAGATTGAGTTAGGGGGACATAGAGTCTATCCTCTTCAGGGTCAGTTAAAGTTAATATTGGAAGCTGGGATAGGCAATCTGCGTTGTGGTGTATCAGCCCAGGTCAATTAATAATGGAAAAGTTGTAGTTTTAAAGTTTTAACACCCATAGGGCTACCTTTTCTTTTCTGTAATGATAACATCAGTTACCTAGATTTGATTTGAGCAGATAGATTTTGATAATCACACAGGTGAGATGAGCGAATTTAATAAAACCCAACAAAACTGGGCGAAAGTTGTATTGGGAAATGGCCAAAATGGTGCACCCAAGGGAAAAAAACGCCCTGGAGGGGGACTGGGAGCCAACGCTACCAAAAAACCCCCAAACCAAAAACACCACCTAAGTCTGTTGAGTTTACCACAAAACAAAACCAATACATGGAGATACAGTATGCAGAGCCCCTATCAAAAGTGGAACACGGGCTCTGACTTTTCTTAGGGGTCAGTTCCCCAACTCTGTGGGAAAAGGTAGGTGAGGCACATGCCTCCCTCTTTCCCAACGCGGTATACATTACCACCCACACCATCCACCGCTGCTGGATTGATATGGGTTTCAAAACTGAAGAGGATGCAGACACCACAGCAAAAGTCTGTGTCAAAATAGCCCTCCCCAAGGGCAAACAGATTGTGTGCACTGCACACACCAGATGGAACAAAGCAAACAATTTGTTCATCTCATTTGACTCGCTCCACACCAACCTCCCCCGTAAGCTAATCAAAGTGAGCTCCAATTTGGTCTTCAAAGCTATGGAGAAATAAAACAACTAGAACTACAGCGTATCCACCTTATGCCAAACCTGTGCACAGAAAAGGCAATTGCTGTAATTGACCCAGTCACCAACGTGGCCATTAATTTAACTAAAATCCCATGCACCGCAGTATTTCACCTCCCAGACAGGGGACTGTCAAAACCTTTCCACATCACATTGGAACGTGCACCACCCATCTGCAACCATTGCACCGCACTGGGGCACAAAGAGCATAAATGCCCCGTGAAGGAGGTCATCATGGCCCTGAACTTTTGCAATGACACCATGGATGAAGATGAGGAGTTCTTCAGAAGAATGGTCAGCGCCAACTACGCTTTCCCCTGGGGAGAGGACGGACACTATGTCCTCATTGACCCAATCTCACCCAATGTACACAAACAGGTGCAGAAGTACTGCAAGCAGGCAGTTGCCAAGGACGCATCTCTCATGACCTCCTCCATCGACCCAAACCAAATCTAGATGGACAGAGAGGAAATCAGCTGAGCCAGCAGATCAGAAACTAATTCCAAAGCTGGAGCAACCATGTAGGATATGATCTGAGCCAAACAGTCATATTGAAAAACCCATGCAGAAAATTTTCTCAACAAGCTGACAGAATCACCACGTGATCCCAATCAAATAAACTTACCTAGACAGCTTGCATCCACTATGGACGAGCCAACAAGGCCAGAGCGCAAAATCAAACCCCAAAACATCAGAAGCCAGTCAGAGCACCAACTCGAATCAAACAAAATCACTTGCAGAAAATCTTAATACAATACCCAAACCTAGCAATACCCGCATAAAATCATCACAAGGTAAGGAGATGGAAGCCTCAGAGTGGACTGGCACAATCACACGGAGAAAGTCCAAGGCAATGAGTGGTGGACTAGGGCCGGAAGGCCCGCCCAACCGCTCCTGAGGCGCCGCAGGCACCTCAGTGTCAATAGGGATGCTAAACACTGCAAGAGCCAGGGCTCAAGCCTCCTGAGCCAAAAAACTGGACTTCCTGTGCAAGCCCCCAGTAGACATCTTGGCCATCTAAGAGACCCACTGTCTACATGGGGAAAGGGATCCTGGGCGGCCAGGGTCTCACCATCCCAGCTGATATGGACGTCCCACTGTGGAGTGGTCATCCATAATAATAACAAAAAATTTAAAATTATTGAATCCTCCTCACACTTTGATGGCTGCATCCTAATTGCAAGGATCGCTTACCAAGAGACCACACTATTGATAGCCTGTATCTACATACCGTGCACCACATCAGAGAGGAAACAATTCCTCAAATCCATCCTAATGCTCACCTTCCACCGGACACCATCCTGTTGGGTGACTTTAACTGTTGGGATGATCCCACTATAGACTGATGGCCCATTCCCAGGGGTACCCACCAGGATACTCCAAGTTCTGCGCAATGAAGGCATCCCTTGGCCTGTATTACATCCTCCCCCCAGGTCTCCAACCTTCCCCACATTACCTGCCCCAGCATATTTGAGGGTATGCTCATCTCGATGAGCTGCATCAACCACATCCTCACACTGAAATCCTGTCACTCATTCATTACTAACTTCACCACTAAAAAAATTAATTTCTCTGACCATCATCTAGTTTCAGTGCAGTTCACGCCAACCAGGACTCAAATGCAGATGTCGCCCTGGAGGAAGCTATACCAGGAGAATATAAAACCCCCAAAATTTCTAACTGTGTTGAGCATAAAGCTTTGAACCCAAAATTCACTGCCCCACTTGCATCAGATACCATCAAATCTTGGGAAAAATTCAAATACAAACTAACAAACAAGAGCCACCGTATCACTTCGTGCAAATACACTGTGGATACCGCCATGATCAGATGCACCCTGGTGGAACTCGACCACCTTGAACTCAATGCCCCAAAAACTGGATACAACCCAAGCTGGGGGCACAAATGGGCAGCAATTTCTTCCTGCCTTAACGCCCTCATCCACGAACACCAACACAGAATCAAAGTATCATGTAAAGGTAAGCATATAAAAGAAGGTGAAACCTGCTCAGCGTTCTTCTTCCGCCAATACCACTCCTGAGGCAACCTGCCCCCATGCACACAGGTCTGCAAAGCTGACAGAACTGTGGCAACCTTAACGGAGGTCAAGGCGGAAATCCACCACTATTAAACTGAACTATACCGTGACACCCCACCTGACCCCCAAAAAATAAAAATTTACACTCTGCTAGAATACAGAGTGCACCGCTGGACTATAAACTCCTAAACCTGATAACGCAGGAGGAGCTCTGGAATACAGTCCGCGGTGCACCATGTAGGAAATGCCCAGGCCCTGATGGGATACCCTACAAATTTTATAAAAAATACTTTAAACAGATCGCCCCCTCCTCCTCCTAGCATCTATGAACCAGTGCTTGCTGGAGACCCGTCTCCTGCCAGGAGGCCAGGACTCCTATGTCATTACCCTATTCAAAAAAGGCGACAGACTGGACCTGGCCAACTGGAACCCAATAGCACTCTTGAATACTGACACTAAACTACTCACAAAAATTCTAGTTACCAGATTGGGAGTATTAGCCTCAAAAGCCCTATCACCCAACCACTTTGGTTTTACACCAGGGCGCTCCATCTGGTCTAACATACACTCCATTGCTTTTGTATGACAATCCAAAGCGATGGGTGCCCTGGTATTCCTTGACCAGGAAAAGGCATACAACCGCGTTAGCTGGCCATACTTAAAAGAGTGCCTATATGCTTTTAACCTCCCACCCAGGTTCATCGACTGGGCAATGCTCCTCACGGAATCCGCATCAATGGCAGTATGTGGCCCTGGATTCCTGACTGACAGGATCACCCCACGCAGAGGGCTCAAGCAAGGTACCCCCTCAGCCTGCTGCTGTACAACTTCAGCTTTGACCCACTCCTCCGCGTTGCTGACTCATGCCTCAGGGGCATAACTGCGCTAGGACACCCCCATTCAAGATACTAGCTTTTGTGGACGACTGTGTAACAGGTATTGCTGACAACAGCAATGCCCACTTCTGGTGTGCATCCTAGAGGAATACTACATGGTGAGTAGCGCATCACTTAATAAATGGAAAACCAAAATTATCCTCCTTGGCAAATACACCACCAACTGGACCACATCACCCACCACACACAACCCAAGATGCAAAACCTTACTCGCCCTACCCTTTGCATTACCCCCCATCACCCCTGTCCGCCACCTTGGGATGTGGTTGGAAACAGGGGGTATGCAAATGAGATGATCAAAAATAACCTGCTTCAACGGATATCCAACAGAATCGGCTCACTCAAGGGTAGATCCCCCAGGTTAATGGGGCGAGTGGCAGTTGCCAACTCGCTCATCCTCCCAATGCTGTGGTTCCCCACACATGCAATCCCCTTCTCCCCCATCTTTATAAAGTTGATCCGTGTGCTCATCCAGAATTGGCTGTGGCCTGGATCCCGCCCACCAGTCCAGGTTGAAACGCTGTATGGCACATGCTCCAGAGGAGGCTTGGGCCTGATAGATATTGAGAATCATGCCAATCGCATCCTGGGCACCTGGATAGAGGAAGTGCTAACCCTGGACCCCCCGCAACAGCACTGGTCCAGGGTAGTGAGGGCCAACTTCACGAAGGCACTCAAACTACCTAACCTACACCACCCTTTCAGCTTACTAATGTACCTCACTAACCGCCCCAACGCAACATGCCCACACAGAACCCCCCTCACTTTAAGCGCCTCCTCTGAACCATCCGCTGCATGGGGTGGACCATCGCTACCACTGGTACAGTGCAGGGAAGGGGACAACCCAGACCCCATTTTGTGTTATGAAAGCCAGAAGACCACCGCCACAAAGATATACTCACCACGACCCCATCTATCGCCAGAGTCAACAACCTAGATGCTTTGGATATCCCCTACACCTAACCACACAAAAGGCAATAAGGACTATGGCGCACCATCTACTCCTCCAGATGAGGGTAAGGGCCAACGCCTGGTGCTGCCTAAGAAGGACCTACAGAATGGCAGACCGCACCCACTCCCTCCACGCAACCTGCACAGTATGTGGAGGGGAGGGCTCCCTACATCACCGCCTAGAAACATGCTCCCCAACCAAATCCATATGGCGAGAAGTCGCACGCCTGCTCAAGAACCAAGATGGCCAGGACTTCTCTATCTCGAAGAGCCTCCTTGCAATCTGACTTAAGTCCCCAATCCCATCCACCCTGCGCTCTCTATTGATACCCATTGCAATGTGGAAGATCCACACTATTGCCTTGGATGCGTTTAAGGGCACGGTCCCTACCATCCATAGGGTTATCAATAGGTTCCACGTCCACCTACTGGAGCATTTCCAAGCCCATCTCTATGGGTATATGAGGCCAAGGCAACAAAGACTCATAAACTCATGGTTCCCACTCTGGTTCCTTCACATGGACCCCTTCCTTCACACCTGCTTCATAGTGGGGGCGACCCCCTTGGAGAAGAGCACCAATCCCCCCATACCTGATGGTCCCAACTGGCAACAGGGGTAACCTGTGTACCCTGGGGTGCCCAATCATATCTACTCATTGCTTCTATTCCCTCCCCTACCATTTCTACAAACATATTAGTAATGCCCGTCCCCTGGTCAGATTGCCTCAATTATGATAAAAATACCTGTAGGGCTAATCTCCCATTGGGTCCTTCATTTGCTATAGCCATTGCAAGAAAGCATGGTCAGTAATCATGGTGAAATGTTTCCCATATAAATAAGGTCAGAAATGCTTAATAGCCAGTAGTACTGCAAAGAATTCACATTACATAATGCTCTAGCTGAGTTCAGCTCTGGTTAGAGTTTTGCTATAGTATTCAATAGGATGGTCAACTTTCATCATGCCACATTAGTATGGCTCCAATGGTTATATTGCTAGCATAAGTAAAATGGAGAAAAGGTTAAAATTAGGATGTTTAAATACTGGAGAGCGGGAGAGAGAGCCGTTCAGCATGTCAAAGGCCTGCTATTGTCCTTCTTTCCACTGGAAGGGTATCCCTTTCTTCAGTAAATATACTAGAGGCTCAAAGATGTCAGCAAAGTGGGGAATAAACTGGCGATAATATCCCACCTTCACCAAAAAACTTGTACATCTCCTGGGGATTTAGGGGAAGACATTTTGGAAATGGCCAGAACCTTTTTGCCATTGGGAATTTCGGGTTTTCCTATCTTATGACCTATAAAATCTATTTTATTCTGAAAGAAGGATAATTTGATGCTTTATTTTTAGCAAAGCTTGCCATAAATGCCGGAAAACTTTCCTAAGATGATCTATGTGTTCAGTAAAGGTTTTTGAAAATAACAGTAATATTTTGAGATAAACTAATACACAAGACCGTTTTAAATCACCAAAAATCTGTCCATGGCGCGTTGAAAGGTACCAGGGGCGTTATATAACCCCTTCAGCATTTGAGTGGGCTCAAACAATCCTTCTCTTGAAATGAGGGCACATTTTTCCCAATCCTCTTGCAATAAATGGGCTTTCCAGGAACTGATGGCAAAATCTATAACAAAATATAGTGGAAACCAACATCAAGCATAAGGAGTCATCTATACGCAGCAATGGGTAGCTAACTTTTTATTGTGATTATATTGAGGCGGCGATAATCCATGAAAGCATGGTGGCCACCATCCTTTTTCCGAATTAATAATAGTGGGGAAGCCCAAGGGCTTTTAGAAGGCAAGAGTAGCCCAACTTCCAACTGTTGCTGTGGCTCTAGGGCCATTTAAGCTTCCTCAACTATAGATTAGTGGTATGGCTGGGATTTATATGGAGGGTGAGCCTCAGTCCCAATTTGGTGAATTACCCCAGACATCTTCCCAAAATCACTTGGTCCTGAGGAAACTATATCGCCATAATCCTCAAGGAGGTCTTTGACGTTCTGGCGTTTGTTAGGGGTGAGATTATCCCCATTATTATTTTTGATTAGAGCTATAGTGGGAAAGGGATCAAATCCAAAATCTTTTAAAGAGCTGAAACAATCACATTGGCGATATTCTCAATGGGACATAATTCTATGTAAGCAATAGGGGCATGCTGAGGGACTTGTAGGTCTGGTTTATTAGATTCCCTAATAAGATAGAGATAGATTTTCTGTAGGCAGGACCCAAAATCCCTGGACATATCAAAGCTTCTTTGAAGGGTTTTTGTTGGGAAGTTGATATGACTGGACGATATGCTGCCCATATCAGTGGATCACAGGGGAATCGAGATGAGTCTCAAGATTTACAAAAAGGGATACATGAACTATAATTGAGCAAAATGAGAACTTTTGGCGAATTGAGAGAAATCACGCCAAGATTCAATACAAATGAGAGCAACTCAAAAAGGAAGAAGAATAGAAGATACCAAGCTGACGATGTATCCAGCTGGGGAATTGAGGTATAAAGATCTTGATGGAAGATTAAAAGGGGATAGTCTTTTACAAGGAAAGAGAAGCGCAGAACATTCTGCGAGACATCTAAAAATAAAGAAAGAAATAAGGGGCAATAGCTCCATATATATTTTATTTAGTTTTATTACAAGAATTAATGATCCTCATATTGTTTGATTGGGTTGCTCAGTGGTTATACCCTGTACAAATCCAACTCAGCGACAGCAGACCCAAACTCTGAGAATTTAACAGTGGTGCTCACTACAGGGGGCCACTTAACAACTATAGTGGGGAAAATACAATGACAAATCCTCATTTGTTCTGACCTGACCTGATCAGGTTCCAAGCATGGCATGCTGAAGAATCTCGGAGGACACCTAACTCAGAACCAACATTGTTTACTGTTACTGAACCAGGGAAGATGAATTTATGATTACTGTGCAATTTGAGAATTGCCCAGAGCTGACAACTAACCAACACGGACGCTCCATGAATGTGACTCCACAACAACTAAGAATTATATGGAATGGTTGTTGCATGGGTATCGCCTATATGAGGATGAGAGTGGTAAAAGCCATGAGTTTGTTTTATAACCAATGCAATCAAGAAAATCGATATGCGCTGTACATGTCTTATTTGGATGCCACGACTATGGGGTTAACTCGCCGCCTTGGTACTCACAGAATTGAGGAATACTTAGTCTCTTATGTGCAACCTTCAATTCTCCAGCTACTAGGTGTCCTGGCTCGCCATAACATTGAAATTGGAGATGTGTTGCAGTTCGCTCAAGCACAACAGCATGATACCCGCCTCCTGCTGGACCACCTTGATCATTTGTTCTTGGAAATACAAGGGGCGCTAGCACAGATGGATCATCATGTCAGGGATATTCACCATCAATGGACCTTCTAGTACCACAGTTAAAATCAGAATTACCTCGAGTAATAAGAGAACTACTGGAACAGCATGACCTATCCGCGGAGTGGTTTCAGGACATGACAACCTTGGGAATAATACTGAGTGCTGTATGATGGAGCTAGCTGAATGGGTGGAAGAACTTGAAACAATGATTGCTCAGCTCAAGGAAAGAATGACCCTGATGGAACTGCAATTGGTAGCCCAAGTCAGCTCTCTGTCAACAGAATTAGATCAACTCCATATCAAATGGGATACCCAGAAAATGTCTGATAACGCGCTTAATCTTAGGTCAACATCCACCGAGTATCTCCAAATTGTTTGTCAAATTATACGACTGGAAGTTTTTAGTCAGGTGGAACGCCAATGAGCCTCCCTCTCCCTATCAGTGAGACAAGTGATTATGCGGACATGCAAGACTGCATTGATACCCTTTAATGGGCTAATGAGGAATTGGCATGGGAACGATCTTTCCTTGTCAACCAAATAAACAACGCCAACCAGCAAGCGGAAAACGCAAGACAACAACAAACCCACCTGCAGAATAGAATCGAGGAAGTTCTTTCATGATTACAAACTATGGAACAAACACTGGATGAAGAAAAGGAATTACGCTGAGAATTGCAATTGCAATATAACATGCTGCAACAAGAATGGCAGGATGGACAGTGTAGATGTGCTTCAGTCAAAACAGAACAGTTGATTAGTGAACAGTTCACGGGGCATGCCGGAGCTGGGGGAAATAGGGCAGTTAGTGGCAACTCAGGGGAAAATGTTATGGATCAGCAAATGAGTATCCATTGGGCAGTATGACGGACCCCCCACATGATGACACTTCTTCTGATTCTGCTTTGACGAGCTCAAGCTCATCCAGATGGTGGCATGATAACACACCAAATGACAGTTCATATAGTCGCTCCAAATCCAGTTTGCATGGCCCTTTCAGCAGAACCTGAGAGCCAAATGAATTCGTCCATATTGAAAATTTACCTCCTTTCAGTTGTAATGGAAACCTACACGGGTATTTTAAAACGTTTTGAATTCGCTGTGGAAGGGGCTACCAATCACTGGAAAGCGAAGTTGTTACTGTCCGCTTTAGATGTGGAAAGCGCTGACCAAGTGATCTGCTATCTTCCAAATAGCTTGGTGTCTATTTTCACAAGTATAAGTGATAGTTATCCAGATGTTTGGAGGCGCTAACAAGATGTCTCAATGGAAAGCCAAATTTATGACTATACAGTTTAACCAAAACAAGACCTTGTCAGAATTTGCTGAGCAGTTTTCAGTGGAAGCTCACGTTTTACTTGGGGCTAATTTTTAACCACTGAGGATGAAGGAATAGCAATGACGGCGGCAGTCAAACCATATTGGGAACTATATAATGCTATGTCCCATGTGTTGGATGGGATACTGGCCTCATTCAAATTGTGAACGCTTTACGTTGACTCTCCACTACAAACGGCGCCCCCAATGTAATCCAAAACCCTCCATTGCCCCTGCTCCATCCTTTTCCTAATATTGGGTGCAGCAACTGGGTTATCAGCTGCTGGAACATAATCGTCACTCATATGAGTCAGTAGACCCTTTTCATCCCATGTACGCTTCACCAGTTTGACCGCGACCATGGAACCTTACTAGCAACACTCAACCTGCTCCTTCCAGCCCAGATTATATATGTGCACCTTTTATAAACACTTGTTTCCATTGCGGACAAAGAGGGCATTATGCAGCCAATTGCCCAAGCAAACCACAAGTGTACGCAATGCCAACTATGAAAACTGAGCAGGGAAAAGCTCAAGCGGAGTAAAGACAGAATGCTCTACCTCCGCTAAGCTCAATTCACTTGTCTCTAATACCTGCCAAACAACTTTACAAGTAGAAATTGAACCTCAATTGGATGATTTGTAATACCAGCAGCTTTCACTGGATACCCCTACTTCTGCTACCAAGAGTAAGAGTTCACCCAATCAGGCTGAGCTCCGCCAAAATGTGCAGAAACCATATGCGTGGCAGATACTGGAACAGACTGACACCAGCAATGCGGATTCTTCACTGAACGTCGCTCCTTTAATAGGGGTTAACATAGCTATACCAGTGAAAAATTCGCTAGTGAGTATCCTCAGGTCAGCATGGGTATTTCTTCCTTTTTAAGTAACACAAGGCCCTTTAATGTACGAGTAATAAACTCTGATGATTCTTCTTACTTGGAATGTACTTATTGTAACATATTCATTCAGAACACAAAAATCCAAGTGATTATAGACATGGGAGCGCCTGTGAACATAGTCTCCACCTGGTTAGTGACTAAACTTATGTTGAAACCGGATGTGGACCATTGAGTAGTATACAGGATGGCAGGAATGCATAGCGCTGTGTCAGAAGGAGCTAATAGCGCGTTGCCCCTACGATTTGGGTCAGTCCAGGTGTCTGCTCCAGCGGTGGTCTTGCCAAATAACCACTACAATATTTTAATTGGCGCGGCTTTCATGAGGAAATTTGGCGTTGTTATAGATATGGCGGAAGAAACCCTTACTATGTTCAGCCAACAGATCCCAGTATTTTTCCTCTGGTGGAATCCCAATGTATCCAGTCCACTCTTGTCAGGTCAATCTAGCATACAGTGACAGAGTGATCCCTGTTTGCTATCAGAAACTGAGTCGGCAGAATAATATCCTCCCTAACCAGATATATGAGTTTAAAGGAATCCTGCTTCAAGCAATGCGCACTTTAAACTTACCATCTGGACACCAGGGCATAATAGGGACTGGGCTAAAAATTGAAATCCCTAAGGGGCTTTATGGAGAAATCCTGGCGCCTCATCAGCACTCGTGGCTTGAACCACATGTGGCTACAGGGTTATTGTTTCCTGGAAATGGGGAGGTGAAGGTGCTGCTCGCAAACCTACAGAAGGAGACAATAATGATTAGGCGGCACCAAATGGTGGCTTACCTACACTTCGTCCCTATTGGGGGAGTTTGATGTATTCATGACTTTGGCTCATGGGAAGATCTTGGACTACTGGCTTGCGCCTTATTCAGCGTACTGAATGTAGTTCCGTGAGAAGCGCTCACGGGACTATCAGTGGATCAGCAAGAGAAGGCTATGGCATTATTTGAAAAGTATCAAGATATTTTTGCACATGATGATCATAATTTGGGATGTGCTCAAGGAGTGATACATCGGATTGATATGGGGGATCACCCTCCCATTCGTTTGCGTCCTATTAGACGTTCTAGAGCAGCAGAAGAGGTTGTCTCTGACGAATTGGATAAGCTTATCGAGCAAAGGATGCTGGAGCCATCAAACAGTCCCTGGGCATCACCTGTGCTCATTGTAAAGAAGAAGGATGGCTCAAATCAGGTGGTTATTGACTATTTTAAACTCAACAATGTCACAAAGAAGGATTTTTACCCTCTTCCACAGGTTGATGATGCGTTAGAATGATTGGGTGGGGCAAACTATTTTTCCACCATGGATCTGATCTTGGGGTACTGGCAGATCGAATTGCCACCAATGGAATGGGAGAAATGTGCGATTATCACCTCAAGAGGGTTGTTCCAGCCAACGCGCATGCCGCAATGATTGTGTAACAACGGCTACATTCCAGCATCCATGGATATGATTTTAGGTGATTTAAAGCTGTCCTGCATCTTAGTTTACTTTGATGACATCAATGTGTTTTTGTGAATGTTCACAGAGCATCTGGCCCACTTGGAGCAAGTGTTTTAGTGCCTCTCTGCCACTAATATCAAATTTAAGCCTCAGAAGTGCCATTTATTTAAAAAGCAATTGGAATAACTTAGTTTTGTTGTGGATTCAAATGGGCTTAAACTGCAGCTGGCTAAAGTCGAAGCAATAGGCAAGATGACTTGGCCAGAAAATAAGCGGGACATTCAGGTGTTTCTAGGAATGGTTGTGTATTATCGACAGTTCATTCCCAATTTCAGTTGTATTGGGGTACCAATTTTCGAGCTATTAAAGAAAAATGCTTCTTTTGATTGGATGGAACGATGCCAAAATGCTTTTGATGTTTTGCATACCACATTAGCAAGTGCACCCATATTGCAATACCCCAACTTTGATAAGCTGTTCTTAGTACAAATGGACACATCCTTAGCTTCTATTGGGGCATTATTATCCCAGAAGGATGATGATGGTGTGGAACATCCTGTTGCCTTCTGTAGTCAGAGCTTGAATTGTCATGAACAAAACTACACAATAGCCAAGCGGGAGTGTTTAGCTGTGATCTACGCTTATAAACAATTTTGGGTTTATTTACATGGGGTAAGATTTCAAGTAGTGACAGATCATGCTTCCTTGCGCTGGCTACATAATCTGTGTGAACCGGAAGGATGGCTTGCACATTGGGCTCTGAAGATATAAGCTTACGATTTTTGAGATCTTACATCAACCTGGGCAAAACATCAAAACGCGGATTGTCTGTCTCAATTGCCCACAGTCGCTATCACAGCGGATCTGGCTGATATAATGTATGAAAAAATGATGGTGAACAAATACCAGGATGAGCCGCCACAAGTGATCAAGGTGTTAGATGGACTCAGGGAGGGTACCTTCGTGCAAGGGGGAGAATTATACAAGCGGATTGGAGACTTGACGCTGAATTTTCCTAAGCCTTCAAATAGACCCATAATTATGGATGCTCATTGGGCTGTAGGCTATGGGGTTTGCGGAAGACACTGGAGTTTTTGTGACCCCAATAATTCTGGGAAAGCATGCATTATGACGTACTGGAAACTATTAGCTGTTGCCATCAATGTCAAGTTGAAAAATCTTTCTGTAAGAAAACTACCTATCAATTAGTGAAGCCCCAGTTTTCATGGCACACCGTTTTCATTGATGTAGTGGGACCTCTGCTGACTAGTGCCAATTTATCCAAGTATATAATTGTCGCCATTGATCATTTGACCTGATGGGTGGAGGCCAGGGCTATTAGTGACTTGGGCGAGGTCACCACTGCCAAGTTTATTATGGAATGTGTTATACAAAAGCATGGCTGCCCACAGTTCATCCTGACGGACAACGGAACCAACTTTACTTCGCATATCCTGCCAAAGTTAAACGAGTTGATGTCCATTTGTGGTGTTTTAATCACCCCTTATCATCCATAATCAAATGGTATGGTGGATCAAGTTAACGGAACCCTAGTAAACATACTCCGCAAATTGATAACAGACTGGCCCTCAGAATGGAGTGCTCTTCTACCTACCGCTGTTTTTGCTTATAATATCAGCCATCATTCTGCCACTGGTAAGAGTCCCTTTCAACTGCTGTATGGATGACATCCAGCTCTGCCAGCCTTGCTATATTCATGTGTAGAGGACACTGGTGATGTGAATCCTCAGCAATATCTGAGGCAACTCATGGACACATTGATCAAGTTGCAAACTGAAGCCTACTCCACCAGTTTGGCTAAGAAAATTCGTGACCAGGCGGCTAATCAGAAGCTCCAGAGCAAACTTTCGTTGTTTGCTGAAGGGGATTATGTGTTATTCCATGACCAGCATGGATTCAGATGAAAGAATAAGCTCTCCGACATTTGGGTCAGCCCGTTCAAGATTATTGAGAAAACTGGCATAGATGTCTACACGATTAAGGAACCAGCTGGGGGTTGGGTTATCAACTGAGTCCATGCTAAGTTCCTTAGAGCGTACAAACAGTAAGATCCTATCATCCAGTCAAAGTGGGGGTAATGTTGGGAAGTTGATATGACTGGACAATACGCTACCCATATCAGTGGATCACAGTGGAATTGAGATAAGTCTCAAGATTTATGAAAAGGGGATACACAAATTATAATCGAGTAAAAATGAGAACAGTCGGCAAATCAAGAGGAATCACGCTGAAATTTGATATGAATGAGAGCAACTCAAAAAAGAAAGAAGAATAGAAGATACCAAGCTGAGGATGCATCTGGCTGGGGAATCGAGGTATAAAGAGCCTGATGGAAGATTAAAAGGGGATAGTCTTTTATGAGGAAAGAGAAGCGCAGAACAGTCTGCGAGACATCTAAAATAAAGAAAGAAATAAGGGGCAATAGCTCCATATATATTTTATTTAGTTTTATTACAAGAATTGGCGTTCCTCATATTGTTCAATTGGGTTGCTCAATGGTTATACCCTGTGAAAATCCAACTCGGCAACAGCAGACCCAAACAATGAGAAACTAACACTTTTATTGTCCACTTAGTTTCAAATTTTATTAGGAGGGTTGAAAATCTTGATTCCCATATCCACAATCACTTATGAGCTGGAGGGTATTGCAATAGGATGGGCATATAGAGGGATCCTATTTTTGGCGTCCACAGACTCAGGGGATAACTTAGTTTTTCTAATAAAGACTTTATTATTAACTTTACAAATGGAGGAAGGATATTCAAGGAGGCAGGTTCGTTTTTTGGGGCTCCTTTACTCTTGACTGAGAGATCAAATTTTAATGGGATCCAATAACCTAATAGTGAGAGGTGCTTTTTTTACAGTGATTATAAAATCGAACTCCAGCATCTGTTGGACTCCAATAAGAAAATGATAATTATCATTTTCTAATGCAATAGCGGGGACAGTGATTAAAAGCTCTCCAAATCAGAGAGGGAAGGCGGAATACACTCAATTGCTTTAGTCATCTAACTACCAGCCGTGCCATATTCAGCGTTGTGAATTAAGTCTTGAGCCCTTTTTATTTTTGGATAAGTCAAGAGGATATAATTTTAACCGGTGAGCTGGTATCAATTTTTGTCAAGACTTTAACCTTATGAACGACTATCTCTACTAAAACCACCAAGGAGCCAAATGGAGATTAATGGCTAGTAAACTTTCATGGGGGATTTGTAATGAAGCAAGTGAAGGATTTTGCCGCAGCTAAGCTTGGGGCTGTTTTATGCTTTTAAAAGTTTTGTCTTCCAGCGCCTAGCTTTCCATAGAGGAGCTGACCTTCAAGTGTTGATTGGTTAACTGATCAACATAAAAATAGGAAAGTTGAAGATCGTTATTTTCTTGGATAGAAAGGGGTATATCGACTTCTTCAGGCGCCACTAACACAAAGCATCTAAGGTGCTGGGTTTAGGATTAGAGCTAATACAAGGGCCTTGAGGCTATTGATTGTTGTCAGCATAGAGAGCCTCCTGTCCTATACTGACTGGTCTTTGCCAACTTATGCAGAAAGATGCGACAAGTGTCATTGTATAGTTGTTTCACTTGAAAAAAGTGCAGGATAATTTAGGGTAGGCGACTTGGGGGTGTAACCGCTAACTCTTAAGGCCAAGGATTTTTATTATTAAAGTTAGGGTTCCCAGTGGGTTTGATTAGATTGGCCAGAATCTCAATTTTGGCTTCTTTGATATTGAGGAGAAACGTACAATTAGACTTCACCACTTTAAGATAAAGTAGAATGTTAGGTTTATTTTTTAACGCTGAAAATTAAGCAGTGATTGATTCATCTAAAGTAAGACGTTTTCCAGCAACCAACGTTTGAGCCTCAAGATAAAATGGTGAGAGAACTCTGTGACAGTTTCTTTTCAATTAAGGCTTATGCCATAAAAGATTGCTTTTAATTGGATAAAGTTGAATCGCTCCCAAATTTCTGAAGAAAATCAGCCTTGGCATCATCTTAAGTCCAACAATGCATTAGATGAGGTATCATAATGTCTTGATTATATGTTTAAGACAGTTGGTTAGGTGTTTGAGCCGTTGGATGTTGGTAGCTTCCTCCATGGCACTTTCATAACAAAACAGGAAAGAGAAGATGCTCCCTTTTCCTGGGACGCACTTCTCTTTGAATGGCAGTTTGAATGTCCACAGGGGGGTTTAACGGCCAAACAATATGAATGGACACCTGGGGTGCAGTTTCGCCCAAAGAGGAACTTCTATTTCTGGGAGATATGTGAGGGTGGAGAGCGTCCATCTGATTTTTTAAGTCGTTGATATCTTCAATTATCTAATCTACCCACTTATGGGTGGAATGAAGGGCCGATTTGGTGGCAACAAGTGGAATTAGTTTCTGAATTTCGCTATTTAGCTTGGTAGTTGCATCATGAAGTTTGAGTTGATGTTGCTCAATGGCTTAATTTTTTGTTTCATCCTACGTATCATAGTGGTTAAAAGCCACAAAGTTAAGGCGTTCTTGACCCAAAAAGGGATGTAATGCCAAATTGATATTACTTATTTTATAATAGATGCACCATGAACTCAGGGTAAACCTGGCAGCGAGCACCATTTTTGTTGGGACCAAGAGTTTAACCACTTGTCCCTTTTTAATTTATAGCCAGGAAACCCAAAGTTCATGGGTGTTCAATTTATACTTAATTGCTTTCCTTGTTCAGAAAAGTCTTTACTCAGGTTAACGTCCCTGGAGTCATAAATCCTACTATTACTTCGCCCTAATTATTTTAGGGGTAGGCTAATAAAGTCTTAAAGATGGCAAACAAGAGTAATCTTTATCACTTATAATTAAGATAGAAGGGAGATCATGGAGGTTACCTCATCTATTATAAGCGGTCCAAGATAAGATCTATAATTGTTACAGATTAAGGGATTCTTCAACAGGCTTAGTCATCTCAGTCAAAAAGAAATATCTCGCCACATAGATTTGGTTTGAACACTAATATTGGGGGTTTTTGGGCAATTAATATGTGATCGCATTAGTTGAGGATTATCTTTAATGTTAAGAGGGCTGAAAATTTATTGAAGATTAATCTGATAATGGTTTCAGCTACTTTGATGGCTCAGGTTTAATTCTTGTCATCTACCTCATTCATCTCTGATTTGGGTAGGAATCCTAACAGTTATCAATCCATTTGAGACACTCAAATGGATTTGGCTCAGTCAACGCTGTGCCAACCACCAGAATTGAAGCGTGGCAGGAGCTGATTGTTGTGTTTATCCACCGCCTATCCTGAATCCTAATTCCTACCACTTATAACTTCAGTGCGTAAAATAGTGCATGATGCTATTCTATTAAAATATCATTTATCCTACAAACCTTAAAGTTAAATTTAATTTAGTTTAATTTAATATATAAATCCCTTTTCCAATAAGGGTCTGGGTTGTGAACTTAGTGGAACTTTGACCCTCTCTCTCAGAAAGGGCGACATACTAAGCATACTGCTTGTCAGGCCATGGGGAGTAACTCCTAACCAACATATTGTTAAATTAGGGCCCTGAAGCCCACAGTGTGATTTTAGGCCTAAGGGTCTAAGAAATTGCAAAAAACTAAAAGGGTAAGAGAAACAATAGTTTATCTCAGTGAATCCTCAAGTTATTTATAAGACTTTGAGGATAAAGGTGGGATCAGAAAGAGGAGTGTTGAATGGTTGACTAATCAAAATGTCAATTATTATATACCAAAGATATACTAAGTATATCTGAACTTAAATATGTGGCCTAGCGATTTCACTAACTTATATTCGACTATGATGACATGGGCTTGAGGGCTTTGTTGGTTAGGTCAAACTTAAATTTAAGTTTTGATTTAATGACTTGGGCACGTGGGCTTTGTTGGTCTATGTCAAAATTAGTTTATTAATGTCAGTTGAGTTTTTGACCAAATTAATTACTAATTAGTGATATGAATCGCCTTGGTATGTGCTTCTGATTACATGTGAAAGTGAATTGATTCAGCTATTTTGAAGATGCATATGAAATGCCATCTCAAAAATGATGGTGTTTACTCCAACCCTGCAGCTGAGTATGATGCCCTGAGTCAAAGTATTTGTAGACGCTCTTGCAAACATTTTACATGGCCAAGTGCCATTGAAAATGAGACGTTGTGGGTAAGATGTGGTAACATTGAACCCTATAAATAACCCTCAATTTGATACTAATAAAATAGATTCACCTTCTGGATTAAGTTTGTAGTTTAACTTGTAAACATTTTTGTGTTTATTGTTTTACTTTGTACTAGTCAGTATTTACTTGGGATCAGTAAGATCAGGGCGGCGTGCCATTGTCTAAGTAAACTACAGGGTATACGATTTAAGTACTACCAAAGAAGTTATATTAAAAACTCTAAATCACCATCCTGTCTATTGTCCTCACACAATAGACACACAAAACTGCATTTCACACCTGACAAAGAATCAGCCATCAGAACAAAGCCCAAAATTCTTTAATGGCGCTCATGGCTGGAACTGCAGATGGTGACCAGTATCAATGGTTGAGCGCCCAAATTTTGCAGATGAAGGATGAATACACTGAAAAAATCAATTACTGACAAACCCAATTTGAGGACCAATGGGCGGAAACTGAAGACTCTATTGATCGTCTTAATCTACAGATCAATAATCTCAATGATGATGTTAATGCTATTAATGAGTCAAAAAATAATCTCCATGGAAAATTGAACCAGTGCAAGAAGGCAATGAAAGAAAAGGACCAAGTAATTTCCACCTTGCAACTACAAGCTACTAGCCTGAATAAGGAAATAGCGAAATTAAAATTAAAAACTTAAAATCATGTCAATTGGAAAAATGAAATCAACAAGCAAATTTGAACTCTGGCTGACGGGCATTGTCAGTGTGCTACAACCCACTCAACTGAAAATTCTTCCAAATATTATAAGGATGAAGCTTCAGAAATAGCTACCAAAACAAACGCTGGGCCACGTCGACAACTGCCTAGTAATATAATTGCTTTGGTCAACACTAACACCTCAAACTGGGATACAATGCCCAACGCCCTAGTACGCCTGGTTCTAGTCAACAAAGGAGTAATCGTGATAACCAGGAATGGGGAAGTGAAAATTTCAAACCAGCAAACCTGCCAGCCTTTGACAAAAATGGGAGTATTACAACCTTCATCAAACGCTTTGAAATGGCCATGCATGGGGCCAGCGACCATAACAAAGCAGCCACTATAATTAACTGCTTAAATGAGTGGAGTATTGAGTTGATTATGCCTCACATTAATGAAAATCCAACATATGGTGAAATCAAGGAGGCCGTGCTTCTTGATTTTGGAGGTCCAAAACGGATGTTTACACGAGAATCCAAGTTTATGAACATCAGCTTTAAGAAAGATGATGCAATTGAAAAAATTTGCAGATCAATTCTATCGCAAAGCTCAAGTTCTCTTAGGCGCGTGGGCTATGGTCGATTTTGACTCCAAGATTGCACTAGAGCATGCAGTAGAACCTTAGCCTAATCTACTAAACACTCTATTGCCTGCTTTTGTGCAAAACCTTGTGACATCTGAATTGGTTGACTATTTATGCAGATGCTCAAAAAATTATGGCCCTCCTAGTACTAGTTACAGATTGGGATCCACTGCCTTTGCTGGAAAGTTCTTTGAAATAAAAAAGAAGATTAACACCTCTCAGCCAGTGAGTGAAATTACTTGCCTTAATTGCAATTGTAAAGGTCACTATGCTTCCCAATGCCATCAGTGAAGTGTCAAAATAGTCCTTCTTAATACCGTGCAGGAGGAGGGAAAAGAACAAGCACAATAGATGTGGGATGCTCTATTGTGCCTGCAACACCAGTCCCACCTGATTGACAAGCAAATGATGGCCACGGGGCCTTGCTTAACAATGAAATTGATTCTATTTTAGTATCAAATGAATTTCCTCAAATGCACATGCAGTAACTCGCTCCCAGAGTAAGGTTGTCACACCTGAAGCCTCTGAAGAAGTCGCTAAACCCTATGTGCAACAAATACTTGAAAATATACCAGCTGTCAGGCATAGAGAAATGACTAAGTTCAAGGAAAGAGATTTAGTAGTATATTGTGACACTCATAGCGCAGGCCGCGCGCACAAGCTAGCATCGCTTTGGAAGGGTCCATTTATTATATTGGATAAATTTTCTGAAGATGTATATACCATTAAGGATCAAGGCAGCTGGGTTGTGAATCAGGTACATGCTAAGTTCATTTGCCCATATCATAAAGAATAATAATAATAATAAAAATAATAAAAAATAAAAAGTAAAAAAGAAAAAGAAAAAATAATAATAATTGCAAGCCATAGAGTTTATTTCATAGATTTGATGCCTCGCTGGCATTAGAACTAGGTATCCCCTCTTCAGTAGGGGGAGGAGAGAGCGACCAAACTGGAGAAGCCTGCAACAGAATTGGAGATGCGCCAAACCCAAGAAAGCTCGGCACCAAGCATGCTGGCCCTGTCAGCTTAGGAAAGGCTATTGAGATAATGTTCAAACTTCAAGGAACGCGAAGAGTTAGACAGTGTGATCAAGGAAAAAGAGTATCTGCTGCTTATATCCAGTCAAGGAGGGGGAAGTGTTGAATAGTTGACTAGATCTAAATTTTCAGTTATTATAAACCAAAGATATCCTAAGTATATCTGAACTTGAATTTGTGGCCTAGAAATTTCACTTAATTATATTTGACTATGATGACATGGGCTTGAGGGCTTAGTTGGTTAGGTCAAACTTAAATTTAAGTTTTGATTTAATGACTCGGGCATGTGGGATTTGTTGGTCTATGTCAAAATTAGTTTTTAATGTCAGTCAAGTTTTGCCCAAATTGATTACTAATTAGTGATATGAATCGCCTTGGTATGTGCTGCTGATTACATGTGAAAGTGAATCAGTTCAGCTACTTTGAAGTTGCATATGAAATGCCATCTCAAGAATGTGATGGTGTTAACTCTGACCCTGAGGCTGAGTATGATGCCCTGAGTCGAAGTATTTTTAGACGTTCTTACAAACATTTTACATGGCCAAGTGCCATTGAAAATGAGACGTCATGAGTAAGATGTGGTTAACATTGAACCCTATAAATAACCCTCAAGTTGATACTATAAAGAAGATTCAACTACTGGATTAAGTTTATAGTTTAACTTGTAAACATTTTTGTGTTTAGTATTTTACTTTGTACTAGTCAGTATTTACTTGGGATCAGTAAGATCAGGGCGGCGTGCCATTGTCTAAGTAAACTAAAGGGTATACGATTTAAGTACTACCAAAAAATTTATATTTTAAACTCTAAATCACCATCCTTTCTATTGTCCTCACACAATAGACACATGAAACTGCATTTCACACCTGACGAAGAACCAGCCATCAGAACAAAGCCCAAAATTCAACAAGGAGGATTTGGGATGTGCAGGTAACAGGTGCTAGGCAACACAGGCCTAGGATAGGGAGATCTCAGCATTGATTGCTGACCATGATATATATATATACTATTTATTACAAAGGGAGTGGAATCATTCTTAGAATAATTCACCAGTGAATTATGAAATGGCTAGTTGATTGGGTTTAATGTCAAGATAGTAATACTCTGTGACCCAATCTATCATTTGTCATCCTTAACATTATTCACTGGTGTCAAATTGAGATATATAATTAAAACTAAATGTTATTGTGGTCAATCCTTGATACTTCAAATCAGGCTCAACCCAAGCCAATGGAGAGTTAATCTGGCTTTCACCAATAGGTGAGTCGCAACTCCTAATTAGGGCTTCCCAAATAAAGGGATAATTTCAGCAGAACCCCATCCAAGCCTCAGCTAGGGGTCAGAGCCAAGGCAGGGGTCTTCAGATCTGAGCGACTGAGTTTGGTATGGGCATCATGAGCAGTAAGATCTTGGTGCTCATATTTTATTGAAAGACAAAGAGGATAAAAACATGGCTGGGTTTTATGAGTCAGAGGAGGCGGTTCAGACACAATGCGGAAAACTGGCAAGCGTCATAAGGGGAGTGGCCCTGTCATTAAAAGATTGAGCCCATAAGGAACATTGACATTGGAGCCGGCATTGGGAAGAGGGCCCAGCATTGTGGATGGGACCTGGAGAGAGAATGTGTGGTGGGGCAATAGAAATCTTGGCTGATTTTTTAAGAAATCATCTGTATTGGATGCCAGAATCAGGAAGAGGCCCTGGCATTGGGGGTAGGACCCAGAGAGAAAACTAGACAGTTGGGCAACTGAATGCCTGGCCGTTTTCTGAGAGAACATCAGCATAGGTTATAGCAATGGGAAGAGCACCTGGAAAGATTATTTGCATCCTTTGCTAGCATTGGGTCTTGAACCTGTAGAAAGAATGAGCAGATGGGCAACTAAAGTACTGGCCAATTATATTAGATCATTGGCATTGATTGCCAGCATCAGGAATTCGACCCAGAGAAAATTAGATTAAAATTAGTTTTAACAAAATAAAAACCTTTATTAGTTATATTATATATCATTGGGGAATGACCCCAGAAATTTAAATCGATGGTGTTGGCCCACTTGATCTTTTTTGATGTTTTTGGGGAGCTCTTAGTCCCCCTCATCCTGGCTTGACCACTTTTGAGGGCAGTGCAGGGACCAAGGTAACATGGGCTTTGACTCAAAGTTTTAGTTCATCCTGGATTTTGAGTTCAGGGTAAGCTCTGGGCTGGAGGCCCTTGCATGACCGCTCCTCCTCCTTCTTGGGTTGTAGTCCTCGCAGGGGATTTGGGAGAATCTGGCGGGGAGCATCATTTTGTTGGGCCACAGGGGAGCAACTCCTAACAGCTTGTTTTTGAATCATGGCCCCAAAGCCCAAAGCAAAATAGTAGTCCCTAAGTAACTAAGAAAGCTAAAAAAACAAAAGAGGGTAAAAGAAATGATCTTTTATTTTAATAAAGCCTCAAGATATTTAAAAGACTTGAGGCTAAAGGTGGGATCAGAAAGGGGCTAATTTGGTATGGGCAGGTAGCAGGCGCTAAACACAAAGCTAGTATAGGGAGATCTTGCATTGGTTGCCAATTGTGATTATATATATAATGATACTATTTAATACAAAGGGAGTTGGATCATACTTGCCATAATTTGCTAGTGAATCCCAAAATGACTAGTTGATTTGGGCTTAGCGTCAAGATGGTAATTTTCCATGACCCAATTGATCCTTTGGAAACCTTGGCATTAGTCACCGGTGTCAAATTAAGATATTAAATTAATATTAAGTATTATTGGGGTCAATCCCCAATACTTCAAATTGGGCTCAACCCAAGCCTATGGGGGAGCCCAATCCAGCATTCGCCAATAGGCAAGTTTCAACCTATAAGTTAGACTTCTTTCAATTAGAAAGTTTCCTGACACCGTTCCTAGCAAATTTTTGGAATTCTGGGCTGGAACTAAGCGAGTAAACCATCTAGCCAGAATTTCAACAAGTGTTGCTCACTACAGGGGGCCCCTGTATACCCCTAAGTTTTCATCATATATTTTGGAGAAAAATCTCCCATTTCTGCACTGGTCTGGGCTCCTAAAGAGTTTTACAAGATGTCAGGACACACCTCACAGATTCATTTGAAGACATCTTCTCCCTTGCTAAGCCCCTCGTCATGCTCTTTCTGGGGCTAATCCACAGTGCCAGCTATCAACGCTGATGATTTTTCTGGGGCCAATACCTGATGCAGAACAACCTGAGCCTGCCTATCCTCCTTGACATTTCTAAAGGGGGTGACGAGGAACTCTCTTACCTGAGGGTTTGGTTAGCAGGTGGCTTATCACCACTGGTTCTTTTTTGCCACAAGTATCAGCCTGCTATCCGCAGAAAGCCGCCATCAGTTAAATAGATGATAACTTATTTAATATTCTTAGTTCTCCTTCCTTAAGCTGTTTGAAGAGGTGAAAGGTAGTACTAACAACCTCTTTCACCAAATCCTGTTGTAATGAAGTTTTGCATGTAAATTCTAAAATCAACAACTAAGTTAATCAGAGTTGGCTGAAGATTAATCTGCCTGTTTTTGATGCCACCTCATTTTTGTTAATTATTAGTGGAAAGTCTTAATTAGCTGCTCATTAACTTGAGTGTGCCATCTTGACAATTAGCAATTATGATAATTTCCTTTTGTGCGCTCTCCATTCAAATGGGCGAGCAATTTCAATCACATCTATTTATCAATTATTGGAGATCATCCCATATAGAACTTTAGCTTCCTATCTACTTTCAGCTAATGCTGAGGATAGAACAACAAAAATATTAATGAGACCAAAATAGTTATTTAAGTCATATCATATTCTGTGGTTGACTCAAAAATAAACCCTTTGACAACCTACAGATTGGGACGATTTTCCCTCCTAATGCTTGAACTAGTAATTTAATTAAAAACTATTACAATAACATGGCTTGAGCCAATTATTGCAATGTAGAATTGATGATATTACTAAAGCTCAGGCCAAATATCCTCACATATTTAGGCCAACCTTCTCTCCACAACTACTCAGTCAGTCCAATCAACTCAACGTCAATTCAATTAATTATTCTATCAATAGCTATGGTCAAATACATTCATACAGTTGGACCAATTATAATGCCCCAAACCTTGGCAACTAGTCCCAATTAATTGGACCAAATATAATAAATCAGTATACAAAATTATTTGGGACTGACCCAAAGTTTACTTTTAAAAGTCCCAAAGACAGTCAAACAAATGAAAAACGTAATCAATTTCCCACCTATGGAAAATTTCATATGTCAATCCGCATAATTGGCATGATAACAATTGCACATGGAGCACCCAAATGGGAGTACCAAGTGCTATCAAGAGAAGCCTGCTGATGGCCCAATTAAGGGTACATCATTTATTTAAAATGAGCAAAAAATTTCCCAAAATTTGTATTTTGTCAGAACTATGATGAAACTCATTTTTAAGATGATCCTAGTGTAAATCCTGGGGAACGTCCCTTGGCCCTTAATTGGGCCATCTTCCTGTTCCCAAATAAAAGGACATTGAAGAGGATGGCAGTACCCCTCATTACTCAGGGAGACCTCACTCACGTAGTAGATGAGTGATGGGTAACAGCTCTCCCACTTCGGATCCCACCCCCAGTACCCACACTCACCTTGGCAGAACTGTTGCAGGGAATTAGTGAAATTTGTGCCGAGATTGTCAAATTGAATTTGTCAGATCTAACTCGAGTGGCAATCTGGCCAAAGGCCAAATCTCAAATGGCTGGAAAGGTATGAAGACTGAGGTATTGGCCAGAACGCCTGACAGCTCCAATTCAATCAATAAGCTTATAGAACTAACATCAGGAGACATTGACGGGGTTCAAAGCCCTCCGTTGGCAATTTGGGCGTTGCAGCCAATGTTCTGCCTTTAACCATATGGACGGTTCAGCGATTGAGCGCAGGCAGGTTGGGCGACCTGAACCCTTTCCCAACCAAATGAACCTGCCCCTATGTGGGGTGGCCTTGGGGGATTCCTGTCGCTTGTTGGGCCAAACACCATCGTGCCAACCATTGGAAACATAGCTAGGCCCCTGTTTGGACGTTTGATGTTGAACTGACAGAAACTGTCCCACCGCCAAATTTTGCAATGTCTGTTCTTAAGGAACAAACCCGCCCATTCCCAAACAATTCGCCAGTTAGGTCAAAATTGTGGGACCTATTCCTGTCTTGTCACTACCCCAATTGACTACTATTTAATCAGTTGCATAGCACTGATAAAATTGTTGGTCAATTTTCTTACTTTTCCTTCAAATAAAAATTTACCAAAAAAACTAAATTAATTTTATTTTCTTCCAACTGAATCCCTGATGGCATTTCCATGGTGGCCCATTGGTCCATACACCGGATAGGCTCTACCAGTACTCTTGGTCACTATGGCCCCCTCCATCATCACAAGGTTCAGCGAGTCTGATATTTTTGGCTTTACAACCCCATGATCACTAATTTCCAGCAGCAATACATGGGAATCTTGTGGCCATATGTCCACCAATTGCAAGAGAGAATCTATCTCCTTGCCACCCCAGTCAAGATGGCACCATATGCCGAGGATCTTATCAAGACTATCTTAGTGATTCCACCCCCTGCAGCAATATCTGGGTCAGGAGTGGGTTCAGTGTTTTTTGTCATAAGGATCATTCTCACCATGTTGCTGCACCAACACTTTGTCATTACCCACTGCCTGGCTCCATACCAAGTCATCTGGTCATCAATGCCTCTGGCATTCTGGCTTGCTTTTTGGGTGCTTACACATCCTGACTGGCAGGCTGGTCTAAACTTATTCTTCCTAAACCATGACATAATTGACCAACCATTATTTCCAGCCACTTCCGCCCTGGTTTTTGAACTGGGTGCCGCAGTGGTTACTCTCTAATAAATGAATATGCATTCAGTTGTTTGCTGTTTGTTGTTCATTTGGTCACTTTCTGACTTTGGTAGAAGTATCCGCTCTACCTTGGGAAACCTTCTTCAAGCCACCCAAGCTGTGCATATTGCGTCTCCTCCTACTTCCTCTGACCTGAAGGGAAGATCAAGTGTCCCCTCCCAGGAGATCGCCAATAAGGTTCTTGATGCACTCATTGAAGTGCAAATGCATACAGTGATTGCACTCAATAACGCTTCTGCGTTATTGCATGCCCAACAAGGGCTCGCGTTGTTAGACACTGTGGATGGGGATGCCCGCCATTGGGTGAGAGGTCTATTGCATTCTTCCTCACAAGCAGGAGACCTTACCCCACTGATGGCTGTCATGTTGGCTGCCCTGAAACCCCTGTGTCCCAATAAGACCACTTATTCAGACTGATCTATGCCATGGCCAAAGCCCCTAGTTTGGTTTCTTTGATTTCTACCTTTTGTGAACTGGCCCCGCGCTGGGTCTATCTATTGATATGATTCAGGCATTCTTTAGATCAGGCTTGGATTTGGGTTCCGCTCATCATGTGGCCTGGTCTACCATCCAAGGATCAGTAGATCAAATATGTGCCACCGCAACTACTATCAATGCTTTACCCCACCATGTTTCCCATTATAAGAAGGGAAATTTTATGATAGGATTACCAATGAAGATCCAGATGACGCGCCTGTCTCCGAATTAGTGGTAGACTTGGGTACCAACCCTGCCATAACTCCTGAGTCTGAATTGGCAGTTACAGAGTCAACTATTAATGATTCTGTTCAAGCCCAGATGGAGGAATTCGTTTCCCCCGCCCTCATACTTCAATTTTCACTCCAGCAAAGGACCCCAACCCTACCCCTAATATACCCATTATTTCTTCAGTCACCAATGAGTCAGTCAAATTTTTCAATAAACAGAATTTCGCTTATTTCCTTGTACCTATGAAGATCAGTATCAGTCTGCATCATGTCTCCTTCAAAGCTCTGGTGGATACCGGAGCACCAGGGAACTTCATGAGTGTTGAGTTGGCACAACAACTAAAACTGGAAGTGGATGTGGGTTCCACAGTAATGGTGGCCTCATCTTCTTACCAGTCTTTATATGTCGCTTACTGACCAGTACCCTTTTCAATCCACCAGTTTAACTTCTGCGATTTTTTTGGCTATGCCAAACTTGGTGTTCTTGGTGATCTTAGGTGTGGGTTGGTGGCGCCAACAACATGTAAAGATTCACTTAGAGTCTAATATGTTGTTGTTCACCAATGATGATTTAGAGGGAGAATTCCCTTTGATCAACACTCTCAAGAAAATACAAGGAACCAGCCCTATCACTACCCTGGTTACTTCTGCGGGCATTCTGGCCGATTTCCCCAGAAGCTTAATGTGATATCGGAGAATCTTTGACATGGAAAAGGCGGATCGCCTGCCTAAGCATACTTGGTACAATTTTGGGTTTCAAGCAACCGTGGAGTTGGTGAACATCAACTGTCCGTTGTATCCCCATACAGCGGAGGAAGAAGTTGCACTCAATACCTGGTTGGACAATATGTTGAAAAAGGTTGGTTGTTCAAAGAGACTTCACCCCGTCGCCTCCCCCATTGTTTTTGCAAAAAAATCGGATGGTTCTCTCCGTCCTTGAATGGATTACAGTCATTTGAACAAAATATCAGTTACTGATCCCTACCCATTGCCTCTGGAGCAAACAATCAGCCAGGAGATTGTCAAATCCCATGTGTTCTCAAAACTAGATCTGGTAAACGTCTTCAACCAACTTTGTGTAATGGAAGGGCAGGAATGGTTAACTGCAATCCAAATGAAGTGAGGTATTTTTCAATTTCGCGTAATGCCATTTGGGCTGAAAAATGCTCCTACTACATTTCAACAGATGATCGACAATGTACTGAGGACCTCCAGTTTTCTTGTGCAATTGCATACATTGTAGATATTCTGGTTCACTCCCCAACTCCTGAACAACACGCTATTGACTTAGAAGCAGTGAGTGTCGCCTTGCATAAAGCAGGGCTGTTCCTCAAAGCCTCCAAGTTCAAGTTTTATAAGGAGGGGTTACTTTTCTCAGAAACCTGGTTCTTAAAGATTGTGTCGCTATCCCTTTCAACAAGTTAGATGCGATCTGAGAATGGCCAACTCTGACTATGCAGAAACAACTTTGGAGTTTCTTGGGAACTATCATTTTTCTAAAAAAATTTCCCTAGCACTTTCCCAGTTGGCTTCACCGCTCCACACCCTTACTGGGAAAAACGTACCATTTTGTTAGATGCCCAAATGCCAGCAGGCGTTAAAATTGATCAAAGAGGTGTTCATGTCTCCTCCCATTTTAAAACACGCTGATCCCACCAAACTGTATATTGTCACATGCAATGCCTCGTCAATAGCAGTGGGTGTGGTGTTGCTTTAGGAGCACGATGGGATAGAACATCTGGTTGCTTATTTCTCCCAAAAGTTCACAGCCATGGAGCAGTTTTGGGCCATTTATGACAAGTAACTGGCAGCTGTTGCATGGCATTAACCCATTGGCGGTATCTGTTGCAGGGTGCTCGCCATGAATTAACAGTCTGCATGGATCACCAGGCCCTTTTGTACATCCGCAAACCCCAAAAATTTGCGCATCAGCAGGCCCAAACCTATTGGAACTGTGCAGTTTTAATTTTAAATATGAATTTGTTAAAGGTGCACTCAATGAACTTCCCAATTTCCTAAGCTGTAGTCCCGCTCACTGTCCCTTGAAACCTGAGGAAGTGATCTCGTTACCATGATTCCTGCCACTCAGATTCTGTCTATTGTTCCCCCCATTGTTTCCTCTGTCGCGTTGGCTCCTGACACCCCGTTATTGGCTCAGGTTTTAGCCGGTCAAATGGCTTGCCCTGAGGGCGTGGAGTTGGTTGAGCAGTTGGTTCACTTGAGTCACAAACACTCCCTATACACCTTAGAAGAGGGACTCATTTACTTTCATTCTTGCATTTGGGTTCCCCCTCCTTCCAATCGGAGGTATTCTGCACACATCATGATCCTCCCATGGTCAGACATCCCAGTAACAAGAAATGCATCAATCTGATCAAGCGAACCTTTAACTGGGCAGGATTGACCAAAGAGGTCCCAGCTTGGATCACTGATTATGTTACTTGCACTAGGGCCAAGTCAGATCACTCCGGAAAAAATGGCCTCCTGCACCCCTTACAGCAGGTGGAAGGTCCATGGACCTCGGTGTCCACAGACTTTATCATTGACCTCCCCTGTTCTAATAGGTTCACAGTGGTGATGGTAGTGGTGGATCATTTCATGAAATTTTCCCTTTTTATCCCTTGTACTTCTGCAATTACGTTGGAAAAAACTGCCCATCTTTTTGTACGCCATGCGTTTTCAATGTTTGGTCTTCCCCAGGAGATTATTAGTGACTGGGGTTCACAGTTTATCGCACAGTTCTGGAGTTAACTTCTATTGATCCTGAAAATATCCCCCTGTTGATCCATGGTGTGTCACCCTCAGTCTGATGGACAGACCAAGCGGGCTAATCGAGTCCTCAAACAATACCTGCGTTGCTATGCTGCAGCAGCGCAGGATACTTGGGCCAGTGACTTGCCCCTCGCTCAATTTTCTTACAATAACAGAACCCACATGTCCATGGGTTTTCCCCTTACAAAGCAACGTTGGGTTATAATCCTTCATTTTCAGTTGGACTGTGCTTGCGGCCTGAGGTTCAAGCTGCCACGGATCATGCTGCCCATATCTGATCAACTCAAGTTTTAATGTGGGAACACCTCACCAAAGCCATTGATGACTACAAGTGATTCATGGATCGTAAGCGCCTTCCAGGTCATGACTTTATGGTGGGTTCCTACGTCATGCTTGATACCCGTCATTTGCACGTTTTAAACCCCTTCCTGCAAGTTTGCCGGTAAACGCTCAGGCCCCCACTTAGTGGAAAAGGTACCGGATAATGGGGCGTTCTGACTGAAGCTTCCTGCGCATTGGAAGCAGCACCCAGTTTTCCATGTTTCCCAGCTGTCGCCCTTCAAGGGTGAAATTCCCATGGAACTGGAACCGATCATTGTTGATAATGGGGAAGAGGCTGAGGTAGAGGCAATCCTGGCATCTCAGAAGTTGCGACGTTCCATCCAATATCTCATGACTTGGAAAGGGTATCCAGCCTATGAGAATAGCTGGGTCAAGGCGCGCAATTGCGCAAATTGCATGGACCTGGTCAAAGCTTTCTATATATCCCACCTCAAAGCTCCCTGCCCCCCCCAGAAAACTGCGATTATTATGGCTATCAAGTTACCCAAAACACACAAGAATGTGGCTCTGGTGCAGTTTCCCAGTGGGGGTGCCCATCCTTTGGCAAAAAGATTAAAGGGTAATGTAAGTCCTGAGGAACGTCTCTTGGCCCTTGATTGGGCCATCTTCCCGTTCTCATTTAAAAAGACATCAAAGAGGATGGCAGTACCCCTCATTACTCAGAGCGATCTCGCTCATGTAGTAGATAAGCAATGGGTAACAGCTCTCCCACTTTGGATCCCACCCCTGGTACCCACACTCACCTCAGCAGAACTGTTGCAGGAAATTAGTGAAATCTGTGCTGAGATTGTCAAATTGAAATCGGTCAGATCTAATTTGACTACAATCTGACCAATAGCTGAATCTCAAATGGCTGAAAAGGTATGAAGACTGAGGTATCAGTCAGAATACCCAACGGCTCCAACTTGATCAATAAGCCAATAAAACTAACATTGGGTGCCATTGACAAGGGTCTAAAGCCCTCTGTTGAAAATAAAGTTTTGCAGCTGATGTGCTGACTTTGACCAAATGGATGGTTCAGCAACCGAGCGTGGGAGGGTTGGGCATCCATAGCCCATTCCCAACCAAATGGACCTTCCCCTATGTGGGGTGGCCTTGGGGGATTCCCATCGCTCATCGGGACAAATGCCATCATGCCAACCATCAGAAACGTAGCCAAGCCCCAGTTTGGACGTTTGAGGTTGAACTGACAGAGACTCAGCCCACCACCAAATTTTGTGATGTTGGTTCTCAAGGAACAAACCCACCCATTCCCAAACAATTCACCGGTTAGGTCTAAATTGTGGGACCTGATCCCATCTTTTCACTAACCCAATTGACTACTATTTAATCAGTTGCACAGCACTGAGAAGTTGTTGGTCAATTTTCTTACTTTTCCTTCAAATAAAAATTTACCAAAAAAAACTAAATAAATTTTATTTTTTTCCAACTGCATCCCTGATGGCATTTCCATGGTGGCCCATTGATCCATACACCGGATAGGCTCTACCAGTACTCTTGGTCACTATGGCCACCTCCGTCATCAATTGGGTTCAGCGAGTCCAATGTTTTGGCTTTAAAACCCCATGATCACTAACTTCTGGCAGCAATACATGGGAATCTTGTGTCCATATGTCCACCAATTGCAAGAGAGAATCTGTCTCCTTGTTACCCCAGTCAATATGGAACCATATGCTGAGGATCTTATTGAGACTATCTCAGTGATTCCACCCCTGAAGCAATATCTGGGTCAGGAGTGGGTTCAGTGTGTTTTGTTATCAGGATCATTCTCACCATGTTGCTGCACCAACACTTTGTCATTTCCCACTGCCCAGCTCCATACCAAGTCATTTGGTCAGCAATGCTTTGGCATTCTGGCTTGCTTTTTGGGTGCTTACACATCCTGACTGTCAGGCCGGTCTAAACTTATTCTGCCATTTCCATGACACCTAGGACCATTTTGCGCGCTCATTGTTGCAATTTTCATCCCTGAAATACTTCCCAAATATGAGAGCATTTTGCCACCAATAAACCTAAGAATAGGTCTCAGTTGTATCAGTTCAAGGGCCAAACTGAGATGGTAAAACATCTGTTGAGATTGCATGCTCAAATGTGGCCAGGAGATGCTCTAGAGGTATAAATACCAGTGCCTGGCCTGATGAATAATTATCAGTTAATCTAGTCTAATAAATATCTATTTTATTTAGATATACTTTCTGATTTGTATACTAAGTCGCTTTTGGAGAGTGTCTGAAAGCTGAGATATCAGGATCAAAGCTTGCAACTTTGCCTGCCATGGTTGAAGTTACTGATTACAGAGGGAAAATTGATCCCAAAATTGGCCAGAAAAGTCGGAGCTATTTAAGGATGCCTAGCAAGTTTGCAAATGGTCAAAATACCATAATCAACTGGCTAAGTTAATGATCATTTGGCCAAACTTCAGCCCAACTAAGCGTGCAGGAATTTTTTATTCAAGAGAGTGTTCCTCAAATTTTGACAAGTCTGAGAGGGGACTGCTGACCCAAAACAGTTGGTTAAGTCCCAAGATGGGACCACTTAACTAAAAAAAGACAGTTAATTTCAAAAAGTGAACTCTAAATCGGCATAGGGGTGAGATGGATCTCTGAACCTATTAATAGGGTAAGTCCCATTGCAGAAAACATTATATTATTTATATTTACTTATTTTAGAGATTAAAACCATCAATTGAAGCCAAGGATGTTCATATTTATGAATTTAGATTTCACCAAATGATGCTGAGGACAAGCAAATTGCTGGTGGAATGCTGAGGTTTCTGTCATTACAGCAAGCAATAGTGATTCACCACTTAGAGTTATAATTTTTCAGAAAATTGATGCTAAATCAGTTTATTTATTATTAAATTCAAATTTTTGGTGGTCCATTAATCCAACAAAAAGGTTTTGTTAATAGGGTTATCAATGATGCTTCTGCTGCATAAAATCTAAAGGTTTATATTACTAAATCATGCTCTTCACTAAATTGAGTTATCTAATTCAAGTGTTACTGGCGACTCAATGCCAAGGATAACCAAAATACATTATCATCAAACAATGCTGATGATCTACCCTGGACCTCTGCACCAGTGGGCAAGAAGCCAAGTCTAAGATGACCTACCCTGAGCCTCTAAACCAGCTGTCAAGAGGTCAAGGTCAGGATGAACCAAAGTGGAAGACCTCTGACCAGGCGCTATAAGCGCAAGATGCTGTAAGGACTGAGCGCACCCAAAACTCTCATTGTAGTATCAGTTGGAAGCTTATCCCAGCTGATATGATCTAGATTTAATTTCTGGGCTAATACCCAATGATTTTTTAAGTAACGGCAACCAATGTTGATGATCTCTCAACTATACAAGGCATTTAGTTTCCCCTGACAGCTATATTCTTTCCAGTGAATAACGCTAGAGTTATCTCTTAACAGATCTCATTGTTGTATCTACGCCATTAAACTTTGGCCCATATCACACCCATTACGTTTGGATCGTTCTTTGTTTTTGCAAAACTATGAGCACCAGAATCTTATCTTTTTCTTTTGGCCATATCAAACTACGCCTGAAGATCTAATAAAACCACTATTTTAAGGACGTCTTGGCTCTTGATCTCTAGCTGAGGCTTGAAGGGGGTTCTGTCAGGATTCTCCCTTTACTGGGTGAAGCTTCTTGCTAAGGGTCAAGTCTCACTAATATTGAATAATTAAAGGATGCTAAATTGGCTCCTCATTAACTTGAATTGAGCCACTTTGATGTGCTGAGAATCATCCCTGATAACAATTATAAACCTTTTAAGCAAAAACGGTCCTAAAACAATAGGGATTGATCCCAATACCAATCCTATTTCTATGATTACTTGCGACTAGTGCTGAGGATAATCACTTCAAAAATTACTTTTATCAACTATTGATTGATGCTATGTCAGGTATAAGGCCTGAAGTTATTATTGGCTTTAGGTTTATTAGCATCAACCAAATTCAACTTGTATCAAAAAGTTCCCCAACTGACAAATTGTGATAAATTGCTATCAACATTTTCCACTAGTCAATACTCCAGGATATTACTCCCTATCTCATCTTCCAATTTATAGCAGGAAACAAATCCTTAGCTCAGATTAATCATCTCTTATCCTGAATCCTGACTCCTCCCACATATACCCTCAGTACTTTAAATATTGCAAGTTGCTATTCTAATAAAGTATCACTTATCCTACTAGCCTAACTTTTAATTTACATAGATATTAAATCCCTTCTACAATAAGGGTCCAGCTGTAAACTAAGGGAAACCTTGGTACCCTTTCTCAGGTAGGGCGACGTACTAAGCATACCGCTCTTGGCATATTTTTGGAATTCAGGCTGGCACCTAGTGATGAACCATCTGGTCAGAATTACAACAATGGTAGAGTGATGAGTTATTTTAAAATACTTAAAAAATCAGTTAAATACGCCAAAAATACTTTGAAACTTTATAAAATTCAAGGAGTTAGGCTGCTTAAATAAACTACCTCAACCATTGTAGGCCCGCGCTTATTGGTATCATAGATGGTCATGGCCATCTCATTGGTAATTAAATCATTAGCCTTGCTTAAAAAGAAACCTCAGAAATTATCCCTTATGAGTGTCGCACACCCCATCTTACCATGAAAATGCATAGTTGGATTATCAACCTGAGTGGAATGATCATTTTTAATGCAATCCACTGCAATTATGAATAAAAATGAAAATGATAATCTGGCGGATGCACCCCTGGGGAGAAATTTTAAGATAAAAATTGATGAGATGAAGGTTGCTCCTCATTATCATGTTTGCGTCCAGATGAGCTGGGGATGCAGGCTGAATGTACACAATGGATGGACGGAACAATCTCCCTCACTCAATCAACCAGTTAGCCTTCTTTTCTTGAATAATGATCAGGACTATTGCTGGTGCTCATCCTAGTGGTTCAGGATGGTATTGATGTTCATTAATCATCATTTCCCGCACTTATCTACCCATGGATCATATTCTATAAGTATTAGAACAGCAATGCCGTGCAGACTATGGATGCTGTCATAAGTATTGGAATGCCTTCAATGGAAGACAAGTCTATTCTTGGCATATCTGTTGTCTGACATAATAACCCAGCTAATAAAAACCACTGTTATGTCGTTAGTTCAGATTTGTTGAACCTGGGCTCTTCAACAGCTAAAGAAAAGCTTTTATGGTCTCATGCGCGCTCTCCTGACATGTTGCTAATGGGTAGCGTTGATCGGAGCTAAAAGATAAGTACTACTCAATTGAGAAGCACAAACAATTTCCCACTTTTGAATGCATAAGTGTGCAATGTAACGATGATTAGACCCAAATCCTGCCCTTTGGACAAAGTGGCTCGCCAGGTGATGGGATTTCTGGCGGAACTAAAATTATGAGCCACATTTAATTGCATCTTAGAGGCATAGAAGACCATCAATCCATGGTATCACTGGACGGCTTATTAAGGGGAATCTAAATCTGGGCCTGCACCCTGTTGTACCAAAACTCGCACCTAGGGGAGTCACCTCCCTCTTCTTTTCACCATTTTTTGTCTATGGTAGCCACCCTGGTGTAAAAGCCACAACTCTTGTTTCAACTCCTTCATCAGCGAAGTTTATCAGTGAGTTTAGAAGAAAACATTAATGCCTTCCACAAAATAGCTGATTCCATCCAACTCCCAGAAGACATTACCATCGCTGCATATGGGCTTCCTTAACCAGGGAGCGGGTTCCAACATGGCATGGTATAATGGACATCAAAAGTTAAAGGTTGCATACAAGCTGGCCCAGCTGACCAAGGCCTGCCCCAGAATCTGAGATACTAAGAAGTCACCCACCCTTAAGCCACACATCTGCTATGCCAAACCAACTCCATTTAGCCCCAAATATGGAGTACTTGTAATGTTTGATGGTGAGGAGAATATGAACAGTGAAACTGATATAAAACAAGGTTTAGAAACTGACGAAAAATCTGAGTCTGTTCCAGAAGAAGTGAACCACCAAGATATAACAACTCATTGCTCTGGAAGTACTGGCCCTTGTCCCTATGTCCCTCCAATGTCCTAGGATAGAGAGGCTAGAGAGGTGTCAGCCTCATGTCCCACAACCTTATAATGTTTTTCTGAAACCAACTATCATGGCCAGCCCACTTACCAATCATGTGAATCCCTCAATTGACAATTGGATTCTCTAAGTATCTTGGTAAATTTGTCAGGATTCAAGAGAAAAATCATCTCAAATTCCCATCTTCTGAATCTGGCCATACCAAATCGGTCATCAATTCCAGCCAAGACAAAACTTTTCTGGATCAACCTTACCTAGTACTGAGTCACGTGGAGCGGGCTTTCCACCTTCTCAGTCAGGTGAGTGATGATATCCATTGAGGACGCCCTCGAGGAGGCCTTTCCAGAAGGTTAGTAAAGATCCTGGTTGGATGAGGCTCTGAAGATCTCAAAGGCATCGAGTCCCCATGCACCCTATAAATATTGAAGCATTTTAAATTAATAAAATATTTGGTAAACTAACCTTGATTTTTCTATTTCCTCTTTGGTGCTCACTTCCGATTTTCCAGCTTTGAGCCACCGCAAACCCTGGCGCCAGTCAAGAGAACTGTAGCGCTGACAAAGTGGTGCTCACTACAGGGGGCTCCGAGCTGACCCAGTGAAAACGTCAATCACAACAAATGGAAACCAACAGCAACCCTAAAGACCAAATGACTGGTCAATCGAGGAGCATTTCTTGATGGGTTAGTTCTACCTGATATGCAATGCCACCATTGCAGCTGGAAAGGCTAGAGTTCTGCGCCGCCTTCCAATTCTCGCTGCCCTCCCTAGACAGGGGCCAATATCAGCTTCAGCTCAAACACACCCACAATGTCATCAAACAACTAGTCCTCGGCATTTATGCTGAGGGTGTCCGCTCCAGCTGCTCCCGCGCCTCCGTGCCATCCACAATGCAGGACCTCTACTCGACGGCTGCATTACCTGCTGGAGAGCTTACCTTGGGGCCTGATCGCTACCTTTCATAATTTCGTTCACCCTGCAATTCATCACCTCCTCCAGTTAGTAGGATTACACCATCAGGAGGTCTCTCAGCACCTAGGGCTCACCCAAAATTTACATTCATATATCATTGACTTCTATGATGCTGCCTCCTCCTTCATGCATGACAATCGCAAAGCTATACTCAATAACTGGCAACTAATCAATGATATCCGCGATCAATTGGTGGTGTTAGATAGCGGCCTCTCCGGCTACCTCAAGGAGCAATTTCGCCAAAATGCTCAGCGGTTCAAAGTGACATGGGCCCAGCGCTTACAACAAGTGAGGAACTGCTACAATCCCTACAACAGCGCTACTGAGAGCTGGCCTCTCATGACTACTCCCCCATGGCTGTTGGGCCTGAAGGGCCTAGGGGGCCAGAAGGTCCTGAGGGATGTCAGGGACCAGCAGGCCCCGAGGGTCCGCGTGGGCCTCAAGGGCCTTCCAGCCCCCAACCTCAGGCGAACCTGAAGACCCCTGGCAAAAGGATATAATAACTGCTCTGGCTGCCCTGCGGGACCAGATCCAGAAGGTGGCCTTGGGATGCAAGCTCTGAACGGATGGTGTTCCCCTCAACCCCAGGGTTTCCATCAAAGCGCTATCAGATGAGATGGATAACCTCAGCGCTTTCATGAGGCTCACTGATGCTCGCCTCTCCCAGCTTGAGACAACGTGTTGTGGGTTCAAAACCCAGTTGGCCACCATCAAAAACCAGCTCCAACTACAGAACGCTGAAATTCAGTCCTTAAAGGAGCAGGTTGCCAGCAAGGCATCTGCTTCCACCCTCAGTCAAAACTGGGAATATATCCAAGAAGACTTAGAAGGGTTGCAGAGGCAGCTAGATCAAAGGGCTCCTCGAGAATATGCAGAAACAGAAATCTTGGAGCTGACGCCTATCCCAGGCGTTAACACCCTCTCTACTCCTATTGTCGCTAACTTTAAACCTAGCTTCAAGGAGAAGTTCACCCCTGGGCAGGAGAGCATCACCTCCTTCTTGTATGCCTATGAGAGTTCTATGGAGGAGGCCACCAACTGACAAAAGGTGAAGCACATCCACTCATGCCTAGACAGTACCGCCCAGGAAATTATGACTCCCCATCTGAAGGAGTGTAACACCTGGGAACAAGTACGCACCGCCCTGATCCAAGAGTTTGGCAGTAACCAAACCTTGGCCAACCAGAAGCAAGCGTTCATGGGTATTCAACTTAACAAAGGAGAAAACCCTATGGAGTTTGCCAACTGGTTCTATGCTCAGGCTCAACCTTTGGTTATGACAAGCTGTATCACACTGGATGACGCCATTACCGCCATCATCTCTGCCTTGGGGTCCTATCCTGAGGTCCAGATGCACATGATCTGGCAGAAGAATGGGTTCACTTGTATCAGAGAGATCAAGGAGGCGCTCAACGAGATCCCTACCACGATCCTAAACTCTAAGGCTGCGCCTGCAGGCCCCTCTAACCGCCCTAGGGTCCATGTAGTTGAGAATCAGAAAACCCCCCATCCGCGGTGCACTTATTGCAATGGCTTTAGGCATAGCGCCAAAACTTGTTGGAAACGTCTAGCTGAAGAGGCGGAAAAAGGGCAGTCAGCATGAAGGATGAGGCGCTCCATGCTGACACCCCTGTCCAGCCTCAAGTAACCCCTACACACAAACCAGAAGATGTTAACTCTGAAGAAGTAGCTGCAGTATCTAATGACAATAAAGACATTGATACTGCTTACTCTTCTTCTGATGATTCACCTATGCTCCTTACATTGCCGCCTCAGTTTAGTAGTTTGGTCACCTGAGTCGCCATCCAGGTCCATAAGATTCCAGTTTATGCCATAGTCGACAGTGGCTCCCCCATGAACGTTATCTCTTCTAAGCTGATGAAACGCATCAAGGTTGCCCCCGACATGCCGCACTACATGGAGTATGGCATGGCTGGACCTCAGTGCACCTGATCCATAGGGGCCTATTCCTCTCTACCAATTCAGTTCAGGAAGCTCACTTTGGATACAACTGCCATTGCTTTGGACAACACCAGCTATGATCTACTCCTCGGAACCCAGTTTCTTTGAGACTATTTAGCTGTTATCCACAATGACGGTGGTTTCCTCTCCCTTCTAGGACACCAAGTCCCTCCAGTTTTTGAAACTGTCCATGACTCTAGGGTGGATGTCAAGGCCTGAGCCTGCCTACTGGAGATTGAAGTACAAATCGATTGGCTTGAGTACCACGTCTGGGGCTCTTGAGTCCAGCTCCCCCTCCTGCTGTGGATGGATCTGAGGGGATGCTGATTTACTTGCCCGGGCCACTACCGTGCCCCCAAAATCCCAGGTTGTTGTTGATACCTGGGTCCATGTCAACATTCCCTCAGGGTATTTACTGGAGGTCCGAGGTCTGGATAACCCATTTCCCAAGAAACTGCTGACCTGCCCTGGAATCCTTGACCCATCGTATGCCAGATCAATATCAGTGTTGCTAGCCAACCTGACTGACAAACCAAAAGTTATAGGACCTAACCAACCCGCTGCTTATGTTCGTTTGTTACCAATGGGGGCTGTTGCTGACATCTGAAGCTTTGGGGAATTGAGGGACCTTGGCTTGGAGTCGCCATCCTCAGTTAACTTGGTCAACGCTAACATAGGAAAGGACCTCTCTGATGAACAACGACTTAAGGTTCAGGAGTTTCTGGAGGAATACTTGGATCTGTTCTCCACTTCGACCTATGATTTTGGAAGGATGAACGGAGTCCTCCACCATGTAGAAACTGGGGATGCCCCCCATTTTGGTCCCAGCCTTACCACAAAAGCAAAGTCAAAGAGGCCCAGGTCACGGTAGAACTCAAAAAGCTGCTTGACGCAGGGCTCTTGGTTCCCTCACGTAGCCCTTGGTCATCCCCGCTGTTGCTGGTCCAAAAGAAGGATGGCAAGCACTGGGTGGTGATGGATTATTGACGACTCAACTCCATCACCAAGAAGGACAGCTATCCTCTGCCCCGTATCAATGACTCACTCTGACTGCTTGCAGGTTCCCAGTACTTCTTGGCCATGGACCTTGCCAGAGGGTATTGGTAGGTCGAGCTTGCTCCCAAAGACTGAGCCAAGTGTGCTCTAATCGCCCATGAAGGGCTGTTCGAGCCTACACAAATGCCTCAAGGCCTCTGTAACGCCCCAGCCACGTTCCAGCACGCCATGGATGGGATCCTTGGGGACCTGAAGCTCTCCTGTGTCCTGGTCTACCTGGATGACATCACCATCTTTTTGCAAACTTTTAACGGACATGTCAACCACCTTAAGGAAGTCTTTGAGTGTCTCCAGAAGGCCTCCATCAAGCTCAAGCTCTCAAAGTGCTCCTTCTTCCAGCCTGAGCTAGAGTTCGTAGGCCATAAGGTCTCCAAACGTGGCATTCAACCTATCCCCAATAAGGTTGATGCTATAGAAAAAATGTCGCGCCCACAAAGCCTACGAGATATTCAAGTCTTTCTAGGTATGGTGGGCTATTACCATCAGTTCATCCCTCGGTTTGCTGACCTTGCCAAGCCGTTGTTCTACCTTCTACAAAAAAATGTCCCATTTAAATGGTGACCCGAGAAGGAACAGGCCTTCAACGCTCTATGTACGGCTTTATATACTAAACCTGTTCTAGTTCATCCCCATTTTGACAAGCCTTTCTTGCTGTTCACAGATGCTAGCAACGTCGCTGTGGGGGCTATCCTGGCTCAGCATGATGAGAACCAGGTCGGCCATCACATAGCTTATTTTAGCAAGACCCTAAGCAAGGCTGAGTGAAACTACAGCATCACCGAGAGGGAATGCCTAGCTGTTCTTTTATCCATCAAGCATTTTCAGCCCTACCTCTATGGCACCCATTTTACTATCATTACTGAACATTCCCCCCTTTGATGTCTGCAGCAAATGAAAGACCCAGATGGACAGCTGGCCAGGTGAGCCCTACGACTGCAAAGCTACAACTTCACCTTCATCCATCGTGCCAGTGTTATTCACCAGAACACTGACAGACTCTCCAGGATGCCGGTATTAGCAGTCCTGACCCTGGAGGAGGATCAGCTCTATGACTTAATAGGGCAGCCTGAACGTTGGGAGCTGGAATTCCCTCAGGTCCAAACTGAACTCCACCGGATGACTCAAGACACCCAGGTAAGGATGGGTTACTCTACAAGAGAGTCAACAAGAAGTGGCTTCCCTACATCTGACCCTCCTCTCGCACTGACATCATCCTGGAAGGCCACACTACTGTTGGGCATGGTGCGGCCAAGAAGACCTATGAGTGGCTGAAGTCACGCTGCTACTGGGACCAAATGGTCGAAACCATCCAAGAGGTCCTGGAAGCCTGCATGACCTGCCAATCTCAAGACCAGGCCAACCCTCAATATTAGCACTCCATCGTTGCGACTACCAAGCCCTTTAATGTCATTAGTATCGACGTGGTGGGTCCCCTCCCCACTGGTCTACATGGTCACAAGTATATTATTCTTGCCATAGATCATCTGACTAAGTGGGTCAAGGCAATCTCAGTTCCAGCAGCCACAGCTAAAGCTACCGCCTTGTTCCTTGTTCGCTCCATTTTCACCCAGCATGGGTGCCCCCAGACCTTGCTCTCGGACAATGGTTTGAACTTCACCTCCCAGGTTTTACAGGAGCTAACTTCGCTATTTGGAACCACCCAGAGTTTTACTGCTCCCTACCACCCTTCTACTAATGGGGTGGTAGAAAGGGCTAACGGAACTCTTGTCTCCATCCTGCAAAAGTTGGCCGCCTTGGATCCTGCCCGCTGGAATCATTATTTGCCCAGCGCCCTGCTTGCATATCGAGTGAGCTACCACCATGTTATCAAAATGTCCCCATTCGAAGCCCTGTAAGTGCGTGCCCCATGACTACCCAGTAGCGTCCAGCCCCTGTTCTAAGCCTCCACTCCCAAGAACACCGAATTAAATATGAGGGCCCTTGCCAATGAAATTGTCCAGCTCCAAGCCCAGGCCACTCAAGGCAATATTATCACCACTGGAAGAGAGACATCCTGATTGAACCTTGGACGACCCTCCTTACCAGAATTTCAACTAGGTGACCTCATTCTCTTTTATCATCATTGACTTGGAGGCCAACAGAACAAGCTCGACATACTGTGGTCTGGGCCCTACAAAGTGATACACAAGGTGAAGTCCAGATACTCCATTGCTGATACTAAGCAAGGGATTGTTGTAAACCGAGTGCATGGTCAATTTCTCTGGCCGTACTCCCCCTCTGACAGGATCTTGAAGGGGGCCTTGTCAGGATTTGAGAGAAAAATTGTCTCAAATTCACATTTTCTGAATCCAGCCATACCAAATCGGTCATTGATTCCAGCTAAGACAAAACTTTTTCTGGATCAACCTTACCTAGTACTGGTCATGTGGAGCGGGCTTTCCACCTTCTCAGTCAGGTGATTGACAATATTCATTGAGGACGCCCTTGAGGAGGCCTTTCCAGAAGGTTAGTAAAGATCCTGATCAGATGAGGCTCCGAAGATCCTTAAGGCATCAAGTCCCCATGCACCCTATAAATATTGAAGCATTATTAAATTAATAAAATATTTTGTAAACTAACTTTGATTTTTCCATTTCCTCTTTGTTTCTCACTTCCAATTTTCCAGCTTAGAGCCACTGTGAACCCTGGCGCCAGTCAAGAGAACTGTAGCACCAACAACCACTTCCGCCAATTGATGACTCACCCCCCCCACATTTCTTAAGTGTGTTTTGATGAGACCAACTTTACTCATTGTTCAACTTCCTAATAAAAATAGCCAGTTAGTTTACATTTTTTTGAATATGGTTCCTTGGGAAAACCTGTGCATAGACCTCCTTGAGGAGGCCTATAACAAGGTTGGACATTGTATTGTAACAAAATATCTACCATATCTGGTGCACCGCTGAGCCCTGGTCCTTTAGATTGAGACACCCAAGCTCCTCTGCAAATATCTCAACTTGGTTATGGGCTCCTCTTTAGGATCTAACCAAGTTTTGTTATTAATTAATTATTTGTATCTATATACCGCATTGACATCCTTGCCCTGGGTACCTTGTGCTCTGGCAACCTCTGAGCTGCACTGTTTCCAATCTTGCTAATGACTAGTTCCCTGGAGGTGTGGCTGTGCATTCTGAACCACCTCTCTGGTAACAAGAGAGTTGCAGACACTCTCTTAACATTAGTCATCCAACCATTTTATTTTAAATGTACAAGGATTTCCATGTGGGGTTTTTCTAAGTGTGAATTAGGTGCGCAGGCTGTTTGTCATGGCATCTATGAGGCTCACCGCCGTTTTCTCTTTTGGCTTAGGGTTGGTGCATCTTGGCATTATTATGCTACCTCCAATTGGGAAGAGCCATCATCCTTGCTTGTACATGGTGATTTGGACACTTTAGCAATCCGGATGTTGTGATTCCTCAACTTTCCCCAAAATTAATGAAAACAATTTAATAGAATGATTTTTTTCTCTACACCACGTTCAGATGATGCAGGCTGGATTATTGATGAAAGGCTTGGTGATGATGGCCTGGGATAACAATGTACATCCCACTTCTAGAATTGGTATGGGGTCGCTCACGCCTCAAAACGCGTTTTATAAATGCTAATTCCTTAGATATAAACGAGCAAATTATGATCTATTGTGACTCTAGTTTGTTACCCATTTCAGTATATCAGATAACCTGAAGAACCCGCGCTTGACCCCTACCATGATCCGCAGAACATAGGCGGTGAATAAGTAGTTAATATTACAATATAGAACTGTTTATGCAACTGCTGAAGATATGGTGTGATATGTGGCCTCAGTAGTACAAAGTGGCCAATTATCCCTCTCCATTCTATGATGCAAAAACTTATCCTGGAGGCATGCTTATGCCTGATGAAGTGGTTTCTGGTGAAGTGTTGGAGCCTTCTGCTATGATAAAGACCATTCTATATCTTTGTTAACTGCTACCCTTTGATCCTCTTTGAGGAAAATCAGCACAAGTATTTTGGTGGATACAGATGCCTCTGAGAACTTTATTAACCAAGCCTATCCGAATACTTTGAGTTAAATTACTTGCCAGGTGGTATGGTTATTATAGGAGCTTCCCAAGTTATTCCTACGCTGAAGTTTCTGGGGTTAGTAGATTATCAAGTTGGCAAATATTATTTGGCTGACCGCTTCCAAGCAATCAAACCCTCTTGTACCCCTTTATTTTAAGAGTGGAGTGGTGGTGAAATATTGATGTCAGGACTAACTTTAAAGACAATACCATATTATTAACTTTGGAGAATGGCCATGAATTAGTTGCCCCATTTATGAAGCGAACTCTCATGGCAATTTGCCCCAAAGGCCCAAGGTCAATACACTCAGTCTTACTCCATTACTGAAGCTCACTTTGGAGGTACCCTTACCTTCCTGTTTTGAGGGGCCAGGATCTTCTTTTGATGAGGCTTCAACCAATGTACTACCATCTCATTCAGAGTTTAATTGAGCTCTAGCTCACCATTGATCTGGTGCTTATACCTTCTCCCATTTAACCTTTGACTGTACAGGAGGAAGCAACCTTATATAAGTGGGTTAGGTATCAGTTAGCTAAAGGTGCATTATTTCAGCGTACCTCCCCAGTATGCTCCTCACTTCTCTTTGTGGAGAAGGCTGATGGTACCTTACGCCCATGCATAGATTATGGGAACCTCAAAATTTCACAGTCCCAGAGTTGCATCCCATCCCAGTAGACTCACAGATTGCTTTCTATGTGGAGAAGGCTAAAGTCTTCTCAAACTGAATTTCTTAATGCTTTCAATAAGATCTGTATCAAGAAGGGCCAGATGTGGCTAACACATTCTGTACAAGAAAAGAAACTTTCTGCTTTGGGTTATGCCCTTTAGGCTTAAAAACGCACCAGCTATCTTTCAACGCTCTATAGATGTGGCTTTGGGAACCTGCTAGGTGTGTGCGAGGTGGCTTTCATGGATGATATTCTGGTGTTTTCCCCTGATCAAGAGTCCCATGCTATACACCTGCGGCAAGTGGTGGAGAGTTTAAGGACAGCCAACTTTACGCTAAAAATCAGTAATTGTGAGTTCTTTAAGTCCCATGTCACCTTCCTGGGCAACGCCAGGTTTGACCAAGGCCACATGATAACTCCAGTTAGGGAGAAGGCGATTAAGGAGTGTACCACCCCAACTTTGGTTAAGGAATTTAGGAGTTTCTTGGGGACGTGTATGTTCCTTAAGAAATTCGTGCCAAATGTTTCTGAGGTGGCGGTGCCCTTGTACAAGGAAAGTAGAGAAAAGGTGCTCTAATGGTCCCCATTTTGCAGAATGCCTTCCAAGCGGTAAAGCGCACCCAGTTGTCCACCACAGTCATTCGCCATGTAGATCTCATAAAGGAGTTTATTGTTTCTACAGATGCCTCCAACTTCACCATAGTGGCAGCCTTATTGCAAGTAGTTGAAGATGGAATAAAGCATCCATTGGGATATTTTCTTGGAGTATGTCTCTACCTAAGTTAAACTACGCCTTTTATGACAAAGAGTTATTGGTAGTGGTTGAGGTGTTTACCTGCTAGCATCATCACTTGCATGACTCATCCCAACCATTCCACGTTCATACAGATTACTGTGCCTTGCTGTGATACCTCGCACATCATTTCTTGACCCCACAGAAAACCCACTGGAATAAGATCCTAGCCCAATTTTCGTCTTTTTACGAGTTTACAAAGGGCACAGAGAATGTTTTGACGGATGCTTTGATCTGAAACCTTGCAATAGCACCCAATCCTAAAGAAGTAGAGGTTCCCAACTTCTACTTGGTGATTCTGCCAGGAAATGTGTCTCAACTTCCTGTTCCCCTGGCCACGGTCCAGCGCCTGATCCTCTGGAAAATGCGGAGGAATATGGTATGTTCAAAAAGGTAGTCCTTTCACATCCTTTGTTAGCCAAGTATATTATGGTTCTAGCCAAGAGAGAGTTAAATCAGGAGGACACTACCAGGGGTTACCACATAAAGGATGAGATGTTGTGGTTTTAGGGGCGCCCATGGGTTCCTGAAGGACCACTTCTCCTGGAAACTATCTGGTACCATCATGACAGGATCACCGTTGGCCATCCCGGGAAGGCAAAGACTCTGAAGCTTATTTGCCGTACTTTCAGCTGGAAGGGTTTAGCTATGCAGATGACCAGGTATTGTAAGAAGTGGCTGGTATGCAAGCAAATGAAGCCAAATAACCAGCCACTAGCGGTGTCATTGGTACCAGTTCAAAAGGCTGAAGGGCTGCGGACTTCTTTATCAGTGAGTTTAATTGTGGAATTAACTGCATCTGATGGCTACGATGCCATCATGGTAGTGAGGACCATTTCACGAAGTTTAACCAATTTATTCCCTGCAAAACCATGGTAACCGCGGCTGAAATGTCTAGGTTATTTGTCTCTCATGTGTTTGTTCTTCATGGGGTCCCTTAAAAAATAATTAGAGATCGTGGACCCCAGTTTACCTCTGTCTTTTGGGAAGAGTTGTGTAGGACTCTTTAGATTCTCCCCTGCCGTTTGACTGCCTATTACGCCCAATCAGATTAGCAGACTTAATGAGTGGACCAGTGCTTGGACAGTTCCTGTGGTGTTACACTTCCACGGATCATTCAGATTGTGTTTCCCATCTCCCAAGTCCCCAATTCAGCTACAACAACGCCCAACATTCATCTATTGGTTGTTCCCACTTTTTTCACCAGCTATGGCTTCAACCCCACCTTTAACCTGAAGCCCAGTTTTGGATCCAAGGTGGAAGCGGTGGTAGACTTTGCAAAGATGATCATGAAGTTACATCGGGGGTGAACAAAAACTTGGATGTGGCTATGTAAGCTTATAAGGAGAACGTGGACAAGAAAAGATGTGTAGGTCCTACGTACAAGGAAGGGGATCTTTTTATGCTTGATACTAGAAACATTACTATCAAGCATCCATGCAAAAATCTGGGACCAAAGAGGATTGGGCCTTAACACATTGTCAGAAAGTTGTGCCGTGATTTGTACCAGTTGGATCTTCCTTCATCATTCTGGATCTTTGCCATCTTCCATGAAAGTAAGTTTACGTTGTTTGAGGGCTCGCACTATAGACTCCTGAGGCTTATCTTGTGGATATGGCGCCGGAGTGGGAAGTGGAGGAGATTGTAGTCTCATGCCGAATAAGAAAAAGGCTTGAGTACCTTGTATCCAGGAAGGGATTTGATGTAGTGTAGAACATTTTGGTACCAGCGTGCAACTGCGCCAATGCCCAGGATCTGATCAAAGTTTTCCATGAGCATTTCCATAAGGCTGCAGGACCTAATCTAAAGCAAACCATCGCTGTCATGAAGCTGGAACCAGCTCAAAAACTTTTTATTGGCAAAAGCCCCTGGAGGGACCTGTAGCCTCAAAAGTCTAAGAGGTTAATGTCATACTCCATGACACAATTGAGTGCATGGATTGCAAGGATAAAGCTGGATGTCAGGAATCCAAAAAGGTTAAGTTAGCAGGCCTCCCTGACCTTAAACATACCCTGTACCAACTCTGGGTGCAGGCGAAATATGCCCAGGTTGGTCTTGAGAATGCGTGTGATGTTCATCCTGGCGTTACAGCCAGGGCGTTAAAACGCATCAGCTGCATTCTTAATCCTGACATTTCGTTACAGTTTCTCAGAAAAAGGGTTTCAAAACCGTTCTATATCTGTTATTACTAAAATGAGACAAGTCCATTTACAATCTATAACTTGAGTTTGGTCAAGTGGAGTTACAGGACCCTGGCAATGGTAGCATGCACCTACTGGTTCACTTAGTCTTAGCACCACTTCTGCCAATCAATGACTTACCCCCATTGCTTATGTATGCTTCCCTGAGACCAACTTTCCTTGTTGGTTGACTTCCTAATAAAACCCCATTAGTTTACATTTTTTTGAATATGGTTCCTTGGGCAAACCTGTGCGCGGACCTCCTTGAGGAGGTCTCTAACAAGGTTGGTCATTTTATTGTAACAAAAAATATCTACCATATCTGGTGCACCGCTGGGCCATCCTGGTCCCCTCCAGATCGAGGCACCCAAGCTCCCCAGCACAGATCTCTACTTGGTTATGAACTCCCTTTTGGGATCCAACCAACTTTTGTTATTTATTGGCTATCTAATCATATATAGCGCGTTGTACACCCTTTCCCTGGGTCCCTTTTGCTCTGTCACCCTCCGCAGTGCCCTATTTCTATTCTTGCTAATTACTAGTGCCCTGGCGGTGTGGCTGTGAATTCTGCACCACCTCTCTGGGAATAAGAGAGTTATAAACACTCTCCTGAAACAGACCCAAAGTCACCCTTTTCATTCCCGTGAACCTGGAGGCTCTATCATTGTCCCCCTACCAACTTGGGACAATGGTACAATTTGAAAATGGTCGCCACCATAATCCAATAATCAAAGATCATGACCATGTACACCCATTGATGGATTTGTCAGACCCCACATCGGCCCCTCTGTCAAACGCCAGTGTGGCAGCAATGCCTTCCCAATATCTTAAAAAATCTCAGGATTACTACAAGTTTAAAAAAACAAAATGGCTGCCAGAATATGCGCCATGAACATCTTCAATAAATTCAATTGTGCTTATTTCTTGTTCGCCATGGATGTTACAGTTGTCCCAAGGTGGGCTGTGGTGAACCTTTAATTAACACGGGAGCTTTGAGAATTTTATTGATCTCAAGGTGGAGCAAGCGTTAGATCATGTGTTTACCACGGAGGCTTTCATCATGGGGGCCTCTATTGTACCAATTGTCACCCTGCCCTTATGTGATCCGTTGCACTTTTCATCCCATGGTCATTGGTTTCACGCTAATTTCTCGCTATTCTGGACCTACTCTACCCCATAATAATGGGCGTAGGATGGTAACTCTGACTGTCAGTTATGATTAACCTTGAATGAAATATGCTCGCCTTCATGACCTTTTATCATTATGGCAAAAAAAATTCGCTGCTATCCACGTTGGCAAAGGGGAACGCTTTGGCAGCCACCATAGAATACTCCACCTATAGTGCAGTAGCCAATCAGTCCATGATGCCCTCAATACTCAAACTCTACAAAGAGGTTTTTGTTGAAGATAAGGAAAACTGTTTGTCACATCACTCAAAGTTTGACATTGACTTCTGCTTGACAGTGGATCTCATTAAGATCAATTGCTCACTTTACCTATATACTGCTGCTGAGGATCAGGCCCACAAAAAGTGGATCTTTGAAATGATAGTTAAGGGATGGTTAATTAAAAAGACCTCGCTGGTATCATTCCTGTCATATTCACTCATAAACTTAATGTAACCCAGTAGCATTGTTTGTATTATGTCCACTTAAATAACATCACAGTACCTGATTTGTACTTGCTCCCACTGGAGGCTGTGATCTTTCAAGAGATTCCAAGTCAAAAGTGTTTTTGAAATTGTACCTACTAAATGCATTTCACCAAGTCTGAGTGAAATAAGGACAATAATGGCTGACAACTATCTGAACATGCCATGGTATATATCAGTTCAGGGCTATATCATTCATGCTTAAAAACGCCCCCACCATTTCCATATTGTCATTGACCTCATACTAGGCAACCTCCACTTTATGTGCGCAGTGGTATATAGTTATGACATCCTGGTCCACTCACTTATGCCAGAGAAACACGAAAAGGACTGGTTGTGGTGGCTGCCGCCATGCAGCAAGCAGGCCTGCATATGAAGCCATTAATTTAAAATTTTTTAAAGATGAAATACAGTACTTTAGAAACTTGGTATTCAAGGATGGCCATGCCATTTCTCCCTCAAAACTGGAAGCTATAAGAACGTGGGCAACCCAAATCCAGAAGCAGCTTTTCAGTTTCTTGGGATCCATCACCTTCTTGAAAAAATTCTACCAGCATTTCAGAACTGGTCACCCCCTCTCCGTCCCCTAATGGTCAAAGATTCACTAATTATCTACCATAGGAATGCCAGCAAGCTTTTGAGGCTATCAAAGATTCTTTTACCTCAGAGCCATTCTTGTAGCATGCCAAGGAAGACAAAACATTCATTTTAGCATACAATGCCTCCAGTACAGCCATGGGGGCAGTAATGCTACAGGAACACAATGGCTGCAAACACCTAGTGTCACTTCTCCAGAAAATTCGGTGGTACCAAACAATCATGGGCAATATATTAAAAATAATTAGCTGCTGTAGCATGGGCGATGATGCACGGCAATATTTTCTGCAGGGAATGAAACACATGTTGACTGTGCATACAGACCACAAGTCGCTCATCTATTATTGCAAACTGAAGAAATTAGTGCATAGGGAAATTAAAACGCACCGTGAACTCCTAAACTTAATTTCAAATATGAGATTGGTAAGGGCCCAACACATATATTACTGGATATACTGAGCTGGACCCTTTTCGCTGGATCCAATCTGGTGGAGGGGTTCGAGTTAGTTATGGTGACTCCCCCAAAACAAGTATTGCCTGAGCCACCAGAGGAATTAGCAATTATCGCCGCAATCACAGCTCCTTCAACAGCAAAAATCCACCCCTCAAACCCAAACCTGAACCTACTGTCACCCCACAGACCTCACACAATAGAGTACCTCCAAAATAAGCCCAATGACCAACATCAAAGGCTCCCTCCTAGATGCTACAATGGATGCACAATCAGGAATTTATGCAGGACAAGCCCTGGGGACAAGATACAAATGGGGAAAAGCCCCTTTGGTTAGTACACACAAAAGGATAGGGTGATTTACTTCCATGTTTGCATATGGGCACTCAAAATATAAATGCTCACGAGTCATAAAAGAACATCATGATCAGCAAACAATGGGGCACTCAGGAGGCAGGAAGACCAAGAATCTGATAAAGAGCATGTGACTGGGAAGGACTGATAAAGGATGTGCAAGCCTGGATATAATGTTGTCTGACCTGTGTGCAATCCAAATCTGACAGTACAGGGCGAAATGGGTTTTTCTATCCACTGCAATAGGCAGCGGGACTTTGGATGTTGGTATCAGTACACTTTCTTGTTGGCCTTCCCTTCTCAAAGAGGTTTGATGTGATCATGATGGTAAGGAAAAGATTCATGAAATATGGCCTGTTTATCCCATGTTTGACTACAACCACAGTTGAAGACATGCCTAACTATTTGTGACCCATGTTTTTACTATGTTCAGGGTATTTCAAGGGATAATAAGTGATAGAGGGCATTATTACCTTGAAGTTCTGGTTTGCCCTGTGTGAAACATTACACATTAAACCATGACAATTGTCAAATATCATCCCCAGTCTAATGGACAAACAGAATGTGCCAATTGGTCGCTTAAGCAATACCTCCAGTCTTACGCCACCGCTGCTAAGGATACATGAGCAAGGGACCTAGCTTTAAATCATCTTTCATATAACAACTCGCTACACGCCTCTACAGGGATTTCACTGTTGTACGCCAAATTGGGGTACAACCCCACCTTCACAATTGGGCCTCATATAAGCACAAGCATCCCCACAGCAAGCATTTATGTAAAACACCTCCAAAAATACAACAAAAGCAAAGGCAGCTATTAAAAGCCTTCTAGGATGCCAAGCATCTTACAGATTAAAAACACAGAGAAGCACCAGGATATCAGTTAGGCGATCTGAGAATGGTGGACATAAAAAACCTCATCCTCAAAGTGCCATGTCACAAACTGGTCTGTAAGAGGGCTGGACCATTCCTACTAGCAAGGTTTTGAACAATGTGTCCTTCCAAGTGGAGCAACCGCCACTCTGGAAATTTCACAAGTCGTTTCACACTTTAGTGCTTTCACCCTTTGAGGGAAAAAAGCTGGTGGAAATTGAACCATTACTGATAAAAGGAGCCTATGATTTCAAGGTGAAGGAGATTCTGGACTCAAGAAGAATAAAGGTTGGGAATCCAATACCTGGTGTCACGGAAAGGGTACCTCGCCAATGACAATAGTTAAATTCTGGCATGAGACTGTACTTAAACCACAATCCTTAAGAACTTTTACAAATAAAACCTGCCACCCCAGCGCCCGCTGTTAGAAAACCCCTGACCATTGCAGCCATCAAACTTCCCCTATCACACAAGAATTATGCTCTTATACATGCTCCAAAGGAGGAGTAGAACCAGTCCTTTTGAAAAAGTATAATGTAAGGGTCCCCACCCCACCTATTTATATTATACTGGATGATTCACCCCTTTTGATTAAGGAAGGGGAAGAGATCCCAAGCATCTCCGCTCAAAAAGATAGCAGATCTGAAACACGCCCTTGATAAATATTGGGTTTCAGCCACTCCCTCACTTGATTTTGTGATTGGCTGAAAATCGTGAAAGATTAAATACACAATGAAGTTCTAATTGTCTGATAAATACGTTAAGAAAATTGAGAGGATCTGTGATGAAATCCGCTTGCAAGCAGTAGATTGAAACTGAATCCCTATGGGGTCACAAGTATTGAGGTCAATCTATTGAAAGCCCCTCAGATGTTCTAAAAAAATTGTTAGAAATATTACAAGTGACGTAAGAATGCAAGAACCCCAACAAATGGCAAAGTTCAGAAGCATGAACTGCAAATGGGCCACTTACAATGTGCAACCCGCAATATGGCACAAAAATGCTAGGAGCGTGTCTGTAACGCACCAGTTTCAGTGGAGGTGGTGGGCGAGGGCCCACCCCACCACCAAGGAACACTTCGCTGAGGAAAGGGTAAACAAAGCACTGCCAAGAAGAACTGTGCACAGAGAGCCCCAAGCAAGGAAGGCACACATGTGAATAATTTGAACATATGGAGATTGGAAAAAAAACTAAAGAAGTGCACATAAAATACTAAGATGAACGTGACTTTTAGTAATCCAGATGACCAAAGAGGAAAGTTGGTCTCAAGATATAATAATTAAACCATGGGCGGGGAGTTGTCAATTTGTGGGGCTAGTGCTAAGCCCTAAAGAACCAATAAACTCACAGTACCACCTGACATGATACTGTAAGCCAAGATAGTCTGAACACAGATGATCAACTGTAACTGGATCCTATCCAATTTAGTTTTATTGTAAATGGAAGAGGTTTGAGACCAATTCCTTCAATTAATCATATTGAACTACCTTCATTTGTAATTTAGCTGGTGCATATCAACGCCCTGGCTGTAACGCCAAGCGGAGCATCATGCACATTCCCAGGACTAACCTTAGCATATCTTGCCCATACCCAGCGTTGGTCCAGGGTATGTATTAAATTAGGAAGGCTTGCAACTTAACCTTTTTAGTCTATTAACGTCCAGCTTAGTCTTTACAATTGATGTCCTCAATTATGTTATTAAGCCATGACATTACCCTCTCAGTATTTTGGGGATTACCTCTCCTCAAGAGGCTTTCTCCATGGAAAAGTTCTTGTGGGAAGGGGCCAGATTCATGGCGGTGATAGTTTGCTTTGACTTGGGTCCTGCAGCCTCAGGGAAATGCTTGTGGAAAACTTCAATTAGACCTTGGGCATGGTTGCAGTCACGCGCTGGCACCCAACTATTCTCCATGCATCAAATCCTTTCCAGGGTACAAGGTAAACAAGTCATCTTCTTACACTCCAGGAGACTACAATCTCCTCCACTTCCCACTCTGGCGCTCCTTCACCGAGATAAGCCTCTGGAGTCTCTGGTGGGGGTCCTCAAACAGCTTTGGCTTGCTTTCATGAAAGATGGCAAAGATCTGGAATGAGGGGATCTAACTGGTATGAGGCGTGGCCCACCTTTCTAACAACTCAGTAAGGCCCTATTCTCTTTGGTCCCAGAAGTTTGCATGGCAACTTGATAGGGATGTTTCTAGCATACAGCATCATGAGGTCACCTTCCTTGTACTCAGGACCTACCCATCTTTTTCCATCAGCGTTCACTTTATAAACTTGCATTTCCACCTCCAAATTCGTGGTAACCCCCTGGTGTATTTCCTTGATAGTCTTAGCAAAGTCCGCCACCGCTTCCACTTTGGATCCAAGGCTAGTCTCCATGCCGAAGGCGGGGTTAAACCCGTGGTTGGAAAAAATGGGGAATAACCAATAGGCGCATGTTAAATGTTGCTATAGCCAAATTGGGCCATGGGAAGGTGGGAAACCCAATATAAATGGTCTGCAGAAGTTTAACACTGCAGTAACTGTTCCTGCACTGGTTAACTCAAACCTTCTGACCATCTGATTGGGGGTGATAGGCAGTAGAACGGAATGGGAGAATCTGAAGTCTTACACAACTCTTCCCAAAAACAGAGATAAGTGGGCCTCAATCATTAAATATCTCCTTATGCACCCCAGGTCAAACACATGAGACAAAGAGCCTAGCCATCTCCGCCGCTGTTACTATAGTTCTACAGGGAATAAATTGAGCGAACTTAGTAAACTATTCCGCCACTAACATGATGGCATCATAACCTTCAGATGCAGGTGACTCCCCAATATAATCAGCTGATAAGAAAGTCCAAGTTCCTTACGCCTTTTGAACTGGTACCAACAACTATGCGATTGTCTGGCAATTTGGTTTAATTTGGTTTCAGACCTAAGAACTCCTTACAAAACCTAGCCACCTGCATGGCTGACCCCTTACAGTTGTAAGTGCGGTAAATTAGTTCCAGAGTCTTCACCTTCCCAGTATGTTCAACTTTGATTCCGTCATGATGGAACCTGATGATTTCCAAACAAACTGGTCCAGAAGGAATCCATAGACGTCTTGAAACAACACCATCTCATCCTTCTCATGGAAACCTCTGGTAATATCTCATTGATTGAACTTTCTCTTGGTGAGGATCATAGTATATTATGCTGACAAGGGTTGAGAAAGGGCCACAATATAGTCATAACATATTCCTCCACATTTTCCAGAGGAGCAAGCGCTGATCCAGGGGTCAAGGGAAGGGGTGTTGAGACACAATCTTGCCCAGCAGAATAGTCAAGTAATGTTGTGTACCTCTACCTCCTTAGGATTGGGGCTAGTGCAGGGTTTCAGATCAAAGCATCCGTCAAAACATTCTCTGTGCCTTTTATAAACTCTTAAAAAGACAAAAATTGGGCCAGGATCTTATTCCAGTGGGTTTTCTGTGGGGTCAAGAAATGATGTACGAGGTATCACAGCAAGGCACAGTAATCTGTATGAACGTGGAATGGTTGGGATGAGTCATGCAAGTGATGATGCTAGCAGGTAAGCACCTCAACCACTACCAATAACTCTTTGTCATAAAAGGCGTAGTTTAACTTAGGTAGAGACATACTCCAAGAAAATATCCCAATGAATGCTCTATTCCATCTTCACCTACTTGCAATAAGGCTGCCACTATGGTGAAGTTGGAGGCATCTGTAGAAACAATAAACTCCTTTATGAGATCTACATGGCGAAGGACTGTGGTGGACAACTGGGTGCACTTTACCGCTTGGAAGGCATTCTGCAAAATGGGGACCATTAGAGCACCTTTTCTCTACTTTCCTTGTACAAGGGCACCGCCACCTCAGAAACATTTGGCACGAATTTCTTAAGGAACATACACGTCCCCAAGAAACTCCTAAATTCCTTAACCAAAGTTGGGGTGGTACACTCCTTAATCGCCTTCTCCCTAACTGGAGTTATCATGTGGCCTTGGTCAAACCTGGCGTTGCCCAGGAAGGTGACATGGGACTTAAAGAACTCACAATTACTGATTTTTAGCGTAAAGTTGGCTGTCCTTAAACTCTCCACCACTTGCCGCAGGTGTATAGCATGGGACTCTTGATCAGGGGAAAACACCAGAATATCATCCATGAAAGCCACCTCGCACACACCTAGCAGGTTCCCAAAGCCACATCTATAGAGCGTTGAAAGATAGCTGGTGCGTTTTTAAGCCTAAAGGGCATAACCCAAAGCAGAAAGTTTATTTTCTTGTACAGAATGTGTTAGCCACATCTGGCCCTTCTTGATACAAATCTTAATGAAAGCATTAAGAAATTCAGTTTGAGAAGACTTTAGCCTTCTCCACATAGAGAGCAATCTGTGAGTCTACTGGGATGGGATGCAACTCTGGGACTGTAAAATTTTGAGGTTCCCATAATCTATGCATGGGCGTAAGGTACCATCAGCCTTCTCCACAAAGAGAAGTGAGGAGCATACTGGGGAGGTACGCTGAAATAATGCACCTTTAGCTAACTGATACTTAACCCACTTATATAAGGTTGCTTCCTCCTGTACAGTCAAAGGTTAAATGGGAGAAGTTATAAGCACCAGATCAATGGTGAGCTAGAACTCAATCAAACTCTGAATGAGCTGGCAGTACATTGGTTGAAGCCGCATCAAAAGAAGATTTTGGCCCCTCCAAACAGGAAGGTAAGGGTACCTCCAAAGAGAGCTTCAGCAATGGATCAATACCGAGTGTATTGACCTAGGGCCTTTGGGGCAAATTGTTATAAGAGTTCGCTTCATACATGGGGCAACTAATTCATGGCCATTCTCCAAAGTTAATAATATGGTATTGTCTTTAAAGTTAGTCCTGACATCAATATTTCACCACCACTCCACTCTTAAGATAATGGGGTACAAGAGGGTTTGATTGCTTGGAAGCGGTCAGCCAAATAATATTTGCCAACTTGATAATCTACTAACCCCAGAAACTTCAGCGTAGGAATAACTTGGGAAGCTCCTATCATAACCATACCACCTGGCAAGTAATTTAACTCAAAGTATTTGGATAGGCTTGGTTAATAAAGTTCTCAGAGGCATCTGTATCCACCAAAATACTTGTGCTGATTTTCCTCAAAGAGGATCAAAGGGTAGCAGTTAACAAAGATATAGAATGGTCTTTATCAAAGCAGAAGGCTCCAAAACTTCACCAGAAACCACTTCATCAGGCATAAGCATGCCTCAGGATAAGTTTTTTCATCATATAATGGAGAGGGATAATTGGTCACTCTTATCACTGAGGCCACATATCCCATCATATTTTCAGCATTTTCATAAACATTTTCATATTGTAATATTGAATTTTCACCACCTTTTGTGTCCTGAAGATCATGGTAGGGTTCAGGCGCAGTTCTCTGGGGTAACTGGTACACATAAATGGGTCCGCATCTAAGCTGCAAGAGCTGATGTCAGCTCATTTTTTATATATAAATTGCGTTATAAAACGCGTTTTGGTCATCAGTGATCCCATACCTGATCTGCGGACCTGTATCACATCGTTTTCCAGGGCCATCACCCCCAGGTCATTTGTCTTTGATCTGTCTTGCACCATGGGAACGCAGTGTAAATAAAAATCAATTTATGGATTCATTTTATCTAAAATGGGGCTAGACTCATCCAAACTTTCAATGTTCGCTAAAATGGTGAGGGAATCAGTGGGGAGCTCTACCTCATTCAAAAAAAATCTATAGTCACAGGTGCCATATTTATAGGGGCCGCATTGGGTGACATCATAGTTGAAAAATTAATTGAGACAATAATTTCTTTTCAGGATTGGACCCCACTCACCTTCGATTTTTGCTGAAAATGTAGGTTTGGAAGGATAAAAATCCTCCTTATTCAAATGTATGCATGAGTTTCTGGGGCCTATATTTATAGGGGCCATTTTGGTGAAACCATGTTGGCCAAATTACCTGGCCCTTCTGGGTTGGGGTGGAGAAATTTTCCCCAAAAAACTATTTTAGATGGTTGAAGCTAATGGGGAAGCTTGACACCCTCAAATGTCCCTCACAGGGGCATCTAAACTGGCATTAAAAACAACGTTTTGGAAATGATGGACTCAGGTAAGCCCAAGACACAGGTAGGTTCATAAAAATAAGGGCACACAAAACGCCCAAACCTCCAGTGTACAAATGACCCACAGGAAGATTAGTAAGTGGCAGAACAAGGTTGTTCAGCCCCCAAGGATCGCTTAAAACCCTCAATAGACTCTAACACCCACAACACAGTTTTATACACATAAAACACCCATGCTGGTGCCCAGGGTAGAATCTGACACAGCCACTCAACTCCTGGAGGAGGGGAGTCAGAGCTGATTTTATTATAATTAGAAGAAGTGGGGAGAAACTTGGAAGCCCAAGCAACTGGGCTTAGACGGTCCATACCCACCACTTACTTGCTGAAATGGTGGAAGTAGCACCACAAGCAGCAAAAAGAAAAACGCCCAGCTGGCACACTGCCAATAATAATGATATCACCGTGGACAAGAAAGTCACAACCACGGTGCACAGCCAAAGTGCTTAAATACCATTACAAAGGCCTTTCCACTTGGAATAAGTCTCAGTGAGACCAAGAATAAGGTTGGTTGTCTAATGTTAGGAGCGTGTCTGTAATGCTCCAGTTCCAGTAAAGGTAATGAGCGAGGGCCTACCCCACTACCAAGGAACACTTTTCCAAGGAAAGGGTAAACAAAGATCCGCCAAGAATTATGGTGCACAGGAGACCCAAGCAAGGAGTGCACACATGTGACTAATTTGACTTGATGGAGGTTGGAAAACAATGCTAATGAATTGCACATAAAATACTAAAATGAATGGGACTTCTAATAAACCAGATGACAAGAAAAGGTAGTCTCAAGAAATCATATTAAACTATGTGCAGGGAGTCATCAATTTTTGGGGCTGGTGCTAAGCAAATGAACCAATAAATGCACAGTACCAATTGACATGGTACTGTAAGGTGAGATAGTCTGAAATCAAGTGAACAACTGTAACAGGAATTATCCAATTTAGTTTATTATAAATGGAACGATTTTTGAAACCCCAATCCACAATCAACTCTATCAAACCACCTTCTTTTTAATTTAGCCTGTGCGTTTTAATGCCCTGAATGTAACACCAGGCGGAGCATCATGCACATTTCCAGGACCAACCTGGGCACATCTTGCCCATAACCAGCGTTGTCCAGGGTATGTTCTAAATCAGGAAGGTTTTGCAACTCGACCCTTTTGGCCTCCTGACGTCCAGCCTTGTCTTTACAATTGGTGCCTTAAATTATGTCATTAAGCCATGACACAAAAGTCCTGGCGCTCTGTACAAGATTCACGCATCCTTCCATCAAAATTATTTACAATATCCACTCCTCAGTTCCTTATAGTTATAAGAACACAGCGCTCTGATAATAGTAGAGTTTTGGGTTAGTTCATTATACTTTAAAACCATTATTTCTGCCAAAAATACTTAAAAATTCTAAATTCTAAAGATCCTGGCCGCCCCAAAGGACCACCTCAACCAATGGAGGGCCTGCGCTCATTAGTATCAACAATGGTCATGGCTGTCTCATCAATGAATACAGCTTAGCCTCCCTCAGCAAAGGAAACCTCAGGAATTGTCCCCTAGTATTGTCACGTACTTCATCTGACCAGGGGAAGATATTCATATTATCACCCTGATAGGGATGACCTATTGTTCAATCCAATTCGCTGCAATTATGAGAAAAATGAAAAATGATAATATGGTGGATGCACCCCTGGGGGAACTGTTGGGATCAAACAGATGAGACAATGGTTGCTCCCTGCTACAAGTGCGCATCCAGATTAGTTGGGGATTTGGGCCAAATTTACACACTGGATAGACGGAAAAGCCTCCTACACTAACCCAACCAGTCAGCATTTGATTCTCAAATCATGGTCAAGATTACTACCATTGCTCAGCCTAGTGGTCAGGATGGGAATGATGTCTATTGATCAATATTTCCTGTACTTATCTCCCCTTGGATCTTATTCTAGAATTATAAAAAAGTGATGCTGTGCAGAATTTGAATTCTGTCATAGGTATTGGAGTACCCTCAATGAAAGCCAAGTCTTTACTTGGCACATCAGTCATCTGAAATTTTATTCAGTTTAATTTAATTATAAAACTTAAGGGGTGTGCACTATCATAAATTGGCCAGAGATTTTATTCATGCTTACACTTTTTTTAGTGATTTGCATCTAAGGGTTTTTTTATTTGACAGAGCTAATTGCTACCAAATTCTAGTACTAAGGCTTTTTTGATTTGGTCCCAAGTGTGGCATTTTCAGGTATGTAGACATGTTATCCCGTAATTTGTAGCTTAGTCTAGTAGGTAAATGCTTTACCTTTTGTGGTCAGTTGTCTCCTCCATTAACTTTTTAACAATGTAAAAGAATAAAGCGATGCTTTATTATCCAGGGTGTAAACTTTTCTTATATTTGATACTAAATTTGGGTGCAAGATGTGCACAGAGAGGGTGTTGATAGCTGGCAGAAACATTTAAACTGGGTTAAGAAGACACTATTTAGCATATTTTTGAGGGGCTTATTAGTTAATTTTTCAGCATATCTTTACATGTCATCTTAGACCTCCCCCAGTTCTTATTGAGCTTTGCAACTGAGGCCTTCTAATTTAATTGCTTTAAGGCCAAATACACATTGTACTAGCTTTATATCTGATATTAGCAGTTACTAACTTAAGTCTTAAGATCTCTGTCAGAAAATTGCTTTTCTAGTGACAGTGGGCTCTGCTGGTCAGCAGGCCAACCAGTATGAAGACTGGCTGACCCTTGCCATTTTGCCTTAGGCAATGGGGACAGAAGCGCCAGCTGGCCCCTTGGCATGTCACCTGCGCCATTTGAGGATCCCCCAGCCTAAAACCCAACCAACAAGAATAAATATAAACTTATAACAAAAAGGAGATTAAGCAAAGGGAAATCTTTTTAGAAGGGAAGCACCAGGTATTTATATGTACAAAGGGCTACTGTGCCCACCACTGACCTATCAGCTCATTTCTAGACCTTTCAGACAACCATTCTTTCTCTCTTCTGCTGCACTTCTCACTTCCCAGGTGTCAACCCTCTAACCCCATCCTTCCAGATGTCTAAATATTAGCTTTGGCTTTATCCTCAGCCTTCAGTCACCAGTGAGCCATATAATTTAAAATATAAATTAATATCAAATTGGAATCTGACTTAGTAATGTTGCGCTAGAAAATCTTCAGTTGCTCAGGTAACTTGGGACATTTCAGCTTCATGCTGATAATTCATTTTAACTTTTTTTAGTCAATTGTTCAGAGGAATCACCTTTCTCAGGCAACAGTTCAATTATTATATATTAGACACCAGAAACAACCTCAGCTGCCTTGAACTCAAAATTGTTGGGTTCTGTAAATATCACTTAATTATTATAAATAGATCATCCTTGGCTACTAGTTGCCAGTAATCTGTATACTAATTTGGGGCCATCTATTGGCCCCACTCAATCTTAACATCCCAATTTGGCAGATCTACAGATTTAGCTCACCCCAATTTGGGAAGCAACTCACCACGCAATCATGGAATTATACAAAATTCAGTCAATAAGACATTCCATCTGAATTGGTACTTTATACCAAATCTCGCTAAATTATTGGAGAAATCCATCTGGTTAAAATTCTGAAAAGCTCAGCATGTCTGTTCTAAATGGGTGATCTTATCATCTATCCCTTAAGTGAATGCCTCCAAGTTATCTATCTCTCCTGACAGTGCTTCTAAGATATGACTTAGGTTGATGGGACTTCCATATAAATGGAGACACTTCTGAGGTACACTTTTCACTTGGCCAGTTAAGGTCTAAATCATGGCTTATATCCCAAGCTTCCAAAATTCTTTGACATCTATAATAACTGAAAGCATGGGTCCAGGAGGGCCCTTCAGGTCTGACAGGTCCTTAAGTACACTCCATAAGGAGAACTTCTTGCAGAACTTCTGCAATTTGTGGATTAGTGTAACAAGTTGGATGATTCATTTGGATCAAGTGGACTCAATAATCTAGGATAAGATTCTGAATCAGAAGAGACTAGCTGGATGTGGATCTGCATACCAAACATGATATATTAAAGGTGATAGTTGATAAGATCTTCTAGGAATCTGGAGATTGCAGAGTCATGCAAGGCAACCTGTTTTGAGTGTTGCTTAGTAGGTATCAGTTGCCAAAATGTGGTTCAAAATTGTGAAAAAAGGTGGAGGTAGCATCATAGAATTGATGCCATTAACATGTAAAGTCTGCGTCAGCAACATTAGCTGAACCAACTCCAGATGATGCATACCTAGGATCTGAAGAAGGTGCTATAAACTGGGTGAAAAAAGTGATGGAGATAGCAAACTTAATTTGGTCACCAACTAACTTATCAGCAGGTAATCGTGAGGAGCATATAGATCTCTCATAGTGGAGGGTATAACCATAGTTTAGTACCAACATTATCAACTTCCAGTTGAAAAAGGCTCCATCTAAAACTTTTTAAATGGTGGCATTGCTATTTGTTAATGAACATAATATCATTCCCAATTAAAGTTGGAAATGTGAAATCAAAGTAGCCCAGAACTCCAGCTCTCATGCTTCATTAGAGACACCTCATACTGTGAAGTATTTTTTATCTAATTAAACTACCTGTCTATTAGTTAGGGTAATCACTTGAATTATATTAATTCTTATTTTGTTATTGATATTTTCACTTTAACAACTTAGAGCCCCCTGTAATAATCACAATATCTCAGCTCCATGCATATGTTGAGCTGATGAGTATTGTTATTGAGTTTTTAAAATTCAATTTGGTGAATTCTAGCCTTTTTAAGATGGCAGTTTTGACATAGCTTCCAAAATATGGTGATATGATCACATTTATATTGGAAGGGTTTGACAGATGCAATTCATATAGTTAATATTAGCTTTGCACTTCAATATCCTGAACTAGCAAGAAAATACACTAAAGTACATATGATGTAAGGTATAGAGCTTAACATTTTATTATGCTTTATATTAATCAGTTATTTTATGGTACATATGAATTTTTTACTAATAGGAACACAGAAATTTTCCAATTTTAGAATCTTTCTGTCTTTCCAATTTTAAAAGTTTCAAAGGCCTTCATCATTTGCTAACCTATGGTGTCATATGTTCTATTGTACTAAATCTTTCTGTTGTTATTGTTAGAAATTGGTAAGCTAATTAAGTTGATTTATCAATGGGTGGTATAGAGTAACTGGCTCCTTATTATTTTTTTCTGATCCAAATCCTTTTATTTTCTTCAGTCTTGGTTTTATCAGTTGGAAGGGGCTTATCAGTGGCCAATTTATGAGGACTCAATTTTAAAAATTAGGAACTTGATTTATTTCCCATCTCAACCTCAGACAGCTAATTAATAGAAAAAGCACTTGGAAACCAGTTTTAACTTAAGGAGCCACCAAAAAGCTGAACAAATATCTGGGGATGAGACCAGAAGAGGATTTAGTGACAGGATTACTATTTTAAATAGTTTAACATGACACTGATATGGGGCTTTTGAGTTTTTAGAATCTTTCAAGAGTCCATAGATCTAGAATTAAGTTAGATTGAAACTCCGATCATGTGCAATTAATTTTGATTTTATATATAGAAGAATAAAGCTCAGTAGATACTGTAGATCAACTGGTAAACCTAGATTTTTTCAGATAGATTTTGAAGTGCATCATAATATACACATATTGCATTATCCATCCATTTTATCAGATATAATTTATATCCTATGAATCTAAGACTAGTATCAACTTTAAAAAGGTAGATAAAAAACCAGGTTAGGTGAGAGCAATCTCAATCGGCATATAGTTTTTGGACTTCTACCCTATACAACAATTTGGATTCTGCTATGGATAATTCAGTCCTTAATTCCAAGGGTGTAGGTGGAGATTGATTCCATTTGTTTAAGCTAACTGCCCTCAATAAACCAGAACTCCATGCTCAAGCTATTCTGAGTAATTTACTATAATGAAAACCAGAGCCCAATTTGACTCCCTATATGTACCAGTATGTATCTTTACTTATCCTTGGATATCTAGCGGCCTACATTTTAAAGTTACATAAATCAACTTGGTTGAGAAATCTTATGAGCTAACAAATTGAGCACTGATGGTGGGGATACCTATGATCAACCTAACTGGGTTAAAGTTCAGGGCCCTTCTAGTTAGGATTATCCTGATATTCAGCTCCCGAGTAATACCTTACATTTAGTAATTCATGCGCAAAGTTGACTCTATGCCACCACATACCTATCAAAAAGACCTTGTGATAAGATAAATAATACCTCTGATAATATCACTCAATGTAACTAACTGAAATCACTTAAAGTGTTTTTGTAAATGGTAACATCTTAAACTCAGCCACCCTTTTGAACTAAGCTTGAATTCCTATAAGTCTAGTATAATGTAAATTATTTGTGAGGGTTACAACTCAATAACAAAATATCGGTTTTTGATAACAGCTGGCTATAAATATGGTTGATAATATATAAAGCTATTATAACGAACACTATAAAATATGTCTTGAATGGTAATACTAGTTTATAATCAGCTTTACTATAGTATAATTAAAAGTTTGTACACATATATAAAAATAACTCGTTTACTCAGTAAGGTAAAGGTCAGGTATGATACTAGATCAAAAGTCTAGTCGAGGGTCAGGCTTAGTGGGAGGAATTACATAGCTAAGCCTAACAGAAGAAGTAGGATTAGAGAGTAGTAACCCAGTGACTGGATGTATATCCATAAAAAATGGGTCCAGCATACTAGCTTTCGATGCTGGGGCAAGGGTATGAAATACTCCATGAATCTCAGCTCCCTGATATTGAATTGAATGATTTGTCAGATATGAAAATCTAAACTGTGCCAACGTTGAAGCACACTTGGCATATTTGCCCCAGTCCTCCGTTTTCCAGCAGGAAAGCATCGTCAGTCCATCTATTTTTTCTTGTGAATAAAGTAAACATTATTACCTTCCGAGGCCGAAATTAAAAAATCGGGGTTGGCGGCAGAAAACTGAACGTTACAAACGGGTTTTCCGTGAAGCGAGGGCAAATAGAGAAGCGATGAGGAAGCTCCGGCTGTATAGCGGAGGTCCATGACGGCAATTCCCCCTGTACTTGTTCCGGTAGCAAAAATGAAAGGCTGATTCCAAAATCAGATGAGAGTATTAAATTTTTCATATGGTTTATTTGTTAAACCGCAAGGCTCGATTGCTTACAAAGTAACTTGGTATAAATATTCTAAAAAATTGCACTTGCCTGGGTTGGATGCTGCGAGATGCTCAGAAAATCACCTGGTGGCACGATAGAGCTTTGTCCGGCATCCCTAAAAGAGCAAAAGTTTAAAAATTACAGCATATTTTCGAACAGGATTAGTGCAATATGAACTTGCTTAATAGATACATATGCAAACAACTATACTAGCTCTAGTTTCTCTAGAATATTATAGTTTGATAAAAAGTTAACTGTTACAAAAATGTTTATGTATCCAAAAAATAAATGCGCCCACCTGCGCGCAAGTTCTAACAAAAACACCAACAAAATAAAAGCCTATAAGAAAGCATAAGATCAGTTGAATAAAAGCTACCTAAACATGAGATATAATATCAGAATCAATACTCCCAAAGAGTAAAGAAGTACTTTTAACTCGGAGCAAAAATAGAAGTATCTTTGACGTACTAAGTTGCTAAATTTTTCTTGAAAAATCACTTACCAAAACTTTTAAAAGGCTACAAATCATACATGATTTTTTAAAAAAGGCCCGACAAACATATGAATCTGGTAAATTTGAACCACAACCCAAAAAGGCTCGATGAGCACCAAGCTTTGCGTTAAATAAAGTGTTCAAATTGATATAGCGGTTCACGAAAGACTGAACATAAATAACATACTTATAAAACATCTATAAATTCCGTTGTAGTTTTCAAAGTGTTTTTAAGGACTCGGGCTAATGAAGCTCGTAATAAATCTAAAATTGAAAAAAGAACAAATTTAACATTAGTTAAACCCAAACCCGAAAAGTATGTCTGCTTACAATGCGAACGAAGTAACTTTTGGAGATCGGAGATCAACCAATTTTATTCGGTCCCGACGAACAAGCCAAAGAAGCCAAGCGCGGGGTGAACCAAACTAGATCATAGATAGTTGCTGCGATCCCCTTCCTGTTGGATAATATTTTGTCTGCTTCCAGATCATAATAAGCCAAACTGCCATCATACCCAGAGGAAAGGATGGAGCTCCCCCGAGAACCATATGTGCTTGAGTCGGAATCGAGGTCAAGCGAATCGCCAAGAGAAGCATAAATGCGGGTTAAATTTTGCTCGACTGCAGCCTCCGTAAAATTGCTTATGAGCATGATACCGGCGAAATAGCAAAGGCCCCTTTTCAGATTGAGAAGAATCGGGAACCCTGTAAACGCTTATATCGCCCGTATTTGAAGCGGCTATTATGGAATCGCAATCCCGGAACTGCAGATCATTTACATCCCCAGGATGAGTTATCGAGTAATACGGTGTGATTTGGAAAGCTGCAGGAGATTTCTCCTTTACAAATAAAGACCACAAGTCTATCCTATTTTCCTAAATAAAGGGTCAATGAAGTTCAGAAATAAGCCACATACGCGGTACTTTCCGCTTGTGCCGGTTGCAAATTTGTATGACACCCCTTGTGACAACTTGGTAGCCACTTTTTCTAATAACAAGTCAAAATCTCTAAAATCTTCAGAAGAGTCTGTATAAGTGCTATCTTGACTAGAGCGGTATTCACTTTCGGGAGATGGGGCCCGCTCGCTCTCAGTATCGCTTCGATTCGGAGAATAGTGGCTTGGGTAAGAATCAGCAAGGATACTTAGAGGTGAAGATTCACTGAGAAACGGGCTAAAAGTGAGTAGTCGGTCGCCTTAAAGACAAAAGAGTAAAAACTGAAAGGTTCTATGCAAGTACCAAAGTAATCCTCGGGAACCAGTGAGCTGGCCACCAGCTGATGAAATAGTTTGTTTGCATCGTCATTGTCAACTTCTAGCATCCATCGCAGGCAAGTAATTCCTGCAGGTAAAGTGATGGGGTGTAGATTTATCATTTAGACAACTAATAAAGCTTCTAAAATTTAAGAGCACTTAAATTTGTTTTCATACAATGAACCCAGATTTAAGGGTGGAACTCCTGCTTCAACCCCGTTTGCTACCCAAACACTGGTAAATCATTACCGTTAATCTTCACCCATACCAAATGCGATTATCACATTTATCCAGGCAAGCTAACTTATAGGCAATTTTAATCAAATTTAATTCGAATTAGTCATATTGTTTGGAAGTATGATAGTTTGGTATTTGAAAGTAAACGAGGCGGGTTGACCTTGGGACAAATATACTGCATCAGGTTTTTCTGGCCTGTGCTGGTTTCGAACCTGTTTATGATCAAAACTTGACCCAGTGGTGGCAGTGTCATGAAGTTCGGCTACCTTCAATTTTTCCACTCCAAGGTGCGCATGTGGTGCGCGATAATTCACTGTGTTCAAGGTCAGTGTGCCCACCGAGTGGATTCTGGATAGTTGGACATAATTACTAAAATACTGTGCTGATAAAATAAAATGTTATGACTATAATGGAAGACAACTGTAAATCTGGAGAGCTTAATTTTATTGTAGATTTTTATATTAGGTGATTTATAATTATTACTTGAGGTTCCGGTGGTATGCAGGGAATTAGCAAATCAGGATAAAACAATTTTTAGGAAAAAAGAACTTCCTTTAAAAAGCATGAAATAATCGAGAAATTGTAAATCTAAATAAAACGCATTCACTGATTGATGTACTGACTGACTGATATCTGAAACCTTCGAGTCTTATAGGTTCAATCTAATTTGGGCGAGTGGATGAGAATTGGCGAATATTATCATTAATTCACCAATTTGCTCACCCGAAACTAAATAAAAATCAGTATTAAGGTTTTAAGTAGAAAGTAAAGTTAGGATCAGCTAACCAGCCACGAGGGCAACAGAGGAGCTGTTAGTCCAAGTGGGGCTCAGAGTAGTGCTGACACAGCCTATAAGCTGTCAGTGTGAGCTTATAAATAAACCCAAGCAACTCTGGGTAACTCTGCTTTATAATATAAACCCTAAATTAATCAGTTAAAAATTATCTGAGAATATATAATCCTAGCAATGCTGGGTAACTGCTAGTACTCAAACCTTTTTTGAAGTTGGCGCCATATTTTAAACTGCCTTATAATAGCCATTTATAGTATATATACTTGGCACTGTATATTTTAAGTTGCTTATAGTTTACACTTAGCCAATCCAATATAAGCTTTAATTTGTATTTGTGAGCAAAATTATATAAGGCAGGTTGGAAGATGGCACCAACTTAAAAAGGTTTTATTATATATTTGTAATTTGTCAATTATTTCATACTTTTTAATCTGTTTTTAAAGGAGGTTCTTTTTTTCCCCAAAAAATTTTAAGCCTAGTTTTTTCTTTGAAAAATTGAAGGCTGTTCTTTTTCTCCCAAAAATTTTATATCCAGTTATTTTTTCCCAAACAAATTAGTGTATTTTTAAAAGTTTCTTTCCAAATTTTATTTTAAAAATAATATCTCTATATATCATTTTTGAACCCTCACTGTTTCTATATAAAAATAAAAATCATTATATAAATTATTATAGTATCTTATATAATATACTAATAATTCATTTTATCAAATGGATTTGATTTTATTGGTCAATATATGCTAAATTTACTGATTGCCATCTACAATAATTTTTTTTGTTAAATTTAGTTGTTTTAAACTTTTCTTTCTCATTGCAAACACTTTTGCAACCTATTCAATTCAAGACTAAATCTAGTTTGATAATCTCACAGAGGAGATTAGTCTGTGCCCATGTCTGGGAGCAGTTGGGCAAGCAAGGCAAGAGGAGCAGGCAGAAGGCCCACAGCCTCTAACATTTGAAAACACCCCGGAGAATCTGGCGGAATAGAAAAAAATCTCAAAAAACCGGCGGTCACAATTTCCCCAGAGATACTCGCATGGCAAGCACAATGCAACCAGTACATCAACACGCCACACTCCCAGCCACTTTTATCGGTGGAATTTGGAGTCCGTGTGTATCTGGACATCCAAAAAATGGCCTTATGGGAAAAATTTTGTGAAGATGTACACAAAATTTTCCCGACCGCGGTGTACATTGCACCTCACTCCATGTCACGCGGTTGGCTGGACCTAGGTTTTGAAAGCAAAATAGCAGCAGATGAGGCTGCAGTGGTGCACATAGTGGTCGACCTCCCCGAAGGGCAACGAGTCATTGAAACCAAATGCACCAGATAGACAAAATCAAACCAAATTTTCCTCACATTTGACTTTTTGCCTACTACAGTAAAATGTGATATTTTGGAGCAACACCTGAAAGATAGTCTTGCCATATATGGTGAGATACAATCTTTCAAAATGCAACATTTCACGCTGATGCCACACCTGTGTACTGGCAAAGCCATTGCAGTTCTGACCCCAACTGAGGAGATTGTGAAGGACCTAACCCAGATCCTGCACTCCACCTTTATTGACATTGTAGGGCATACCACCCACCTATTCTGGGTAACCGTGGACAGCGCACCCCCCATTTGCACCCACTGTGATACGTTTGCCATAAGGCACATGCATGCCCCACCAAGGAGGGTATCACATTCCAAGAGCACCCCTCGGTGGCCATGGCCAGCGGAGAGGTGCACTACGAACCAACCGCAAGCACCAAGGAGGCTTTCCCATGGGGAGCACAAGGCTGCTACCTATTGGTAAAGCCCATCTCCCTGCAGAAGTGAAAGAAGGCCAAGCAGGCCCATAGGGCTGCAGCCAAGGAAGCAGCCAAGGCCACCACCACCATCCCACACTCACAACACCAGGAGGACATGGAGACCTTTGCGGTGGAAGCAACTTGGGAATCCATCACCCAATCAGATTGGGAGGCCCATGCCGAGCGGGCCACTCAATCTGAGGATCTAATGGGAGATTCGATCTCAACCAATCGCTACACCCAAGCTCCAGTTGAAACTGACTTGGGACCTATCCCAACTGAAAAATTTTTTTTGCCCCGCTTGATGGTGCACCAAACTTATCTGCACCACAAAAAATTCATCCAACATCAAGAAAACAAAAGTGAAGGCCAAAGCCAATGTGACTCTTTCCATAAAAATTAACAAAACCCCAATAGCGTTGCTGCTAACACCCACACTGCTGTGAAAGCCTGTGGGGACCTTAAAGAGGCTGGTGGGCCTGGGGCCCACCCCTCGCACCTAAGGTGTGATGGGGGAAACCTTCACTCTAGGGATGCTGAATATTGCCAGACTCAAGGCCTCCCCATCCCAGACTAGGAAACTGAGTTTTTTACAAAACAATTTACCTGTGGATATCCTGGCCATCCAGGAGTCCCACTGTCCATGAGGTTCCGAGGAAACTTGGAAAACAATGCTCCTCCCATCCCTATCCTTTTGGTCGAAGCACTGTGGGGTGCTAATTCAGAAAAATAATTTTTTCAAATTCATATCCTCAGAAACATTCCTAAATTGCCAAGTGCTCGTTGTCACCTTCTTGTGGGCTGACGTTGCACACACAATCATCAACATTTACGCCCCAAACGGTGAACACAAGCGTTGAGAATTTTCTTGTCGGTCAAATCCCTCCTGCTACCCCCCAATTCTTTCCTAGTTGGTGACATGAACTGTTGGCTAACCTCACCAATGGACCGGTGGCCGCCCTCACCCCACGCCCCACAGGGTCATGTAGAACTACGAGTTCTAAAAGCCACCCTTGGGTTAATGGATGCACTGCCATGACATGCCCCACTGCTCAAAAACATGACATGTCCCCATGTCCACAATGGCCAATTAAGGTCCATGACCCGCATCAACCTTATTCTAACACTGGCGAAATTCCAACCCCACATCTCCCACTTCAAAATAACAAAAATGGAATTCTCTGACCACCGGCTGGTCTCAATAACATACCACTTACCCATCACAGTTGCAAAGGCCCCACATTGGTGCAAAATCTGCCCCCTGAGCTTGAATCGCCAGGATTTTCCATGTGGGTGGAAGAGGAAACTTTGGCGAAATTGTTTGCTGCACCGTTTTGCGCGGACCCCATTTCCACATGGGCAACTTTCAAAGAAGACACCATCCGCCACTATTGCCATCTCTCCTCCAGACGCTCATGAGCCACATCAGCAGTTATCTAGTGCACGCTGGCAGAATTGGCCCACTTGGAGTCCAACATTCCAGCCACAGGATATAGCCCTGCATAGGGCCAGAAGTGGGTGGAGGCAGCTGCCCACCTCAATACACTCGAAAGGCAACACAAACATCTGGTTTGTGTCTAATACAAGGCCACACGCATCACTAAAGGTGACAAGTGCACTGCATACTTCTTTAAAAAAATTTCACACCATGCCAGAGTGTGGCCTGCACACAGGTGCAAAGATCGGATAATTCCATTGCGGACACACCAGCTGAAGTGGCAATCAAAACGCAAAGATATTACTCCGAGTTATACCAAGCTGAACCAATTCAGCTGGCTGAAATGACAGAATTTCTCATCTGAGCTCATATCTGCACCATTTTCTGATAACCCAGAAATAATGAATTTAATTACTCCAAACGAATTATGGACTGCCATTCGCAGTGCGCCAAACTGAAAATGCCCAGGCCCAGATGGCATTCCATATGAGTTCTACAAAAAATATTTCAAATATATATCCCCATTGCTGCTAGCCTCACTCAACCAAAGCCTGTTGGAAATGCGCCTCCTACCAGGAGGACATGAGGCCTTTACTGTCACACTCTTCAAGAAAGGGGATAGGCTTGACTTAGCCAACTGGCGCCCCATTTCTCTAACAAACACAGACACCAAAATTTTAACCAAAATCATGGCTAACCGTTTAGGGACTGTAGCATCTGCCACCATCTCCCCAGAACAATTCAGTTTCATCCCCAGAAGGTTGATTTGGGATAACGTGCACTCTGTGGCTAATGTGTGTCAGTCCACAGCCTCTGGGGCACTTGTATTCTTGGACCAACAAAAGGCCTATGATAGAGTAAACTGGGAATACCTAAGGGCCTGCCTCCATCAATTCTGCCTACCCCCCCCCCCCCGCTTCATAAACTGGGTGATGCTGCTCACAGAATCTGTGACAATGGCAGTGCATGACCCAGGCTTCCTAACGGAAGTAGTCTGCCCTCAAAGGGGCCTGCGACAAGGGGACCCCCTCAGACCACTCTTATACAACTTCAGCCTTGACCCACTACTGCAAAATGTGAATGACCACCTCACTGGGGTCCATGTGCCAGGCCAAACCCCAGTCAAGATGATGGCATTTGCAGATGACTGCGTGGTGGGGGTGTCTAATAACAAAGATGCACGCGCGCTTGAAGCCCTCATCCAGGAATATTCCCGGGTAAGCAACGCGGCACTGAACGCCTCCAAAACTGAAATCATCCTCCTTGGTCAGTTTCAGAACTGCTGGGCCCCAGCAAGTAGTTCCCAACCCGGCTCATCTGCTCGCCCACGTCCACGCCTTACTAACTCAACACACACCGCTCCACTGGTGCTCCCCTTTGTGCCACGTCCTACCATAGGACCAGTGCGCCATCTGGGCGTGTGGATGGAGGCAGGCGGATATTCGTCAGCAGTAATGGAGTGCCGTATACTGGACAACGTGACAAAGCAAATCGCCTCTCTCAGAGCCCACCCTACTACCCTCACTGGCAGGGTTGTTCTTGTCAACTCTATGCTCCTATCCAAAGTCTGGTTCAGAGCCCATGCCATCCCCTTCTCCCCAAGCTTCTTCAAATCCCTGTATGCTTTGCTGCAAGGATGGCTTTGGTCAGGCCGTCCTCCACCAGTATGGCTAGAGGTCATGTTTGGCCTTCATCATCAAGGTGGCATGGGCCTGCTTGACTTCAAAGCCCATGCTGCCAAGATCCTGGGCACCTGGATCGTGGCCATCACCGCTCCTACACTCCCATCCCAACACTGGTCCTGCGCGGCCCGCTCCAACTTCTCCCAAGCCTTGGGCCTCAACAATCCATCAAACCCCCACTCCCTGATGAAATACCTCGCATCACACACATCGGCCACAGGTCCTCATGGGACTAAAACCCACTACAAATGAATCCTACTCTCCATGCGAAGCACAGAGTGGAGAATTCGTATTAGTGGACATACAACCTGAAGAGGCTGCCCCTCTCCTCAGTTCACACAAGAGGTACAGGGGCTACCCATCCATGATGGCGTGATCCCCATTTGACCCCATGTCCTATCCAGGGTGGACTACCTGGACATGATGGACATCCCTTATTCCACTGAGACCCAAAAGACTATCTGGAAATATGCACACCATCCTCTGTTGCAGCCTCAAGTCCGCTCCTATGTGTGGCTCTGCCTGAGGCGGGTGTATTGTACAGCTGAGTGCTCTAATGCTTTACACTCATCCTGTGTCGTGTGTGGCCAGTATGGAACGCTGTTCCACCGCCTGGAGAAGTGCCCCACCTCTAAAGTGATATGGCGCGAAGTCCAACGTCTGCTAGGCCAGGATCAAACGCATCCCTTCAGTCTGTCAAGAGATATGTTTGCTTTATCAATGGCCTCCCCCTTCCACCCTCCCTCCATGCTCTGGTGGTTGCAATCGCCATGTGGACTATCCACACGATTGTCTTGGATGCCATCGCTGGCTCCATCCCCACCCTCCCAGAAGCTGTCCACAGATTCCAGTCTCATTTGGTGGAACACTTTCAAGCGTGGATGTTTGGATATCTCCCACTGCGTCACTGACAGCTGGTCTCCTCCTGGTTCCCAGTCTGGTTCATCAAATCAGACCCTGACCTCCACACGTGCTCAATAGTGGCTACGGCCCCTTCACACGTTCCCTCCCTCTCCCCATAAGTGGCGTTCCCGCTGGCAACAAGAGATAGCATCGCTTCTCTGGGGTGCCCCCCTGGTACAAAGTTTATCTTTCCTGAGTCATATTTGGAAGTGTCCATCCCATGGTCGGCCTTCCCCGCAATAAATTTAAATTTAAATTTAGTTGTTTTTTGGTCAACTTATGCTAAAATTACTGATTGCCATCTATTATAACTCAGTTTATTAAATTTATATGATTTTATTGGTAAACCTATGCAAAAATAATAGGCTCTATAATGATTTAAGCTCATCATGCTATGATCTCATACTTGCCTGTATTTTAAACATACCCAAGCCATAGAACATATATCAAGTCAAAAGTTGATTTAAAGCTATCACTTTGCCAATGCTGGAACTAAGCTTATCTGACTATGTAAGTCCCACAATTGAAATGCATCACTTCCTGTCCATTTTAATATATATACTAAACTACTGTTCAGATACTGGACCAATCCATATAAAAGTATTCAAATCTGGTAAGTATAGCAGACTGGACTACTCACACAAGGACTTCCCCATCTACACCAGATTGAAAGCATATATTGGCTACCACTATTATGAGTGCATCATTTTCTGCAAGTACTGGTCCACAATGAGGTACCTCCTTTCAGGCATTAAATTGCCAGAGGAGATCCTGTCACAGGTCCTGTTTTTTGCATTGACCTTGCAAATATCCCCATTCTAGATATGTGCCTTCCTCTACCACTATTATATATGGGTTATACATTTGGCCCTTGTTACCAAGAGTTTTGGCAATGAATGCCCCTATTACAAAGGTTTGGTGTTGAAAATAATTCAGATTCTATCCAGATCAGCACCAGTGTTTCACCAAATTTTTGTGTTTAATCTCCATGTGTTATAGAGCTGCACACATGGCTTTACCCACCACATTGCTCATTATATGTGATAAAGCAAAAAATTGATTAGGATTCCAATGGTCTCTAAGCCCATCAATGCTAAAACTGTGGTTAGTGATGGTAATAATGATTAGTAATGGTCAGAGATGCTAGCTGGCTATTAGCCTCTTTTCCAGTTTCTTTTATCTCATCTGAACCTTTATGTTCCACTCTTCCCTCCTACTCTCATTTAACTTTTATAAAAAATTATGGAGTTCTTAATCCTTACAAATTTTAAAATAGTATCTAAGTTGGAGCATCCTCTTTTTTGAATAAAGAGCTCATCCAAATTGTCCATTAGTTTACAGTTATGTGCAAACTAACATAAAAAATATATATATAGGTCAAATTGAGAGCCTTTTCATTTTTTCAAATCAGCTAATGAATAAAAGTTGAGGTGCAGATTTGTGACATGTTTGAAATCTACAAGAACCTCCTATTCTTATGATACTCTCTTATTCATTTTGATATTGATAAAGTTTTAAGCAATTCACATTGATGGTTGATTACTAGGGTATTATATTGAGAGTCTCTAGGCCATAATTACCATAGGGGAGGACAATGGAGACTTGGTAGGGTCCTTTATAGTGAGGGTCAGGTCCAAAATCTAATTTTGAAGTTTAGCTTTCTAGGTGAGTTGACGCCAAAATTCATGATCACAACTCTTTTTATTTAACTGAGGCAAGCTGACCAGGGGACAGGCATTACTGAAAGAAAGAAACAACATGAAACCTGAACAGGGTCAACTCTGTTGAAGAAAGTTTTTCCACCTCCAGATAGGGACTCAAATTTTTCTGGTTATGTCATGGGTAAGGTTTTCGTGTTATTAGACCTACTAACTGCCAATAGCTTCCTTTGGCTGGCACCCCAATCGATGTGCAAAGGGCGGGAATTGAACCTGCAACCTTCAGGTTGGTAGCTGTATGCCTTTACCGACTTGCCTTCCACCCCCTTGATCACAACTCTTAGTTGTTTGATTAAAAAGGTGTTGAAAATTTAAATTGGCCCACTGACTAACATATTTGGTGCATTTCACCAATTCTTGAACTGTATTAGGTTGGCCACCAGTTAAGGTACTATTGACATCAGAATCAGATGATGTAGGTTTCAAGATAGTCTAAGGGCCATAAGCTTTGGATAAATTTACAATTTCTAGACCAAAGTGGCATAATTGTCAGTTTGGTTATCTAAAGATTCAGAGCAGTTATTTAAATTTAAAATAGATTTGGCCGCTGTAAACAAGGTTTGGAACATTGGAGATTAAAATATGTATTAGTGTTAAAGTTTAGATTTTAAATAAAAACATAATTTCAGGGGATAATACCCCAGTGGTAGAATAGGGACCTATACCACTGCCTCCCTGAGTTCGATTCTGGTACAGGAACTGTGGGTAGGGGACAATTATGACTGTGTTGGCATTGCACACAAATGCCCTGAACTGAGATAGCGAATAGCAAAGGTGGTCCATGGAGTTCCTGGCCTATCATATGCCACACATGGAGGTTTTCTGGATCTTATCCTCCTTTCCCATTCATTTGATTTTCCCTTTAATCAGTGCAGTATCATCCCCAGGTCAGCCCACATCAAATAAAATTTTATAAAAACTTAATTTCATTTGATGGCCTCAACCCAGGTCAAGTTTGGAGGACCCACCACTAATCCAGCCAAGGTATGTGAATTTATTATTGAAATAAGTTGGATGGTCAAATTAAGAAATTATCTCATCCAACCAATTGGTTGGACAAGGAGGCTTTAATTTATGAATTTAAATGGGAAACTTAAGATATTAGAAGAAACTAAGTAGCAAATAAAATGTTTGGAGTTAAATAAATTAATGAATGGCCATGGATTGTTTAGGGAGCGCTTGGCTCAACTAACTGAAGAATTGACAAGAATTTCTAGCCTCAGCCAAATAAAGTAAATGTGGCGCTGAAGCGGTTGATTTGTCTGCCCCAAGGGGGGCAGCTAGGACCCTCAGCGTCAGAATACAGGCCATCAAGGAAGCCAGTTGAGTTAGTTATGGGTTATGCATTTACTAATTTATGTGGTGAAATGCTAGAATCAAATGGGGTATGTTATTATTGTGGTGGATATATTCATAGTGCGGTTCTAAGAATTGAGTTAACTGAGTTTAATTTTGGTGTTTGTTAAGCTCAAGGTCTGAATTTGGTCATCTAAATTGGAACAGAGGTAGGTCATAATTTGGGCAGGGCATTCTTGTTAGGCATTAGCATTGGAGTAGGAGATCTTGATGGGTTTCATTCCATCATCAGTCTGGATATACCACTGGTCACTCTCAAAGTTCATGTAGATGCTGAATTCTTTAAGGGCATGGCAGAATAATAACATAGGGAAATAGTCATGGTCAAAAATCAGTGTCAATAAATCTGATTTTGCCAGTGATCTCAATAGGCAGGTCAAAAACTTGTCTGTAGCAGGCTTGTTGGGTGCCTTTAGCCATGAGAAACACCAGGTCGCTGTGTAGTTTGTCCTTATAGCCAATATCTAGGAGGAATTTTTTTGTAATAATGTTGGCAGAAGATCCAGTGTCTGATATTATCAAAAGGTATTTAAAAAGGGACCAACAGTGCTTGGTGCACCAGTACTACTGAATAGGGTTTCCTGGGGGTTTTGTAAGTTCTGGGGAACATCCCCTGGCTGTTGATTGGGCCCTTTTCCTGTTCCCAAGTAAGAAGATATCAAAGAGGGTAGCTGTACCCCTCGTTACCCAGGGCGACCTCGCCCACATGGTAGACGAGCGCTGGGTAACAGCTCTTCCACTTCAAATTTCTCCCCCAGTGCCCACACTCACCTTGGCAGAACTGGTACAGTTAATCGGGGAAATATGCACTGAGATTGCCAAAATGAAATCAATCGACCCAAAATTGAGTGAGAGTAAGCCTGATAGTCAGATTCCATATAGTCAGAAAGGGATGAAGACTGCCCCATTGACCAGAATGCCTGACAGTTTTGATTCAGCTAACGCTATGATCAAAAAAATCAACCCCCCTCAAAATTGTTGGGGATCATCCCTGATGGGCAGATAACAGCATTGGACACCATTGTCAAGGGTTCGAAGCTCCCTGCTGGCAAATTGGGTGTTGCACCTGACAGAATGCCTCTGACCAAATGAATGGCCCAGCAACCGGGCATGGGCAGGTTGGGCGTCCCAAACCAGTTCCCAACCAAATGGGTCCACCCCTACATGGGGTAGCCTTGGGGATTCCCACTGCTTGTCAGGTCAAACGCCATCACACCAACTGTCAGAAACATATCTGAGCCTCAGTTTGGATGTTTGAAGTCAAACTGACAGCAACTTATCCTGCCACCAAATTCTTTGATGTCAGTTCCCAGTTAAATTATCTGTTCCCCATTCCTGAACAATTTGCTGGTTAGGTTGAACTTGCAAGACCCAATACTGGCTTGTTTTCCCTCTAAATCAACCACTATTGATCAGTCGCATTGCACTGAGAAAATTGTTGGTCAATTTTATTTCCTAATTTTTACATTAAAAATCCTTTCCTAAAAATTTGGTTTCATGTCAAAAATTAAACCGCCTTCTCTACTGACCCTCATGCACCCCTCAGGGTTAACAGCCGTACTCATCTGGTATTTTGTTATGTGCCTATATGTGATTCTGGCTCATTGGCAGTTCTTGGTGAGAGTCCTTTCCAGTTCCATATCCGTCAAACCAGCAGCAGTGCCTTTGGCATTCTGGTTTGCTATTTGGGTGCTCTGGCATCTGGGCTGGCAGGCCAGTCTAATTCTTATTTGCTGTTTGCCTGACATAATTGACCAACCATTATTTCTAACCATTTCCGCCTTTCTCATAGATATTGGCGCAGCAATGGCCCCTCCTTTTCAACTGAACCAGGTTGTGAAGATTTTCCCTGTCCACAATAGTCCAGTTCCACTCAAAACTTCAAATCCATACCCCATAGTTGCCGCAGCTATTCTACCTATGACAGTAGGATCTGACATCCCAACTTGCAATGAGTTTACCCCAAAAGAGTCTAGCGGTTTCCTCTGACCCCACTACCATCTCTTCAGTATCACTGGATTCATCCACAACTACCAATAAAGAGAACTCTGCTTACTTTCTAATACCCATGAAGATTAGTATTGGGTCCCATCACATCTCCTTTGTGGCCCTGGTGGACACTGGAGCCGCGGGTAATTTTATGAGTGTAGAACTGGCCCAGCAATTGGAACTTGACCTGGATGCAGGCCCTTCAGTGATGGTTGCATCGTCAGCCTCCCAAACCTCATACCTGGTTCACCAAACAGTCACATTTTCAATACACCAGTTCAGCTTCTGCAACTGCTTTTCTGCTATGCCAAACTTGGTGTTTACGGTGATCTTAGGAGTGGGATGGTGGCGCCAGTAACATGTCAAGATCCACCTGGAGTCTAACATGTTGTCATTTGTAATGATCAACTGAATGGTGAATTCCCCCTAATTGACACTCTTAAGAAAGCTCAAGGTCGCAGTTCTATCACATCCTTCATCTCTCCTATGGGCTTACCATCCAATTTTACTGAAAGTTTAATGTGCTATCAAAGCATTTTTGATTCTGAAAAAGTGGATCGTCTGCCTCCTCACACCAGATTTGACTGTGGATTTTGTACAACAGTGGAGTTGGTGAATATCAACTGCCCGTTGTATCCCCACACAGCAGAGGAGGAGGCTGCGCTCAACACTTGGTTGATCAATATGTTGAAAAAAGGGTGGTTGTTCAAGGAGACATCGCCAGTCACATCTCCCATCATCTTCACTAAAAAACCGATGGTTCCCTCCTCCCCTGCATGGACTATGGACACTTAAATAAAATTAGTTTCCAATCCCTACCCCCTGCCTTTTGAACAGATGATAAGCTAAGCAATCACCAAATCTTGGGTGTTTTCCAAGCTGAATCTTGTCAATGCATTTACCCAGATTTGGGTAATGAAAGGGCAATAATGGTTAACAGTAATCCAAATGAAGCGAGGCATTTTCCAATTCCGCATAATGACCTTTGGGCTGGAGAATGCTCCCGCTACGTTTTAATGCATAATCAATAATGTACTGGGTGACCTCCAGTTTACCTGCGCAGTTGCATATATTGACAACATTCTGGTTCACTCCCCGACTCCTGAACAACACACAACTGACTTGGAAGCAGTTGTGGCTGCCTTGCATAAGGCAGGCTTGTTTGTCAAGCCTTCCAAGTGTGAGTTCTATAAGGAGGAGGTTACCTTCCTTGGAACCTCGTCCTTAAAGATGGTTATGCAATCCCTCCCAATAAGTTGGATGCCATCCGGGAATGGCCAACCCTGACTACCCAGAAACAACTACAGAGTTTCTTGGGAACCATTATTTTCTTAAAATTTTTTTCGTAGCTCTTTCCCAGCTTGCTGCCCCACTCCACCCCTTAAATGGAAAAATGTACCATTTTGCTGGATGCCCAAATGCCAACAGGCGTTCAAATCAATTAAAAAGGTATTTGTGTACCCTCCCATTTTGAAACACGCCGATCCCACCAAGCCATATATTGTTGCATGTGACACCTCGTTGGTTGCCGTGGGGGCGGTGTTGCTCCAGGAGCATGATGGCTTGGAACATCCAGTCACCTGTTTTTCCTGAAAGTTCACCTCTATGGAGCAGTCCTGGGCCATTTATGACAAGGAGTTGGCAGCTGTTGATTGGCATTAACTAATTGGAGGTAACTATTACAGGATGCTCAACATGAGTTAACAGTCTGCACGGACCACCAGACTCTCTTGTACTTTTGTAAACCCCAAAAATTGGCGCATCAGCAAGCCCAAACCTATCAGGACTTGTGTAGTTTTAATTTCAGATACAAATTTGTAAAAGGTGCGCTCAACGTTCTTCCCAATTTTCTCAGCTGCAGCCCCACCCACTGTTCCATGGATCCGGAGGAAGTAGATCTTGTTACCATGATTCCTGCCACCCAAATCCTGTCGATTGTCCCCCTGTCATTTCTTCCATCGCTCTGGCCCCTGACGCTCCATTAGTTGCTCAGGTCTTAGACAGTCAAACGGCCTGCCCTGAGGGCGTGGAGCTGATCAAGCAGTTATCTCACCAGAAGCATAAACACTCCCTATACTCATTGGAGGAGGGTCTTATTTATTTTCAGTCACACATTTGGGTTCCCCCTCCTTCAGAACTGTGGTATTCCACGCACAACATGAGCCCCCCACGGTAAGTCATCCTTGTAATAAGAAATGCATTGACTTGATCAAACAGACCTAAAATTGGGCAGGTTTGACAAAAGAAGTTCTGGCCTGGATCGCCAACTGCGTTACTTGTGCTCAGGCTAAGTCGGACCACTCTGGTAGAAACAGTCTTTTACACCCCTTACAGCAGGCGGAGGGTCCATGGATGTCAGTGTCCATGGACTTTATCATCTAACTCCCCTGTTCTAATGGGTTCACAGCGGTGATGGTGGTGGTGGATCGTTTCACTAAATTTTCCCTCTTTATTCCTTGCAATTCCGCAATTATGTCAGAGGAGACCGCCTGCCTTTTTGTACGTCACGTGTTCTTGATGTTTGGTCTCCCACAGGAGATCATCAGCGACTGTGGTTCACAGTTCACGGCGCGGTTTTGGAGTGAACTCCTCTCTATCCTAAAAGTATCTTCCTGCCATTCCACAGCATACCATCCCCAGTCTTATGGACAGACCAAGCGAGTTAACTCAAGTCCTCAAACAGTACCTGCGTTGCTATGCTGCAGCTGCATAGGACACCTGGGCCAATGACCTTCCCCTCGCTCAATTAACTTATAACAATGGAATGCATGCATCTACAGGGGTTTCCACCCTATTAAGTGACGTTGGGTTATAATCCTTCATTTTTGGTCAGGTCTTGTTTGTGGCCTGAGGTCCAAGCTGCCGCGGATCACGCTGAACATATTAGGTCAACTCAATCCTTGGTGTGGAAACACCTCACCAAAGCTATTGATGACTACAAGCGGTTCACAGATTGTAAGCAGCTCCTGGGCCATGATATAACAGTGGGCTCCTATGTTATGCTCAATAACTGCCATTTACAAATTCAAGCTCCTGATCATAAATTTTCAAGTAAGTGTTTGGGCTCCCATTTGGTGGAAGAGGTCTTGGGTAATGGTGCGTTCTGGTTGAAGCTTCCAGCTCACTGGAAACAGCATCCCATCTTCCACGTTTCCCAGCTGTCACCTTTCAAGGGTGCAGTTCCCATGGAACCTGAACCAATCATCATCAAAGATGCGGAAGAGGCTGAGGTGGAGAATATTCTGGCATCCCGCAAGTCCTGATGGTCCATTCAATATCTCGTGGCTTGGAAAGTTTATCCAGCCTATGAGAACAGTTGGGTCAAGGCGAATGATTGTGTGAACTGTATGGAACTGGTCAAAGCGATTTCACAAATCCCACCCCAATGCTCCCCGCCCTCCCCAAAAAACCACGATGGTAATGGCGATCAAGTTACCCATGGTGCACAAAAATGTGGCCCTTGTGCAGTTCCCCAGTGGTGGCGCCCTTCCTTTGGAAAAAGGAAAGGGTAATGTAAGTCCTGGGGAATGTCCCCTGGCCATTGATTGGGCCCTTTTCCCATTTATGAGTAAGAAGGTATCAAAGAGGGTGGCTGTAACCCTCGTTACCCAGGGCGACCTCACCCACGTGGTAGATGAGTGCTGAGTAACAACTCTTCCACTTCGAATTCCTCCCCCAGTGCCCACACTCACCTTGGCAGAACTGGTACAGTTAATTGGGGAAATCTGCATTGAGATCACCAAAATGAAATTGATTGACCTGAAATTGAGTGGGAGTCAGCCTGATAGTCAGATTCCATGTAGTTGGAAAGGGATGAAGACTGCCCTATCAGCCAGAATGCCCAACAGTTTTAATTTGGCTAATTATATGTTTGAAAAAATCAACCCCCTCAAAATTGTTGGGGATCATCCCTGATGGGCAGATAACAGCATTGGACACCATTGTCAAGGGTTCGAAGCTCCCTGCTGGCAGATTGGGTGTTGCACCTGACAGAATGCCTCTGACCAAATGAATGGCCCAGCGACTGGGCATGAGCAGGTTGAGCGTCCCAAATCAGTTCCCAACCAAATGGGTCCACCCCTACATGGGGTGGCCTTGGGGGATTCCTGCTTCTCATTGGGTCAAATGCTGTCACGCCAACCATCAGAAACATATCCAAGCCTCAGTTCGGATGTTCAAGGTCAAACTGATAGCCACTCGGCCTGCCACCAAATTCTTGAATGCCAGTTCCCAGTTAAATTATCTGTTCCCTATTCCTGAACAGTTTGCCAGTTAGGTTGAACTTGCAGGACCCAATCCCAGCTTGTTTCTCCTCTAAATTGACCACTATTTAATCAGTCTCATTGTACTGAGAAAATTGTTGGTCAATTTTTCTTTCCTAATTTTTCCATTAAAAATCCTTTCCTAAAAATTTTGTTTCATGTCAAAAATTAAACTGCCTTTTCTACTGACCCTCATGCACCCCTCAGGGTTAATGGCCGTACTCATCTGGTATTTTGTTGTGTGCCTATATGTGATTCTGGCTCATTAGCAGTTCTTGGTGAGATTCCTTTCCAGTTCCATATCCATCAAACCAGCAGCAGTGCCTTTAGCATTCTGGTTTGCCATTTGGGTGCTCTGGCATCTGGTCTGGCAGGCCAATCTAATTCTTTCTTCCTGTTTGCCTGACAGGTTTACTGCACCAGTTATGAGTTGGGTCATTCTAATTGTTTGATGAAGATCTTGATGGAATGTGGGACTGAATTTGCACAGGTCTCCAAGAAGATGGGGATCACGGTGTCTTTCAAGATTTTTATAGTGAAAACTACTTCATACTGATATGAGAGAAGTATAGGTTAAACTTTTATGAGTTGTTAAGGTAGGTAAAAAGAATTAGGTGCCATCTTCTTCTGCATGGTATACACTCTGGGGTGTAGATTAGTTGAGGATAAAGTATTGATTAAATTTTCTGTCACAGGTTGAGTTTCTAACAGAATGTTAGTTCAGTTTGATGTGGAATGGTGTCCTGAATGGGTCACTCATGGGGCAAGTAATTTTGGTCCAGTTTAAAGTTTTTTGGTGAAGGCAGTGTCAGAATTCACCCTCTTATGGATGAAGCCTCTTACTAGAGGTTCAGCTCTATGATATTTTATTATCAGGGAATGCTGAGATGTGCTCCTCATTTACTTTAGTTGAGCTATCCTGGAGTAAATGGAATCAACCCCAATAATTGATACTATATAATATTTCTCAAAGGTGTTTTTTGCTGATATGAAATATCTCCATTAATACTGTATCAAAATTGATGTTTGATACGCCATTTTAAAAATTATTTTTCCCTCTAATGATGAAAAATAAGTAAATATCTTAGAATTAATGTTTTTTTGCTAAAAAAATCCATTTTAAAACTTACATCATTGGAGGATTCCATCTGGTTAAAATTCCAACAATGTCCATTGTTGAATATTGATGATAGCTCAAAACCATCCCCACAAAAATCTGGATTGTCACTTGATGCATCTCACTTGGTTGAGTGGATGCCAAAGTAACTGGGTACAGGTAGGTTGTCATCCTGAACCCATTTCTGACTATTTGGGATTGCACCTACATGGGGTGGCCTTGGGAGATCACTGTTGCTCATTGAGTGGGATGCCCTCATGCTAACCATTGTAAATGCAGTGAAACCAAAAGTCAGGCATCTGAGGTCAAACTGAGAGTGACTTGGCCTACTGCTGACTCCTTTGAAGTTGGTTCAGATTATTTAATTTTTCCCTTCCCTCTAAGGTTTGCCAGGTTAGGTGATGCTTGAGGGCCCCAATCTTATGCTTTACTAAGTTATTCACCAAATTGACCATCTATTTAAGCAGTCATAACACACTGAAGATATTATTGTCAATTTTCTTAAATTTACTGTTCATTAAAAATCTCCCTGAATGCCCATTTTTTATTTCAACTTTTTCCTTTCTGAGCTCCCTATGGCACTAACCATATGGCCCTTTGGGCCTTACATTGGCTGGGCAATACCAGTCATGATAGTAACTATAGTTTCCTCCATAGTCAACTGGGATTATCATGTAAGAAACTTTTGGGAATTAAAAACCCAATTGTCAAAGCCATCTGTCAAGGACTAATACTACGTTACCCAGTTTGTGATAGCAAGTTGTGAACTTGCTAACCTTGAGCTAAAGGTCTAGTACAACAAAAGGCCAGTGCATGCCATATAGAGAATGGCAAGGGCAATTAGGTAGTTTTACCCTAAAGAAGGAAGGATTGCTTCAACCACTACTATTCTGTTAAGGCCAGTACACCAGCTATATTTGGACGTGGAAACAATGGAAGAGGGATTTGTTCAGGTATAGGTGTTTCTGCACCCATGGTTATAGGTTTTATGGAATAATCGGTTAGACTTTATAGCTTGTTTACTATATGGTATATGGAACTTTTATAATGAAAATATGTACTTAAATGGTTTAGCATATGATAATATCTTATTGACTGCAAAGTCTAACCATCTGAATAGCCTAGTTTTATATTTCATCCAACTTCCTAGACTTTCCTAAGTTTAATTGATTTTTGAATGGAGCACTGTACTTCTTTTGAGCTTATGGGATTGCACCTTGCATGTGATTTGAAAGCAGTGAGAATCATCTCAGTCTCATTGTAAATTCGTTTTGGTGCGATTAATTAACTCAATATCATTGCAATTAGGGTAATATAAGCGATTAATTGAACAAAACTCATTACAATTATGATTTATCATGCAAATAATAGATCTAACTTCAGCACAAATCCTCTTGATCTGATAAATTGTATCTGAAATCTCAGGAATTCCTCTAATGTCAGGCTTTACCCTGACACCATCTGCCAGTAGGATATTGGAATCCTGTGGGCCCATCTGTCTCCACTCCATGTGAGGATCTGCCCCCTCACCTCTGTTTTTGTTTCAAACCCTCCCATGGATATCCTGAAGTAGCTAGTCTACTTAATAAAACACATTTGCTGACTGACTGACATAATGACTGACTAGCTCCCATATGAAACTTTTAAGTCTGATAAATGCAATTTATTTGGGTGAAGGGTGAAGATTGGTGAATAATAACAAATCTGAAACTATTGAGTCTGAGGTTCAATCTATTTAGGTATGTAGGTGAAAATGATGAATATTGTCAAATAATTCACCAAATTGCTCATCCAAAACTAAATAAAAATTTGTGTTCAAGGTTTAAGTAGATTAAGTAAACTTAGTATAATCAGCTCACCAGCCATGAGTGCAACAGCAAAGCTGTTAGTCTGAGTGGCTTGAGAGTAGCGCTGGTACAGCCTATAGTGTGTCAGTGTGACTTTATAGATAAACTTGAGCAACGCCAGGTAAATTTTACTATTAGAAATGTATGCTTTCTCCTTTTTTCCCATTTAACCAGACTGAGCCACAGCAACACATGGCTTGGTACAGCTAGCATTTATAGATGTTTTAAATAAAATAATTAGTACCAAGCTGTTGGGGATTGACCCCAATACCAGTTTCTGAATATTACTATTACCAGTAACTTATGCAAGGATAATCAAAGCTTTATGTAGTTTATTTATGAAATCATTCATATTAGTTTTTTGGCAATATAAGCTTACTGTTTCTCTATGCTAGGCATCTATTGCTTAGTAATTTCCTTATCTCCCTCCTTCTACTGCTCTTGCATATCTACCTTCCGCCTGTTATAAATCCTCACTCTTATCTCACTTTAGACTAAGATACTATAAATACCTTAAGGCTTTATCTAAATAAGCATTGTTTCTCACATAAACTTAGTCATATTGTAGCTTTTATTGGCCCTTAGGGCCTAATAACTCACTGGGCGCTTTGGGGCCCTGAATCAACTTAGGACCAGTTAGGATTTTATCCCCCACATCCCAACAGTCAGAAAGAGGTAACGGTCTCCATTCTGGGCTTGAAGGTCCAGCTCATCATATTCTCCCATGGATACTCCAGCAGTACTTGCTAATTTTCTTTTACTGCATTCAGGAGTTCTTCATTTTTTATTTTTTATTGGTTTCCACAGTACATAGTTTTATAATTTGTTCTTCATTTTTCATTTTTTGGCAACGTAAGCTTACATTAGGAGAAGGACTTGATTTTTTGTCAATCTCCTGGGGCAGGGCCTCAATGTAATGTATGTGAGCCTGTCCCTGGACTATCATTGTGATATTCTTCAAAAGAGCTGAAAGGGCAGAAATATCAGAAAACATTTCAAAAGGTGAGGCAATCATCTTCATTTTGGGGAAGACCTCATTGCAAGGCTTTTTTAGCAAACTGGTAATCTTCAGGTTCCCAAAACTCATTTCAGAAGCAAGATGCTTGGCTGGTGCAGTTTTAGAAAATGTAAATGGCGTCGTTGACATTTGTAGGCTGTGCAGTCAGCACAGCATTCAGGTAGGGTTCCTTCAAGGCGTTGAGGAACAAGTTGAGAAGTTGTAGTAAATTTTCTTAGTGTAGTGGTGGCTAGCCTGGTACCACTGTCCTATTAGGTCTTTGAGGGTGTCCAAGAAGCAGCTCAAATTCAGGTAGTTCTTTAGATAGATAAAGTGGAACTTAACACATAGCTGAATATTAAGGAGGCAGAACTTGGTGTGGGCGTGGTCCTATTAGTCAACCCATGAGTTAAACGGTGTATTGTCATGGTTACAGCGTTGGGCGGTCCCAGTAAGGAGAGAGTAAACATCCTGAAGTGATTGATGGGAAGGGAATTCACAATTGTCCCTCATTTGTTGTGGGCTGTGAGCCATTGTTCAATTGGTCCATTATCAAATTTTGCCACTGTTTTGAGAGTACACATATGCATAATATTCATAAAGTTCTTCTCAGACAAGGCTGCCCCATAGGATGCAGATGGTTCTGGTTCATATTGGGAAGAAACTATTTATCATGGAGTTTGAATATCTCCAGATTTTCCATGGAAAAGTGCACATGTGGTGCGCGAAAATTCACTATTTTCAAGGTCAGCGGCCTTCTGGATGTATTCTGTAAAGTTGTACATAATTACTAAATTACTGCGTTGTTAAAATAAAAAGTTATGACTATAACAGGAATCAATTGTAAATCTGGAAGACTTCAATTTATTGTAGCTTAGAAGGGGATAATATATTAGGTTACTTATAATTATTACTTGAGGTTCCAGTGGTTTGTAGGGAACCAGAAAATCAGTACAAAACGAATAAAAGTTGAGATCAGATTTGTGGTGTGCGTGGAATCTGAAAGAACTTCCTGTTACCCACAAATATAAGTCTTTATGTCCCATGTCGCTGATGCTCCCACCTCAATGCTGTCCACCATGGTCCACCAGCTAAAGTGGCACCGGACAAAAGTTTCCTCAAAGCTTCCTTGCCATCTAATATGACTTTCTAGGCTGATAACTTAGGGGCTATCCTGGGAATTTTTTATTTATGATAATTCCTTTGTTTGGCTCTATTGCAAATAAAGATGCATGGCAGCTTCCAGTTTTGGGTTGGCCACTACTAGTGCTAAAAAAGAAACAAAGAACTTCCTATTCTCATGACATCTGGAATTACCCCGCTATGCTATCCACCCTTGTGCTTTGGTGTTGTATGATTATAAACCTCATAATAATATTATTTATTATCCATTTTATTCTACTTGCTGTGGTGTCTGTGGTGGAAAATTGCAATTGATTTTTAACTATTTTCCAGACTAGCTGGAGCTTTGAGATTTGGCACACTTATATATCTCAAATAAAAATACTATGATCCATTAAGAATTTTTATTTCTCATAGTCAAAATAAAAAGTTTTATGGACCATCTAGTACTAAAAAAATAAAAAGTTTTATGTAACAAGTGAAAATCCTATATGTTTTTGATGGTAGTCAGTGTATTTTTATGACTGAGAAGTTTTGTATTTAGTTGATTCAAAAGTTTCAAGTTAACTATCTTCCAGACTAGCTTGTGATTTGAAATTTGGCACACTTGAGTATCTCTAATGACAATACAATAATTGATTAAAAAATTAATTTTCATAGTCAAAATTAAAATTTTTATATATAAAAATTAAAAATCCTATATGTTTTTGGTGATAGTTGGTATATTGTTATAACTGAGTGAAGTGTCAATAGGTAATTTATAAAGTTTAAAGTAACTACCTTTCAGACTATCTAGAGCTTTGAAATTTGGTACACTCATGTATCTCCTATAACAATACAATAATATATCTATTAAATTGTGAGAATTGTGAACTTTTGCATTTTAACATTTTATAAAATTACAAAACATTTTACTCATAGTCTTATTATTCCTTTATTCCAATGTCAGACAATTACAAGGCTGATGTTTAATAAAGAGTGGTTCAGAGGTGACTTATGAAAAAATTGCCCAAAAGGCCCTGGTCAATTCTTGGTGGAACCCCCATGAATTGGGTAGCCCTTATATCAATAAAACTCAGGTAATTAAAACTAGTTCAGGAATTCAGATTGCTCCAAATCAACAGCCAAATCCAAGGATCCCTTATGAAGGCCCTCCCCTTCATACTACCCAGCTAATACAACCAGCACCACAGAGCCCAGCCCCTCTTATAGGGTTGAAGTGGGACTTAACAGGTGAAATTATTTTTTCATCAAATGATTGGGTAAATTACATTAAAACCTTAGCTCATAAATCAATACTACCTAACAGCGATTGACCATTCCATAAGTGTGAGGCAAGTCTCAACCAATTTGATAGGTCAAATCTCAATATTTCCTAATTTTGATTTTACTATACGATCCAAACTTTGAGCCTTGACATCTTAAATACCCATTATTGACTTACTAAGGGGTACATTTCTTATTCCCCATGGGAACTAATAAACTTATCAAAACCTCAACTTTCTAGTTTTTAAAGTTATTTATTTTTATTATCTTCAGTGGTACAATCCCCCATTTATTGGAGTTTAGGCTTAAATAGCACCAGCGAGCCTAAAAAATATTAAAATACAACATCCTACTTGCATTATGTTTTTTCCAATAATAATTTTAGATCTAAAAGCAAGTATAATTTTGCTTTATTTTGGTTAAATTTAAGTTTTTTATCAAAATGTATTTTAAGATGAATAGTATTTTGCTTTATACTTCACTATCTTATGGGGAAAACAGCCAAAAATTTAGAATTATCAAATGAGATCATTACTATGACTGCATATTATCAAATGGGTTAATGATTCACCAATATTCAGTAAAACAATATTTCGCCACTCTATAAATAAACGAGTTTTATCATGTATTCTGAAAATTTTCCTAGAACATCTAGGCTCTTAAATGTTCCTAAAAATGAGTATAAAAACCCTTTATGGTGTCATAATATAGTATCAGATAATAGAAGTTGTTCCAGTTGATTTTAATTTATTACAATTTTAAGATTTATATTTCCCTGGATGTTTCTATCCATAAACACCCAGGATGGCTGATCATGACTGCCAGATCAATGATCCAGAGAACCCTGATATTTACACTACACCACCAGCCACCCATCAAGGAATCCAGAAAAATTTACTAGTTCCTTGACAAAATGGTGATCTTTCCAAGGAACCTGCAAATGCTTTCAAGAACCAGGCCGCAACTCAAATGTTAATATGGCTCTACATGAGGTAAACCCTAGAGACATTTGAAATGGTCTAATAGATGAATGGTTAGAAGCATATAACTCCTGGGGTGATAGCTATGATTTGAGCGACTTTTAGAGATTCCATGAGGTGCCCTGCCTTCTGACAGATGTGGCAAGGTGGTGGCACAATGCCAACTTCCCATTTGACACCTGAGGTGGTTAGCAGGAATTTTTGCAACAAGTTTTGGGTATCAACCAAACAACTATAAGAAAAGTTTATTGCATATGCTTGAAAGACTATTTAACATAAGCTATTTCCTGACAGCTTTTAAGATCTACTTAGACAATGGCACCAGTCCAGCACCCAATGCTGAGACAATATGGACAAAAAGTTATTGGAAAGGTTAGTGATGTATTAGATGAACTATACCTAAATGATATCCTTGTTGCCCAACCTTCATATGATGACCATGCCATTGAAGTCTGCCACAAATATGCACACATAGTCAGCCATTGGCTAGAAAAACTAACCATCAGAAAGCCTGAGATAAAGGAGGAAGAACCTGAGGGTGAGTGTCAGAGTTACATTTTTCTAGACTTTCTCCAAGTTTCAAAGGTGAGCTCAAAGCAGAAAATTCACAAAAAAGGGTTGCATCAGGATTTGAACCTCATAACTTAATAAAATAAAAGTTCAGAGCCAAATGCTGTGCTGATTCTTCTAGAGGAGGTCAAAAACGCAATGATGGACTGGATACAGATTACTTTATTATAATAATTTTTTTGATTTTATAAGGCGCATAGGGACACAGTGCCTCAAGGATCTTTGTGCCCCCATCCACTCAGGATTTTTCATGGCCTTCTGGATTGGCCACCTGTGTTGCACCCTCATTATAATTTGTTGCCCCCATGTCTGGAGCGATGGAAACTCCACCTCATGTGATTCAGGAAGTGAGGATGAGACTCCTGAAGTCATCTACATTGATCTTTAAATGTGTGTAAATTCCTGACTGAGTTTGGGATCAGTTTATTAAGATAAGGCTCCATTTATATAGGCTCAAGAGTCGATAAACTGCAGCTCAATTTGGAAGTAGGGACTTTGATTCTTTTTCATCTCAAATCCTGACAACGCCCCCCTCAAGATCCTGTCGGAGGGGGTATAGGGCAAAGGAACTTGTCTTGCACCCAATTCACCACTGTCCCCTGGGTAACATTAGCACTGGAGTACTCTGACTTCACCTTATGAATAACTTGTAAGGTCGGGACCAAAGAATGTCAAGCTTATTCTGTTGACCCTCAGATCAATGGTGATAGAAGAGAACAAGGCCACCATTTTTGAAAAAGTTGGTAAAGAGGGTCAGCTGATTTTATATTGGGATGCCTCTCTTTCTGTAGTGGTGACAATGCATTTTTTGGCTAGGGCTTGAAGCTGGACAATTTCATCAGCTAAAACCTTCATAATTAATTCAGAATTCTTAGGCGTGGAGGTTTCAAGCAATAACTGAACATTACTTGGTAGCCATGGAGTATGACCAAACAGGGCTTCAAAAAGGGATATCTTGATAGCTCAGTGGTACCTTATCCTATAGGCAAGCTACGCACTGGGTAGGTATTGGTTCCAGCGAGCAGGATCTGAGGCAGCCATCTTATGTAAAATGGAGATAAGGTTTCTGTTAGCGCATTCTAACACCTCATTAGTTGATGGGTGGTAGGGGGTGGCAAAACTCTGTTTATTGCCAAATAGCAATGTAAGTTCTTGTACTACAAAGTGCATTCAAAAAAGTTCTGTACTAACGTTTTAAAGACAAAACTTTACAAATAAATAAACTTTCTTTTATCATAATTTAACATACAACCTTTCCCTCTCTATACATATTTATATTGCTAAAACAATTATTAAAAGGTATGCACATAGTTCCTATTTTGTATAACCATGTTTAAGCCAGCTGTCACATTCTTCTGAATTATCTCTACTTTATCAAAAGGATGAACCTTCAGTGCCACTTTCAGATTATAATTATCCACCCTATTCACCAGATTTGGCTCTGTCTGACTTCTTTCTGTTCTCTAATCTGAAGGTGGCACTGAAGGTTCGTCCTTTTGATAAAGTAGAGACAATTCAGAAGAATGTGACAGCTGGTTTAAACATGGATATACAAAATAGGAACTATGTACATACCTTTTAACAATTGTTTTAGCAATATAAATATGTATAGAGAGGGAAAGGTTGTATGTTAAATTAAGATAGGAAAAGTTTATTTATTTGTAAAGTTGTGTCTTTAAAACGTTAGTCCCAGAACTTTTTGAATGCACTGTGTACCTGTGAGTTGAAGTTCAACCTGTTTTCCAAAAATAAGGTTTGGGGGCACCCATGCTGGGTGAAAAAAGATTAAATAAGGAAAAGGGCTGTGGTTTGGCAGTAGCAGCTGGGACCAAGATTGCTTCAACCTTTTTGGTTAAATGGTCCACAGCTAGGAGAATGTACTTATGGCCATGTTACCCAGTGGAAAGAGGGCCCACCACATCAACGCTAACAACATTGAAGGGCCCATTAGGGCAATGACCTAGTGTTGAAATTGAGGATTGGCTTAATCTTAGGATTGGCAAGTCATACATGCTTCCAGGACCTCCTGAATAGTCTCTACCATGCGGTCCCAGTAGCATCGTGACTTCAGCCATTTGTGAGTCTTCTTAACCCACAATGTTTCACAATAAGATGGCCCTCTAGAATAACATCAGTTCAGGAAGAAGGGCGGACATAAAGGACCATCTATTATTGACCCTCTTGTAGAACAACCCATCCTTAATTTGAGTGTCTCAGGTCATAATTTGGAGCTCAGCTTGGACCTCAGGAGTTTTCAACTCACATTGCTCAGGTTGACCTATCAGATCATACAGTTGGTCCTCCTCAGGAATAAAAACTTCTAGCACTGGCATCCTGGAGAGGACATCAGAGTTTTTTGGTGAATTGCGCCTCCACAATGGACAATGGTGAAATCATAGCTCTGAAGTTGTAAGCCCCATCTTGCTAAACAGTCATCTGAGTCCTTCATTTTCTGGAGCCTCTAGAGTGAGGAATGGTCGGTGATAATGGTAAAGTAAGTATCAGAGAGATAAGGCCAAAAATTTTTGATGGCTAGCAAGACATTCAGGCACTCACTCTTAGTAAACTGTAGTTCTGTTCAGCTTTACTCTGTGTTTTACTATAATAAGCCACAGGATGGTCGACCTGATTTTTGTCATGCTGGGCTAAGATAGCCCTGACGGCGACATTGCTTGCATCTGTAAACAACAAGATGGGTTGGTCAAACCGCAGGTGGACTAGAATAGGTTTAGTACATAGAAAAGTTCCTAAGGCATTAAAAGCCTGTTATTATTCAGGCCGCCATTCAAATAGCACATTCATCTGTAGGAGGTATAATAATGGCTTGGCTAGATCAGAAAACTTGGGGATAAACCGACAATAATAGCACACCATGCCTAGGAACACCTGGATATCCCTTAATCTTTGGGGGCGTGACATCCTTTCTATAATGTCAACTTTATCTTTTACAGGCTGGATGCCATCCTTTGAAGCTTTGTGTCCTAGAAACTCCAGTTCTGACTGGAAGAAAGAGCACTTCGAAGGTTTAAGCTTTAAAATAGCCTTCCAGAGCTAATTGAAGACTTCCCTGAGATGCTTGATGTGTCCATTAAAAGTTTGTGAGAAAACAGTAATGTCATGTAGGTAGACAAGAATACACAAAAGCTTCAAGTCCCCAAAGATCTCATCCAGGGTATTTTGGAAATTGATTGGAGCGTTACAGAGTCCCTGGGGCATCCTTATGGCTTGAATAGTACCTTGTTAGCTATGAGAGCGCACTTGATTCAATCTTTGGGGGCGAGATCAACTTTCCAATATCTACTGGCAAGGTCCATGGTGGAAAAGAACTGCAATCCAGCAACCAGATGAAGGGAATCATCAATTCAGGGTAGAGGATAACTGTTCTTATTGGTGATAAGGTTGATTCAACAATAGTACATCACCACTCAGTGGCTTCCATACTTCTTCCAAACCAGCAGAAGAGGTGAGTCCCAAGGTCTGCGTGATGGTACTAGGAGTCCAGCGTCAAATAGTTGTTTGAGCTCTACTGCCACCTGGACATCTTCACCTTGCTTTTTTGATAGGGTCAGGACTGGAAGAGGGGATCGTCCCCAGTCTCCACATGGTGTAGGACTTCGTTTATTCTTCCAAAGTCATAGGTTGAGGCTGAAAAAGGTCTGAATACTCCTCTAACAACTCTTGAACCTTGCATCATTGGTCATCTGAGAGGTCCTTTCCAATAATAGTATCAACCATACCGATCAAGGTGGAATCTCCAAGCTGAAGTCCCTTAGACTCCTAAAACAACAGACATTGTTGACAGACTCCAATGGTAGGAGGTGAAGATAGGGGGAACGGTTGGACCTAATATTTGAGTTTGTCAGTAAGGTTATTCAGAAACACTGATATGGATTTAGCATAAGCTGAATCTAAGATTCCTGGGAAAGTTAGCACCTCCTTAGCGGATGGGTTGTCTAGGCCTCAGATTTCCAGTAGGTATCCAGAGGGGATGTTAACATGGACCCATGTGTCAGCAATGTCTTGGGACTTCAGAGGTATTGTAGTCGCCCTAGGTAAATAGATTGGCATGCCTTCTAGCCCATCAACAACAGTGGGGCAATTGGACTTGAGGGACCCTTACATAATATTCAAGCCATTTGTTCCTGCCTTAACTTTCCAGTAACAGGATCAGGCTTTGCCTTCCATCTTAGAGTTATAAGAAGTTTCGAAGATCAGGGGACTCGATGTTCTAGTAGGGATTGCAAGCCATCATCATAATGGACTACAGATGAGTAGTATTGAAGGAATTGAGTCCTGAGGAGCAGGTCATAGATAGGGTTATCTAGTGCAATAGCAAGAGTGTTTAAAGCAAGCTTTCTGAACCGCACCAGTAGAGAGGAATAGCCCTTAAAGATCAGGTGCATTGTGGGCCAGTCATTTTATACTCCATATAGTAGGGCAAATCTGGAGCAATCTTGATGCGCTTTATTTTAAATTTTAAATTTATTGCGGGGAAGGCCAACCATGGGACGGACACTTCCAAATATGACTCAGAAGAGACAAAACTTAGTACCAGGGGAGGCACCCCAGAGAAGCAATGCTATCTCTTGTTGCCAGCGGGAAAGCCACTTATGGGAAGGGGAGGGAACGTGTGAAGGGGCCGTAGCCACTATTGAGCACGTGTGGAGGAAAGGGTCTGATTTGATGAACCAGACTGGGAACCAGGAGGAGACCAGCTGTCAGTGACGCGGTGGGAGATATCCAAACATCCACGCTTGAAAGTGGTCCACCAAATGAGACTGGAATCTGTGGACAGCTTCTAGGAGGGTGGGGATGGAGCCAGCGATGGCATCCAAGACAATCGTGTGGATAGTCCACATGGCGATTGCAACCACCAGAGCACGGAGAGAGGGTGGGAGGGGGAGGCCATTGATGAAGCAAACATATCTCTTGACAGACTGAAGGGATGCGTTTGATCCTGGCCCAGCAGACGTTGGACTTCGCGCCATATCACTTTAGAGGTGGGGAACTTCTCCAGGCGGTGGAACAGCGTTCCATACTGGCCACACACGACACAGGATGAGTGTAAAGCATTAGAGCGCTCAGCTGTACGATACACCCGCCTCAGGCAGTGCCACACATGGGAGCGGACTTGAGGCTGCAACAGAGGATGGTGTGCGTATTTCCAGATAGTCTTTTGGGTCTCAGTGGAATAAGGGATGTCCATCATGTCCAAGTAGTCCACCATGGATAGGACTTGGGGTCGAATGGGGATCACGCCATCATGGATGGGTAGCCCCTGTACCTCTTGTGTGAACTGAGGAGAGGGGCGGCCTCTTTGGGTTGTATGTCCACTAATATGAATTCTCCACTCTGCGCTTCGCATGGAGAGTAGGATTCATTTGTAGTGGGTTTTAGTCCCGTGAGGACCTGTGGCCGATGTGTGTGATGCGAGGTATTTCATCAGGGAGTGGGGGTTTGATGGATTGTTGAGGCCCAAGGCTCGGGAGAAGTTGGAGCGGGCCGCGCGGGACCAGTGTTGGGATGGGAGTGTAGGAGCGGTGACGGCCGCGATCCATATGCCCAGGATCTTGGCAGCATGGGCTTTGAAGTCAAGCAGGCCCATGCCACCTTGATGATGAGGGCCAAACATGACCTCTAGCCATACTGGTGGAGGACGGCCTGACCAAAGCCATCCTTGCAGCAAAGCATACAGGGATTTGAAGAAGCTTGGGGAGAAGGGGATGGCATGGGCTCTGAACCAGACTTTGGATAGGAGCATAGAGTTGGCAAGAACAACCCTGCCAGTGAGGGTAGTAGGGTGGGCTCTGAGAGAGGCGATTTGCTTTGTCACGTTGTCCAGTATACGGCACTCCATTACTGCTGACGCGTATCCACCTGCCTCCATCCACACGCCCAGATGGCGTACCGGTCCTATGGTAGGACGTGGCACAAAGGGGAGCACCAGTGGAGCGGTGTGTGGTGAGTTATTAAGGCGTGGACGTGGGCGAGCAGATGGGCTGGGTTGGGAACTACTTGCTGGGGCCCAGCAGTTCTGAAACTGACCAAGGAGGATGATTTCGGTTTTGGAGGCGTTTAGTGCCGCGTTGCTTACCTGGGAATATTCCTGAATGAGGGCTTCAAGCGCGCGTGCATCTTTGTTATTAGACACCCCCACCACGCAATCATCTGCAAATGCCATCATCTTGACTGGGGTTTGGCCTGGCACATGGACCCCAGTGAGGTGGGCATTCACATTTCGCAGTAGTGGGTCAAGGCTGAAGTTGTATAAGAGTGGGCTGAGGGGGTCCCCTTGTCGCAGGCCCCTTTGAGGGCGGACTACTTCCGTTAGGAAGCCTGGGCCACGCACTGCCATTGTCGCAGATTCTGTGAGCAGCATCACCCATTTTTGAAGCAGGGGGGTAGGCGGAATTGATGGAGGCAGGCCCTTAGGTATTCCCAGTTTACTCTATCATAGGCCTTTTGTTGGTCCAAGGATACAAGTGCCTTAGAGGCTGTGGACTGACACACATTAGCCACAGAGTGGACGTTATCCCAAATCGACCTTCTGGAGATGAAACTGAATTGTTCTGGGGAGATGGTGGCAGATGCTAGAGTCCCTAAGCGGTTAGCCCTGATTTTGGTTAAAATTTTGGTGTCTGTGTTTGTTAGATAAATGGGGCGCCAGTTGGCTAAGTCAAGCCTATCCCCTTTCTTGAAGAGTGTGACAGTAAAGGCCTCATGTCCTCCTGGTAGGAGGCGCGTTTCCAACAAGCTTTGGTTGAGTGAGGCTAGCAGCAATGGGGATATATTTAAAATATTTTTTGTAGAACTCATATGGAATGCCATTTGGGCCTGGGCATTTTTGGTTTGGCGCACCGCGAATGGCTGTCCATAATTCATTTGGAGTAATTAAATTCGTTATTTCCAGGTATTGGAAAATGGTGCAGATATGAGCTCAGTCGAGAAATTCCGCCATTTTGGCCGGCTGAATTGGTTTGGCTCAGTATAACTTGGAGTAATATCTTTGCATTTCGATTACCACTTCAGCCGGTGTGTCCACAATGGAATTATCCGATCTTTGCACCTGTGTGCAGGCCACACTCTGGCATGGTGCGAAATTTTTTTCAAAGAAGTATGCGGTGCACTTGTCACCTTTAGTGATGCTTGTGGCCCTGTATTGGACACAAACCCGATGTTTGTGTTGCCTTTTGAGTGCGTTGAGGTGGGCGGTTGCCTCCGCCCACTTCTGGCCCCATGCAAGGCTATATCCTGTGGCTGGAATGTTGGACTCCAAGTGGGCCAATTCTGCCAGCACGTGTGAGATAACCGCCGGTGTGGCTCATGAGCGTCTGGAGGAGAGATGGTGATAGTGGCAGATGGTGGCTTCTTTGAAAGTTGCCCATGTGGAAATGGGGTCCATGCAAAACAGTGCAACAAACGATTTCGCCAAAGTTGCCTCTTCCACCCACATGGAAAATCCTGGCGATGCGAGCTCAGGGGGGCGGATTTTGCACCAATGTGGGGCCTTTGCAACTGTGACAGGTAAGCGGTATGTTATTGAGACCAGTCAGTGGTCAGAGAATTCCATTTTCATTGTTTTGAAGTGGGAGATGTGGGGTTGGAATTTCGCTGGCATTAGAATAAGGTCAATGCGGGTCATGGACCTTAATTGGCTGTTGTGGACATGGGGACGCATCATGTTTTTGAGCAGTGGGGCATGTCGTGGCAGTGCATCCATTAACCCAAGGGTGGCTTTTAGAACGCGTAGTTCTACGTGACCCTGTGGGGCGTGGGGTGAGGGCGGCCACCGGTCCGTTGGTGAGGTTAGCCAACAGTTCATGTCGCCAACTAGGAAAGAATTGGGGGGTAGCAGGAGGGATTTGACCGACGAGAAAAATTCTCAACGCTTTTGTGCACCATTTGGGGCGTAAATGTTGATGATTGTGTGTGCAACATCAGCCCACGAGAAGGTGACAACGAGCACTTAGCAATTTAGGAATGTTTCTGAGGATGTGAATTTGAAAAAATTATTTTTCTGAATTAGCACCCCACAGTGCTTCGACCAAAAGGATAGGGATGGGAGGAGCATTGTTTTCCAAGTTTCCTCGGAACCTCATGGACAGTGGGACTCCTGGATGGCCAGGATATCCACAGGTAAATTGTTTTGTAAAAAACTCAGTTTCCTAGTCTGGGATGGGGAGGCCTTGAGTCTGGCAATATTCAGCATCCCTAGAGTGAAGGTTTCCCCCATCACACCTTAGGTGCGAGGGGGTGGGCCCCCAGGCCCACCAGCCTCTTTAAGGTCCCCACAGGCTTTCACAGCAGCATGGGTGTTAGCAGCAACGCTATCGGGGTTTTTGTTAATTTTTGTGGAAAGAGTCACGTTGGCTTTGACTTTGCTTTTTATTTTTCCCAACGTCGGACAAATTTTTTGTGGTGCAGATAAGTTCAGTGCACCGTCGAGCAGGGCAAAAAAATTTTTTCAGTTGGGATAGGTCCCAAGTCTTTTTCAACTGGTGCTTGGGTGCAGCGATTGGGTGAGATAAAATCTCCCATCGGATCCTCAGATTGAGTGGCCCACTCAGTATGGGCCTCCCAATCTGATTGGGTGATGGATTCCCAAGTTGCTTCTGCCGCGAAGGTCTCCATGTCCTCCTGGCATTGTGAGTGTGGGATGGTGGTGGTGGCCTTGGCCACTTCCTTGGTCGCGGCCCTATGGGCCTTCTTGGCCTTCTTCCACTCCTGCAGGGAGATGGGCTTTACCAATAGGTAGCAGCCTTGTGCTCCCCACGGGAAAGCCTCCTTGGTGCTTGCGGTTGGTTTGTAGTGCGCCTCTCCGCTGGCCATGGCTGCTGAGGGGTGCTCTTGGAATGTGACGCCCTCCTTGATGGGGCATGTGTGTGCCTTATGGCTGAATGCATCACAGTGGGTGCAAATGGGGTGCGCGCTGTCCACGGTTACCTGGAATGGGTGGGTGGTATGCCCTGCAATGTCAATAAAGGTGGAGTGCAGGATCTGGGTTAGGTCCTTCACAATCTCCTCAGTTGGGGTCAGAACTGCGATGGCTTTGCCGGTGCACAGGTGTGGCATCAGCATGAAACGTTGCATTTTGAAAGATTGTATTTCACCATATATGGCAAGACCATCTTTCAGGTGTTGCTCCAAAATGTCACGTTTTACCTTAGTAGGCAAAAAGTCAAACGTGAGGAAAATTTGGTTTGATTTTGTCCATCTGGTGCATTTGGTTTTGATGACCCGTTACCCTTCAGGGAGGTTGACCACTATGCGCACCGCTGCAGCCTCATCTGCTGCTATTTTGTTTCAAAACCTAGGTCCAGCCAACCGCGTGACATGGAGTGAGGTGCAACGTACACCGCGGTTGGGAAAATTTTGTGTACATCTTCACAAAATTTTTCCCAAAAGGCCATTTTTTGGATTTCCAGATACACACAGACTCCAAATTCCACCGACAAAAGTGGCTGGGAGTGTGGCGTGTTGACGTACTGGTTGCATCGTGCTTGCTACGCGAGTATCTCTGGGGAAATTGTGACCGCCGGTTTTTTGAGATTTTTTTCTATTCTGCCGGATTCTCTGGGGCGTTTTTGAATGTTAGAGGCCGCGGGCCTTCCGCCTGCTCCTCTTGCCTTGCTTGCTCAACTGCTCCCAGACATGGGCGCAGACTAATCTCCTCTATGAGATTATTAAACTAGATTTAGTCTTGAATTGAATAGGTTGCAAAAGTGTTTGCAACGAGAAAGAAAAGTTTTTCTTGATGCGCTTTATTAACTTTTATAATATGACATTCTCAGGGGAGCCACTGTCGACTATGGTGAGGACCAGGACCTTATAAACTTGAACTGCAACACGGGTAACCAAACTTCTGAACTGGGGTGGTAGTGTGAGAAACATGGGAGAGTCTAGAAGAAGAGTAAGCAGTATCAGTCTCTTTATTATCAATGTAACCAAAAATTCTTCTCCAGTACAATAGCTCCAGGTTCGTTTGAGGTTACAGAGGATTATTGAGGCGTAGTAGGGATGTCAGCATGGAACTCCTCGTCCTTCATGCTGACAGCCCTTTTCCTGCCTCCTCAGCAAGTCATTTCCAGCAGGTCTTGGCACTGTGTCTGAAACCGTTACAGTAGATGCATCAAAGTCAAGGATTCTTCTGGTTTTCAATCACATGGACTTAAGGATGATTATAGTGACCTGTAGAGGGAGAATTAGAGTGTAGGGTCAAAGCAAGGATCTCGTTAATTGTTTCCTTTGTTTTTCAGACACAGGTAAACCCATTATTCTGCCCAATGATATGCATTTGAACCTCAGGGTAGGATCCCAATGTATAGATAACAGCGGTAATAGCATCATCCAAGGTAACATGATTGGTAGTGACTAAGGGTTGTGCTTAGGGATAAAAACGTCTGGCAAACTCCATGAGGCTTTTTCCTTTATTCAGGCGGATGCCCATAAACGCTTTTTTTGGTTGGCCAGGTTTAATTGCTGCCAAACCTTGGTTTAAGGATGTACAGACCTGTTCCAAGGTGTTGCACTCCTAAAATTAGAAGGTCATGATCTCCCAGGCAGTGCTGTTGAGGCAGGAGTGGATATGCTTCATCTTCTGCCAGTTGGTGGCCTTTTCCAAAGAACTTTCATATGCGTACAGAAAGGAGTAATGCTTTTCTGGCCTGGGGTGAGCCTTTCCTTGAAACTAGGTTTAAAGTTAATCACAAGAGGAGTATAGAGGGTGTTAACACCAGGGAAGGGCACTGACTCAGAGATCTCAGTCTCCACATAGTCACAGGGGCCTGTTGGTCTAGCCGTTGATGTAGGCCATCAAGGTCCTCTTGGATATTATCCCAGTTTCGGTTATGGGAGAAAATGGAAGCCTTATTTTGCAACCTGCTCTTTTATGGATTGAATGTTGGCGCCCTGAAGGCAAAGCTGGATCTCCAATTTGGCCAAATGGGTTTCAAACCCTCAAAAAGTTTGTTTGAGCTGAGAGATGCAACTCTCAGCAAGCTTAGTGAAGGCGCTGAAGTTGTCCATTTCATCTGACAGTGCCTCAAAGGAGACCCTAGGGTTAAGTGGGACTCCGTACACTCAGATTTTGCACCCCTGAGCTACATTATGAATTTGATCACATAAGGCAGCAAAGGCTGGTATCACATCCTTTTTCCAGGGTCATCAGGGCCATTAGGAGTGGGTGCTGTGGGACTCGAAAGCCCTTGAGGTTCACGAGGACCCTCTGATCCTTTGGGTCCCTCACGCCTTTCAGGGCCTTTGGGCCCCCTAGGCCCTTCAGGACCTTCACTCCTGGAGGGGTAGTCATGATATGCCTGCTATGGATAGTTTTGTTGCAGGGTCTGGAACAGATCCTCAACATAGATGTGGCGCTGGTCATAAGTTGCCTCAAGTAGCTGGACGTTCTGACGCAACTGGTCCTCAAGATAGCCAGAGATCCTGCTATCCAACACCACAATTTGGTCTTGGGCCACATTGATCAATTGTTGGTTATGAATAATGGCATTGCAGTTGTCATAGACAAAGAAGGAGACCGCATTTTAGAAATTGACAATAAAGGAGTGTAAGGCTTGGGTGAGCCCCAGTTGTCAGGAGACTTCAAGATGGTGCAACCCAAATATCTGGAGTAGGTTATGAATAGCTGTGTGGACAAAGTTTGTGAAGGTAGCGTTCGGGCCCAGGGTAAGCTCTCCTTCTGGCAAGTGGGCCAAGGCATAGAGGTCCCACATGACAGAGGGAATGGAAGAGGCGTGGGAGCAGCTGGAGTGGGCACCAACAGAGTAGATGCCTTTTATTAATTGTTGTACAACATCATTAAGGTTATCATACTGAAGTTGGTACTGACTTCCGTCAACAGAAGGCAGAGAGAACTGGAATGGGGCCTAGAACTCTAAATTCTCAGGCTGCGTGGGTGGTACTTCTTACCACAAGGTACTAATCCATCGAGCGATGCTTCTCAACTGATCAGCAGATTGATATTCAGAACTTCTAGTATTTCCATTGTTTGTGATAGACATTTTAACTTAGTATAGCTTGGAACCCCCTGTAGTGAGCACCACTTTTTTGTCAGAGTTACAGCTCTCTAGACTGATGCCAAGGTTCAAAGGTGAGCTCAAAGATGAGAATTCACAAAAAGGGATTTCATCAGGATTTGAACCTCATCACTTAATAACATTTAGCTTCAGAGCCAAACGCTGTGCTGATTCTTCTAGAGGAGGTCAAAAACGCAATGATGGACTGGATACTGATTACTTTATTATATTATTTTTTTGATATTTATAGGGCGCATAGGGACACAGTGCCTCAAGGGTCTTCGTGCCCCATCCACTCAGGATTTTTAATGGCCTTCTGAATTGGCCACCTGTTTGGCACCCTCATTGTATTTTTGTTGTCCCCATGACTGAGCGGTGGAAACTCCACCTCATGTGATTCAGGAAGTGGGGATGAGACTCCTGAAGTCATCTTCATTGATTTAAACGTGCGTGGATTCCTGGCTGAGTTTGGGATTGGTGCCATTAAGATAAGGCTCCATTTAAATAGGCTTAAGAGTCAGTACACTGCAGCTCAATGCAGAAGTAGGAACTTTGATTCGTTTCTCATCTCAAATCCTGACGGTGAGGCCATCCCAAAGTTCCAGCAGATTAGCCCTCCCCTGAGTTCACTCAGATGAATGCCCTTTCAGAGGAATGCAACAACTTACTATGATAGTACAAGGATGACCTCTCAAAACAACCTTTGCTGCCTTATTGTAATGAGCCTGGACATCATTTCAGTCAGCGCTGGAACCCATGCTGGCGGTGTAAAGTATTCCATCTAGATGGAAGGTGTCCTGCCAAGGTTATTCAAAAAAAGTGACATACATCCAGCTCCTGGTCAGGAAAATTTTACCCAGTTTATGCTCCATCAGTACCCTAATCTACTGCTAATACCCTATGGTTTTGCCAGTAGGACCTTATCCGCTGTATCCTCATCCCTATACAGCTTTACTACCAAATGACTACTATGGGATAGGGGCAATGCCCTACTAGAACTCCTATGCTGGGCCACTGCCAGGACAATATCAACCCCTCCTGTCATGGAACCTGCTGATTAAAGTAAGACTTGGCTTCCAACATGAGTGTGTAACAACCCAGTGGAAAGGCCACGATGCCAGTGGCATAGCATTTCTGATTATTTGTAGGAGGGACGCCATATGACTTTTGTAAAAAAATAAAAATTTAAGAACATACCAAAGGACCTTGGCAAACCAAATGGCTGCAATGGGGCAACTTCAGTTCTTGTAGGGAAATCACCCAAGGGTGGTAGAGGCAAGGAGGATTACAATCCTCCTGGGTTTACAGTTGGTGACCTTTGGGCTCTGTTTCTAAATTTTCTGGTTCATTTCCATCATAATAAAAACGCTGAAAATCATTAAAAGTTTTAAAATTTTTGGAAATGCTGATTAAGTTTATAAATCAAATTGAACATTTTTTATTTAAATGTCAAGAGGTCTTGGGCTTTGACTCACACCTGTTGAGGTGTTTCACAATGGGTTGAGGGGTTGGAGCGTCGTCTGGGCGGCGTATCAATTTTACAGAACGATTTGGGCTGGATTGGCCCATGGTGAGATGGCTCAGATGATCCAGCGCTTGGTTTCCGCTTCATAATTGAGAGGAGGACTGATCCACAGCCCCTATAGAGAACCAATGCTAGCAGAAGAGATAGCCTCATTTCACCCATATTACACCAAATTTCTGGTCAATTGGCAAGGCAAATTATTCTGAATTTTCCATCCACCTTTAGTAAAGGTTGTGGACCTGTAGATCATCCACCATGAGTTGAAGGAGAGAAAGGTCGTTGCAGCAATTTTGGCGGATCTGAGGGCTCCTCAGGAGCAGTGGATTGGTATAACATGCCCGTGGAATACCCTTTGATAATCTCATCACCGCTTGGTGGGCCGCTGGATCAAAGTATTGGAGGGCCCACTCAATGATTATCTGTCCTAAAATGCAAAATGCGGCATATTTGGTTGGGTTTAAAGAATTTTTTTGGAAACAATAGGAGTTTGTGAAATAATTATTGTGAAAATAATCAGTTTTTATTAAATCATAAGGAGAAAATAAACTGATAACTTACTATCTCAGAGACAGTTGTATTTATAAACTAAGTGGTAAGGAAAGGGGGTCGTGGGGTATCTTTAAGCAGGAGAGACTGACTTGCTCATGAATAAACAGCCTGGGATTGAGGAGTTGCTGTATAGCTTAAGCACTAGGTCATAGAAGCTCTGGCAATGTAATCCTGATATCTTTGATGGAGAGACTTTAACTAATCCAAACTTAAGCAGATTTGCTTGAATCAGAGGGTGGCGGAATTTTTTTCACTGGAGTCAATTCTGAAAATTTTTTAAATATTTTTTGGTAATAATCCTTAATTCAGATTGACTTTCTGGAACCTGGAATCTTGGGCTTTGTGTTACATACTAATTTTCCTGACTCAGGAACCATTTCCTGAGATTTGAGGTCAATTTCTCCATTTCCAAGGAAGTGAGGGATGGCGTGGTGGAGGCCAGGGGAGGGTGAAGGTGCTGCTGGTGACCTCTGGCATGGATTATCTCCCTACAAACCTCCATTATCTTGCTAACAAGGGAAGAAGCAGCCAAGGGGATGCTGTGGAAGGATTTTTGGGGCTGTCAGACAATTGCAGGTCCGGTTTTGTGAGAAGAGTGTTTTGAGAGTAAAAATGGCTTATATCACACGAAAACCCTGGTCAATTCTCAGTGAAATCCTCAAAATTGTAATCCTTTTACTATCTCTATTCGGCCAAATAGCCTTAATCTGGGTAGCCAGGTTATGCCAAACTTATGGAAGAATCAGGAGAGTCATTTAGAGGTTCCATCAATCAATTGGTTTAAATATATTAGATCCTTCCCCACAGGTTTGTCTTGCTGGCTATTGGCCCACCATTGTCCCTCACTTTGATTGAGGTGAATCTCAAATGATCCAATAGGTCAAAAGCCCATTTTACCTAATTCAGACGCACTCAACTAATAAATTCCCTGCTTTACTCACCTCAAGCACTCAAATTGCTATAATTACCAAGCAGCGAGGTATTAAAGGGGTTTGCTTCTTGACCCCTCATGGTTACTAATAAAAACTATAATTAATTTAACATTTTAGCTTAAATAAAAGGTTTATTATTTTAGATAAAAGTGGTTAAGAAAATCCCCTTAACGTAGTTATTACAGCAGTTGAGGATATTAATTATTCTGCAAAAATAATGTTGTAATTCAGGTGCAAAAACGCACCAGAGAGCACTTAAAATTCTGAATTTCAACAGGGGCCAATGCTGTTACCCAACGTTCATCAGCAACATGGGCCAAGTTCCCAGTTGGGCCAAGGGCTCCACAGGGGCATTAGGTCCCTTATTCTTCCTATAAGATAACTTTCCTGGTCTAACCCAGGAGGTTGAGTCTTAAGACTTACACCTCTGGAAGATTGTGTTAGAATAAGTATGTTTCAAGAGAATACTGGAATGTAGCTGTAGGTGCATATGAAACCACAAAAGGCACAGACTCTTGAGCTGCAACTTACCAGAGTTAGGTGTAGAAGATCAGGGGAGGATACTTGTCATTGTGAGGTTGAGAGTTCCAACACTTGGGTTAATCTTGCACCTAAGGCTTCCTCCATCCTGGAGGCCATCAAACGTAATCTTTAGACGTTGTCAACTTTGGAAACACAATACCCGCACCAATCTAATATAAATTTTTTAATAAAATAATATGAAAACAGAACTTTTTAAGATAAGGATTTTTGATAAAAATAGATAAAACAATAACCCAGAACCCTACATAAGGTAGGCTAATAGATTTTAAACCTGGATGGGGGAAGAAAGGCCACTAAGCTGAGTTGCAATAGTGGAGAAAATTATTTTGATTAAAATTTGCTAAATTAATGGTTTCATGGCCAATTTTGCCTTGACAGTATCAGCCAATGGTTCCAAGATTTTCTTGGGCTAATTTTTGATTCTGAATTTCCAAATTTGTTTTCTCAAGTTTAGAAAGGAGTGTCCAAATTAATCCCCATTTTTGGTCTTTTCAATTTTGACTTTTTGTTTGCTTTTTGGCTTATTAAGTAAGTTATTCCCAGTCAGGTTGACTTCTGGTAATTACCCTTGTCAGATTCTGCTTGTTGACCTGAAAATAAACCCTTTGAAAACCAACATATTGGGCTGATTATCCTCCCAATGCTCAAGCTAATACTCTAATTCTCAAATTGAAGCCTATTGCAATTACTCATCTTGGGCCAATTAAATCAACATCAATTCAATTATTCTATCAATAGCTTGGGCCAAATACACTCGCACATTTGGGATGATTATTGCTGCACTAAAACTTGGCAACTAGTCCTAAATAATTAGAACCAATATCAAATATTTAACATTAGAAATCTTTTGGGATTGACCTGAAGAAAACGTCTATAAATCCCATAAACAAATAGATGAAAAAAATGTAATCCAACATCGATGAATCCTCCCCTTGGGTTGGGACCATCTAGTACTAAAAAAGTAATCCTTTTCCCACCCTAGGGCAAATTTCGCATGTCAGTCCTAATAATTGGCACAATAACGCTTGTACATGGACTGCCCAAATGGGAGTACATAGTGCTATCAAGAGGTCCAGTTGACATCATAATTAGGGAGTTCTTTCTGTCAGCTCTGTGATGAAAACATTAATTGAGCTGGTCCTAAGAATAATTTCCCGCCTCTGGCAAATTTTGTATAATGATCTGCATAACTGGCATGTTAGCACTTGTACATGGACCACCAAAATGTGGGTACCTAGTGCTATCAAGAGGCCTGCTGACGTCCCAATTAAGGGTATGCCAATTTCTTAAATCGATGCTAAAAATTCCCAGAATTAGTATTTCATCAGCAGTATGTTTAAACTCATTTTGAGATGATCCTAGGACAAATTTTCATGCTCATTGTTGCAATTTTCGTCCCTGAAATCCTACCAAATATGAGAGTTTTTTGCCATCATTAAACTTAGCAATTGATCTTGGTTGTATCAGTTCAAGGGCCAAACTGAGGTGGAAAATAATTTGTTGAGATTGCATGCTCAAATGTGGCCTGGAGATGCCCTAGAGGTATAAACCAACGCTTGGCCTAATGAATAATTATAGAATAATATAGTATAATAAAAAGCTATTTTAATTAATTTTCGTTATGGTTTTTATCTTAAGTCTCTTTTGGAGAGTGTCAGCAAGCTGGGATCTCCAGATCCACAACTTTAACTTCGCCTGCCTCAGTTAAAGTTTCAAATTACAGAGGAAAATTAAGCCCAAATTTGGCTAGAAGAGTCGGGGCTATTTAGTTATGCCTAGTGAGTTTCCAAACGGTCAAAATACTGTAAGCCACTTGTAAAATCAAGGATTATTTGGCTAAACTTCAGCCTGATTAAGCGTTCAGGGTTTTATTTATCAAGCAAACAATCCTCAGATTTTATCACCCCTGTTGGGGCTGGCAATGGGAACCATAATAGTGAACTTTATGTGACTTTTTAACTCCACACAAAGTTGTTTGACTTTTTTAAAAATAAAAAATATAAAGGTTTAGAAACTTGGATGGGTTTGAGCTGAGGGGTGGATGTGGAAAAGGGATGGGGCACACAGGAAGGAGGGCGTCCACCCATTTCTCATCTAGGGTGTGCCCTTGGTCTGAGATTTGGGTGAGGGCTGGACCTTGGGTTTTAGACCCTTTTTGACCTTAAGGGTGCATGTCCATGTCCATCTTAATAGTTGGAGCCAAGGGCCTTACAGTTTGAGTACCCACCAGAACATCCTGAAAGAGAAAAAGCCTGAAAACTCCTCCTGGAAGAAATGTATGCTGCTTAAAATAGAAACAAGAAGAATTAGCCAACCATAATAAATATGAACCAACCAAAAGAAATAAATTGATGACCATCTGAACTAAGAGCAGAAAGGAACATGATGAACCACATGGGTAACTATATAAGAGTATGATGAGCCAAGGAGAAAATAGGATGAAAGCTGTTGGGATTAATAACTTAGTTCTTTCCACTTGGAGTAACTTTCAAGCAATTTTAATAAAAAAGTAAATGATATCTGAACCTACACTACCGCCTACCTCCCCATTAAATCCACAATGACCTAGGATTCTCCGCCGGCTGCTCCCATATGAGGCAGTGGCAAAACCCCATACAGTGTTTTCCATTCAATGGGAAAATGAACTTGGACTGGTTCATCCAGTCCTACCAAATCCTTTGGTCAGTTCATTCCGCCCAAGGATCTTGACATCCACCTTGTATGTTTCCAGGATGTGCCTCACAGCCCACTCATTCTCCCCACTCTCAGCTACATTTTAGCCTTAGGGTTGAATATGGGAAGTTGCTCACATATGCAGAAAAAGCCATTACTGACATGGCCCAGGAAGGGATGCTGTCATCCAGATTTATCGATTTTTACCCCTATAAGGGGTACTTTGATCTCAAATTCACTTGCGAAGTGGACGCTGCCACTGCGGCCACTGTATCCTTGGTTTTCCATAGCACCCCTATCCCCACAACGTGCACCTGGCTCCCCACTGACACCACTATGGTGGTTCAGTTCATGGGGTTGTTCACTCACCTTCCACCCACAGTGCTCCATCAGGAGCAGATGGAAGGCTTGGCCACATACAGATTCAACCCCGTCCTTCAGTTTGTGGTCCCCAATGGGGCTGCTCGCCTCTCTGTGCCTCAGGCATTTGCCACAATCAGCCCAAATTTAAAAAATTGCTTTGTTGATTCCACCCATGCCATCATTCCTTATTCCCTGACCAACCATTCTGGGCCTGTGTCAAGGGCAGGTGGACTATCTGTCCATCCTGCTTCAAGTTAGATCACTCAACGCGTTAATGGCCCTATCCTGCTGCATCTGCCAGACCTGCGTTGCCCCCATCTGGCCCCCAATATACCACACACCCCACTACCTTTCCAGTATGGGGTACAATCCTTCCCCCTCCCCCCAAACCTGCAGCTGATGCAGCGCCTGCAACTGCAAATCAGGTCCCTCCTCAGTCCGGTGCTAAATGTTCTTCTACCAACCAAGAGACAGCTTGTAAAACAGTTCAGTCCTTTATTATTTCTTAATTGATAGCTACAGTTCATAAATTCACCAACCCCAATTTACAATATGATTTGAATTCATGGATCGCATTGGATGAAACTGATGAAGTGGAAAATGTTATTGAAAACTTGAAGTCCAAATTGAAGGATTTATCCAGGTACAGCATCCCAGTCAGACCCCTCGGCATTTTTATGCCCCCAGGAAAAAACATGTGTTCTAATCTACCCACCAGCTCGCTGTAGCAGCAGCTGTGTACCAAGATATTAGCAACATCCGCAAGGGTGCTGACAGATCAGTGGTGATACTAGCCAAGCATATCCATCCTCCCATTATTGCCCCAACCCTGTCCCCACAGGGCAAACGTGAAATCCTCAACCTTCACAAACAAACAACTGCCGCCATCCAGAAAGTGTTTGTCACTTAGAAGGCCAAGTCAAAAGTTATATGCGCCACTGCCACTCTGTTATCCCATCTTCCTTCCATCTGCCCTCACGTGGAAAACTGCTTATCCCAGTACCTAGGTGCAATTTTTTCTGCAGGTAATTTTTGAACCCATTCAATCATCAGCCAACTTGCCTCTCATGTTGCTGACCACCCTACACCATTACTCGACACTTGACCTGCACTACTACCTTTTAGGAGGAATCTGATGACGAGGATGAGCCCCCTGATACCCCTTTCCCTTCTGCCATGGTAAGATGAGCAGCTCACCGCTGCCCCACCTGGTTGGTTGTGATCTCGTTTGTTTGTGTTTTGATCGCTCATTTTGGGCGATCAACTTATTCTGTTTGGGTAGGTCTGTTCATTCATATTTTTTGTTTTTTGAGCTATGGTAATGTCCATCCCCTGGTTGGCATACCTTGAATAAATTGGCTGTTGGGATTGATGGGAGTCATGAGAGATTGAGCAAGATTTAAAATGAAGGATACCTTTCAACTTGCTCTAGGAAATCCTATCATGATGGAACCTATCAACAATGCTTTAAGTCCTGAATCCAAAATGAATCAATGAAGTTTGAAACCTCTACTGAATCTACTGAGGGTATATCCAAAGATCTTGCCAGTCAGAAATCGTCTAAACTGGTTGAATCACTTGGGAACAATTGTACCCCAATGAATCCTTTGCATTTCGCCAAAAATAACACCCAGAAACCCAATATTCAATGTAACCCCACACCTCAAATAAATCTCATAAATAATTATAATTCTGAAAATAAAGGGATCTTCATTTTTTTATAACTTTTAGCCTAATTGATACTAATGATACTTGCAATTTAATTAACAGCGTTTTTTCTTGGTTTAAAGAAGTTACCAAGAGATTGCCCTTGAGACTCTTAGATTTACCAGGTGGTTACGCTGGGCTATTATCAACTATTAATTGAATACCCAAAGAAGGTCCTGGCTCTCAAATATTTAACAAAAATCCAACACTGGTGCTCCCTGCCAGGTATTTCTGAGGCTACCTGGTGAAGACATATCTATAAGTAGATCATCCCCACAACCATATCCCTACCCCATGGAGGATAATATGTGTTTAAAGTATAAATACTCTGCAGCTGAAAATTATGACACTCGAATTAGTGCCCTCAAGAAGCAGCTGCTAAAGGTGGCTTGTGGGACATATATGAGCATCAAGGGGGAATTCCTTGATGAAGACCTGACATTGGTATCATTATATGGTCAAGTTGTTTTCCTGTCCTCCAAAGTAGTGAGCCAGGCCACTAAGATTGAAAATCTTCGCCCTTTAGGTACCAAAGCCCCCCTCAAGCATGTCAATATATTACATTCCAACCTTCATGATGACATGGATGAAAAATGATGAAAGGTTGATGAGGCTATCCCTCAAAATGACACTGGCATCAAGGAATCAACTGAGGCTAGTCAGTCCCCTTGTCCCGCTATCCACGTTCTTCCTGAACCTGTGGGTATTTTAAACCCACTTTTAAGGACAAGTACACACCTGAAGCTGAAATTATACTGTATCATCGGTATGTGTACAATAATGAAATGTAGAGCGCTAAGTATCAGCAAAAGTGTCAGCACATGTAGAACTGCATGATAGCAAGGCTCAGAACATCATGATGTTCTACTTCAAGGCGCGTGCAACCTGGGATGAGTTAAAAATGCCCTCCTCAAAGAATTTGGCAGCAACCTGTCCCTGTCCAACTACAAACAGGCATACATGCAGATTCACCCAAGCGTGGCAAAACCAAAATAAGTTTGTTGAGAAGTTCTATAATGAAGCTCAGGCTCTCACATCCTGTGATCATGTTAATTTAAACGATGCCACTGCTTCTCTCCTCTCTGCATATTAACATAATGAAAACCTCATAAAATATTTCCACAACGTGATAAAAGTTTTATAAATCCATGATAAATATTAGAGAATCTAGCATGGAGTTGCCTGAGAGAGAGATGCGAATAGCACCTAGCAAGGGAGTCAGACCCCATTCATGCTGTAGGACAGCACTCAAAATCTAACCCTTGCTGTGACCCTTTTACTTACTGCGACTACTTTGGGCATCTTGAAGCCACTTGTTGGAAGAAAAACGACTGATGATACAGGAAAGGGAATTCAGCATAGGGAATGACGCAACCTCTGATGATGACCCTGAGCCCTTTGTCAACTCTTCTGAGGCTACCCATGTTGAATGTTGTTCTATATACCCATTTTACAAGAGGATGCCGCCAACGCAATAATTTCAAAAAATTGCTTACACTTACTGTGCATCTTAAAGAGCACTTTCGCAAAGAAATTCTATATATTTAATTACCCACTTTTGTCATACAATTTTCGGGCCAAAGAAAGACTTGGCTTCCTTTGGGGGTACTCTAATACCTATGATAAAAATCAAAGTCTGCAAGGCATTACTGTTCTGATGATAAGTGAATAAGAAACACGCAGGGACAAGTGCAGAAAGTATTGGTCTGTTAACATCATCCCTGCTCCAACCAATAAACTGATTTTTGGAAGTAACCTTGACCACGCTTTAAATATGAGGTCAAACGGTCAGGGCTAGTGGGATGGGATTGTTATGTACATTTGTGTTTTTCATTCAGGTAGGACTACCAACTCGGTTGTATATGTACCTGATAACGTGTGGCAACAATAGTTTTGTCAAATTTGATCCAAGATGTCTCACTCCAAGTAGCGTCTTCTGAATCTTTTCTCCTGTTTACTCCATGATTGGGGTGAATTAGATTAAGTAGCGGGTCAATCTGCCTCCTTGTTTACTTTCAAACCGTACTACTGATACTTTTGAGTGTGTACTGATACTGAAGTGTGGCAATAGTTTATTGGGTTTAATACCAACAGTGTCTCCCCAAGGTGCAACTGCTGAATCATCATCTTCGTTTTTTGTCACAAATAGATGGATTAATTTAGTGTTTGGTTATACCATTTAGCTCGAGATTCTCAATAGTCATTTTGTTAGGTGGGGGCATCTTGTAAAACTCGTAGGATACAACTCCTGAAGGTCTCTGCGCTGAGAGAGACAATAGATGAAATAACCGATGTGACAGCCACCAATTTACTGATTCAAATGAGTTTGGACTCTCCATTGGTTGGGGTTGTTTCTTGGGGATCGCTAGGCTAGTTGAAACTTAGAAATTTGGCAAAATTAAAGGTTTATTAAGGATACTACAAAATAACTCAGCACTCTACCATTAGCAGAGTACTGGGTTTTATAGTTGAAGTGAAGTGAGGGGCGGGGACAGTGGTTCATTTCTTATAACTAGATGCGCGCATCTTCATGTAAATGCTGGGACTTTTGTATCATGGCTTAGATTGCATATTGCAGGTGCCTCAATTTGCAGTTCTTATTGCCAAAATTTTGTTTCCATCAAGGTTTAAGCATGCCAATGTATCTAGCAATACTCTTAGAAATCTTTCCTTCCCTATGGAGGAATCATTGCCTGATCAGCTTTTGGGATGATGTTCCTGTCAGGACTTTGGTCTCAATATGCCCACTCATGATCATATTTTATTGCAGATTCTTGCAATTTTTGTGACATATGCTTCAGCTGAATTGAACTTCCTGGCAAAATCCTGCCCTTCTGCTCTTCAAATTATTGTAAATTTGAGACAATGGCATTAGCAGAAACCCACTGATTGTTAAAGGTGTGACTTAAATCTGCTAATTTCTCTAAAGGAAGTGGGTGGTAATGTTCCACCTTCTTCTATGAAAAGATCGAATCAATCAATTCAATTTTATGGGTCCAGACAGAATCCTTACATTTCCCTTTCCTAAAGGACATGGTCTATTCCTTCTCCAAAGGCTGTACCAGAGCAAGTTTTTGTGAGTTAAGGGCAGCTTAATGGCTGTGAGGGTCTTGGGTTTCATATCAGTGGGCGCTGGGACAACAGGACTTTGTGCATGGAACTTAGTAATAATATCCCAACAATTGGTGCAATCGCATACTGGAAATAAACAATTGTCATAGGCAGGGCACCCTTTCCACGCTACCAAGTATTGATTGTTTTCTGTTAAATTTTTTTTGAGCCCAAGAATTACTGCACCTCAAATTCTGGCATTACTATACCAAAAAGGGTTCAACATCCACATGTTTTTCCCTTTGAAAGTGATAGTGCTGTTTCCTGGAAAGACTTATAAATCTTCCAATGTTGGGCTATCCACATAAAAGTATCCATTATTCAAGACTTTGCTAATAGGGAATGGTGCTGCCTTTTTGCAGGCCAGTTTGCGGCAGGGTACCTTGAGGTTAAGATTTTTCATGTCCACCATCATCAGGTCACCCAACTGAAATATTTAAGCTGACCTTCATTTTCAGTCAGTGAATCATACGGCATCCTGGGAGGATTTCGTTAGTTTCCTCTGAACCTGCTGATGTAATTTCTGAATATGTGTTACAAAGTTGTCCACCATGGGAATATTTGTGTGAATTTTGGGCCCAATTAAATTATGGAGTTGTAGCATAGGTTGGCACACAACGGCAACATTTCAGTAGAAGCGTGCAGGAAATTATTGTACAAGAACTGGTCTAAGCTAAGTCCCTGGACCAGGTATCCTGAGAAGTGGAGGCGTAACACCGGAGATATTGCTCTATGGATTGACTAGTTTTCTCGTTTGTACATCATACTGGGGGGTGATAAGCTGATAATTGATATTGTTTTATGTGAAGTGCCTTGCACAGGGCATCCCAGAATTTTGATGTGAACTGTGGTCCCCTATCACTAATTATCTCTTTTAGTACCACAAATATGGTGAAGACATGGGTCATAAATAAATGGGCCATGTCTCCCACTGTAATATTGTTAATCATGGGATGAACAAGCTGTATTTGGTGAATCTGTCCATGCCTATCATGATCACGTCAAAACCTTTTTTGAAGTGGGTAGACAGACTATTAAGTCAACTGATATTAATGTCCATGGTCCCGTTGCTTATTACAGTGAATGTAGGAGCCTTTTCTCCCAGTTCTATAAGATTTGGATCACTCACTGTTTAGGCAGCATCCTATATAAGCTGGCACATCTTTTGTCAATCCATTGCAGGCATATGTTCTCTTTATCAGGTTGCTAGTCTTCTTTTCTCCAGGGTGTCCCATTGTCAGTGAGCCATAATGTTCCTTTATATCTCAAGGCCATAAACTGTCAGGCACCCTTATGTGATCCCAAAATTATATAACCTATCCTTTTTTAAGTATCAACTTGAGGGGATAATCCTCCCTAACCATATGTGGTCCTCCACTGCTTTTTCTTTGATAGGTTCTAATTGCGCATTCAGCACTGCGTCCAAGAGGGACCCATCAGCGCTGATTTGTGAGCTTGGTTTGGAAATGTCCTACCACGTAGGCCCCATGGCGTTGTTAAAGGACTAAGGTGTGTTCGTTGGGGATGGGACTGAGGGTGTTGCATGAATCAAAATGGCAGCAATGGTTGTTGATTACTTTAATGGCTCAGATAACACTTGTTTGGGAGAAATCATCATAACTAATTTGGCCCCTTCCACGAGGTCAGCCTCAAATACCAGGCTTCTTCTTAGTATGTTTGGTAATATGTGTGTAGGCCCTTTTATAAACTCGTTTTGAATTTAAAGCTGAGCAGATCTTGGTGGGTTCTGGTTTGTCTGTGCACTAATTCTGTGACTTGCAATAGTAGGTGAGTGATTTGTGATCTTTGTGCACCATCACCATGTGATTTTCTCCATGTAACAAATAGCCCCATGCATCGTTACCCACGCTACCGCAGGCTGCTCTTTGCCATAGATTGCCCATGACCATTCAGCGCCCATTAGTTTCCCAGAGAAGTATGACACCAGGCGTTTGCTGCCGTCTTTCTCCTGTAGCAATATTGCTCTCATGGACGTTCTGGAGGCATACCAAAAACAATAAATGGTTTATCTTCATCAGTATGTCTTAGAACTGGTACTGAGGTTAAAACTTCTTTAACAGCTTCTTAGGCCTTGTAACGCACTGGCTCCTTCCAATGAGCCACAAACGAGTTGGGCAACAGAATCCATGTTACAGACCATAGGGCTGACAGGGCTCCTGATACTACTCTCCTTGTGCGCGCGCTACAAGATTGGACAAGCACCCCCTGGAAGACAGTTGCAAATATACTTAACCCAGCAACATGCCTTGACTCCAAGACAAGGTATAAAGGGAGGCAAGCTCTCCCAAGCTCACTCTCTCCTAGATGTAAGCTCACTCTCAAAGTCCAATTCTTGTTGTTTCAAGCCAAACATGGCTGTAGTTAGGCAATATTTTAAAATAAACTCAAAGTATAAATATATGAATTTTAAGTTCTTTTTTATTTAATATTGGCCAGGTCGATAGAAAACAGAACTGAGAAGCCTATAGCTCCCAGTTCCTTCCCTATATACACATGCTACAAGCTAATATAAAATATAACACAAGCTTATGGTGCTAATCTGACTGATGCTTGGTGTAAACCTTACAGCAGGATCGCGGAATCCTCACTCAATGGTTCTGTGCCAGTTCCAATCCTCAACAGCTCCGCACCAGTTCCATTTCGAATTCCAAATGAACCGCGAAACTTCCAAGCACCTGTTCCATTCCATTCTTGATTCAAATCCAAATCGAATCTCAAAACTCCCCATTTTACTTGATTCTCGTTTTTCCTCGACTTGGACGCCCATCTGGCTCCTTGGCCTCCTTCAAGCTCCTGCCCCTTAGGCGTCCCTGCCAGGACCAACTCCCCCTCCTCCTCCATATATCCAGACACAGCCTGCCCTGTCTTACCAAAGATCAGGGCAATGTGATGCTGAGGATAGACCTCAACCGTCACAGGCCTACTGGCATTCCGCCATCCATATGAAGAGCACATTTTTATCCATCAGTGGGTGGAGGGTGGTGTAAGTCTTGGGGACCAGCCCCTACAACTGGATAGGGAGTAACATCCTTTTCAGACCAAAAGAGGGCCAAAGGCCCAAGTGGACCCCCTGTCGCAGTTGAGCGACCTGGTGATGTGGTTGATGAGCGCTAGGTAACTGCCCTTCCACCTAGAGATATCCAAATCTCACCCCTCCCCCTCCTCAACCCTGATAAAATTAATAGAGGGGACCTGCCAGGAGATCATGCAAGCCAGGGGCCTTGGGCGGGCCCCTGGGATCCCCCACTTATCAAGGAAAATTTACCAAAATTTTGAAGAAACTGCCAGCATAAGTAATGGTTCCCAGCCTGCAGATTCTGGGCTAATGGAGCTGGTCTGGACTGGTCAGGTCCAACAATCAGATCGGAACTCAATTCAGGTTTCAAACCAGGCCACCAGTGACTTGGACCAGTTGCCCCACACCTTAGAATAGATCCAAGAAGCTCAGATCGCATAGACAACCAGATTGAGGCTTCAGACTGGGTTGTGGACAACCGTGCACCAAGGCCACAGCCCCCAGGACAAATTTGGGAAATCCAAACTGGTTTGAGCTGCCTGACTCAAATGGTCAAGGCCCAGATTGGTACCATCGACCTGGTCTGGCCCCAAAAATTTGGGAAAATTAGCAAAAGTTTTTTAAAATTTTTGCCAAGATTTTGGAAACCATCCATCCATCCACTCCCCCACCTGCCAGCCAACCAAACCCAATCGCCAATCCCCAACCACCCAATACTTAAGGCAACTGCTCTGTTGATGGGCAGTTGTCAGTTCATTCTATATTCTCCTCACACTTTGCGTCAAAATAAAGTTGATTACCCTGAACGCCTTGTTGCGGACTCCATCTGTTTGATTTTTTCTATTCAAAATTCCACTGATTGATCCAGCAAAGCGCGCCGCCGCCCAAATAATTATCCTGATGATTGCCAAATGGGTCATCCGGTTGTTTAACCCCAACACATGGTGGTGGATCATATCCTTGGTGAACCACTTCACTCATAATGATGGAGTCAACTCTCCATCTATTTTTGCATATCTGTTAAACATGAACTCATTTATTTGCTTCGCCAAAGGGCTTTCCAAGAGCGCTCCCCTATTGGAGCAGCTTCAGGGCACCCCGCCCTGATGCCCGCGAGCTCAGCCCCACACCTGGCTCGTCCACCATTGATCCCACCCACCTAAGGGCCCAAGAGTACCCAGACCAAAGGGAACTTGGCCCCAACGCTCATCTTGGGCCTGTTTTCCCCTCTGACAGCACCCCTGTTCGCGCGGTGGGTCTTGTGCCGCTCCTCTCTGGCGCACAGACCCATCTACCCATAACTGAAGGCCAGCAACTGCACACCCTGGAGGAGTCGTCATCCTTCCTGCCTCTCCCGCCCTTGGGGGTTGCCCCTGCAAGACTCGCGGTTACCCCCATTGCAACCATCTGTTTTGCCTTGGGGGCCTTCGGTACATTTATAAACACTTACTTTCCTCACATCCCTACTAGATCCACCCTTCTTCTAGTCACACGGACCTCTGTGCCCTTGGCATTCTGGGCTCTCCACTGGGTGCTCACACCTGACTGGGAGCCCAGTCTAATTCTTATCAGCTGTTTCCATGACAGGGGGCAGTAAGTTTTTAAAATCACCAGCAAAATATTTTCAAGAAAGTGATGGATTTCATAAGGCTGAAGAGCTACTTCTGGGTAGGGGCGTTGCTCATGTCTGTATTGCTTCTAGATATGGAAAGAGTAATAGAGTGCACATCCTTAAGAACCTCATTACCTAGAAAATGCATTGTATCTTTATAAATTTACATTTTAATGGATGTAAGACAATTGCTAGTTAACTTTGGAAAAAAATGTATTGGGTATGAATAGTCCCGATTTACCAAATATAATTAGCCAATTACAAGTTCAATCTCATAATAATAATATTTCAGATGAAATTAATAGTAATACTACCAGCCAAAAGACCCTGGTCAATTCTCAGTAACCCTGCAAATCAGGGTAACACTGCTATGAATACTTTAATTTTTAATTTTATTAAGGGAAGGCTGACCATGAGATGGACACACCCAATATGTAAACTAAAAATAATTAATACAAGCAAGAGGCACCCCAGACAAGCTAACGCTGTCTTCTGTTGTCAGAGGGAACACCAAATAATTTAAAGGGGGTATTATGGTTAGAGGCTTGCGCCACTATTGAGCACATATGAAGGAAAGGGTCTGAAGTGATGAACAAACTGGAAACCAGGATGAGAACAACTGACGTTGACGGGATGGTAGGTAGCCAAACAACCATGTTTGAAAGTGGTCCATAAGGTGCAACTGGAATCGGCATACAGCTTCCTGGAGGGTGGAAGTATAGCATAAAATGGCATCCAGGATAACCATGTGAATAGTACGCATTGCAAATGCTACCACTAAAGCTTGGAAGGAAGGTTGTACAAGGGAATTCAAGGACAAGGCGAAGATGTTCTTAGATAGACTGAAGGGCTGTGTTTGCTCCTGGCAAAAGAAACGTTGAACCTCACACCGATCACTTTTGGTATAGGACACCCTTTAAAAAGGTGGACCAAAGTCCCATATTGGTCACACACAACACATGAGGAGTGTGATGTGTTGCCTCACTTGGCAGTATGGTATAGCCGTTTCAAGAAGCGCCACACATGGGGAAGAACTTGTGGCTGCAAAAGAGGGTGATGGGTGTACTTCAAAATGTCTTTCTGGGCTTCTAGAGAGTGGTGGATAAAAAAATGTCCAAATATTCCACTCTGGCAATGATAGGGGACCTCCTAGGTATAAAACTGTTCATAACGGCTTGTCCTTGTACTTCCTGTATGAAGGGGATTAGGGAGACCCTATGGGTGGTGTGCCCACTAATGCAAATTCTCCACTCAGCGCTCCACATGGAGAGGATAATTCATTTGAAGTGGGGTGACGTCCCATACTGGCCTGCTGCAGAGGGATGTGAGGCAAGATTTTTAACAGTTCATGGGGTGGGTAGGATTGCCGAGGCTCATGGCGTAGGAAAAATTAGAGCAGGCCACGCGTGACAAGTGTTGGGCTTGGAGTGTGGGGTTGGTGACTGCAGCGATCCAGGTGTCAGAATTTGTGATAGCAATTATATCGAATTTCCCACTTCTGGATTGGGCCATACCAAATCAGTTTCAAACCTACCCAAAGTGAATCAACTTTAGGAACCCCCTTCCCAATTTTGGAGTCACATGGGGTAGCGTTTCCACCAATTTGGTCAGGTGGTGACACAATCGATTGAGGATGCCCATAAGGAGGCCATTCTGGAAGATCAGTAAAGATCCTGAATGGATGAGGCCCTGACGATCCATGAGGCACCAAGTCCCAACACACCTTATGAATATCGAATCCTTTTAAGCCTAATAAATTATTCAATAACTTACCTAACTTTCCGCTTCCTTATCAACCTTTTCTGCGAATTAGCAGCTTTGAGCCACCTTTGGACCTCGGCGCCAGTCTAGAGAACTGTAGCGCTGACAAGAGTGGTGCTCACTACAGGGAGCTCTGAGCTGTCCCAAGTGAAAATGCTTATCATGATGGAAAATACTAGCAGCCTAGAAGACCAAACTGCTGGTCAGTCGAGAAGCATTGCCCAATGGGTTAGTACCTTGTGGCTTGAAATACTGGCTGCTCAACACGAAATATTAGAATTTTGAGCCGCTTTCCAGTTCACCCTTCCCTCTATTGATGAAAGTCAGTACCAACTTGAATATGAAAACCTTAACGAGGTAATCCCACAACTAATAAATGGCATCAACTCTGCAGGTGACCGCACTATTTGTTCCCGCGCCTCCACTGTTCCCTCTACCATGCAGGACCTCTACAGCTTGGCCCAGCTGCCGCCAGCAGAACTCACATTGGGCCCAAAAGTTACCTCCACCATTTTGTTCGCCCCGAGATCCATCACTTACTCCAACTGGTTGGGTTGCACCATCAAGAAGTCTCATGCCAACTAGGGCTCACCCAGGCCATGCACACCCACCTCAGCAATTTTTATAATGCATCCTCCTCCTTCATTCATGACAACCCTGAGGCCTTAATTGATAATTGATGGCTGATTAATGAAGTCTGAGATTAGGTAATGGTGTTAGATCATGAGATCTCTGAGTATCTTAGGGATGAGCTGCGTCAGAACGTCCAACACCTCAAAACAACTTGGATTCAATGCCTCCTCCAAGTCGAGGATCTGGTATGGACCCTACAACAACACTATTGGGAGCTGGCCTCTTGTGACTACCCATTTAGGGGTGAAGGTCCTGAAGGGCCTCAGAGGCCTGAAGGCCCTGTGGGGCGTGAGGGACCTGAAAGGGCCAGAGGGTCCTCATGGACCCCCTGGACCCTCAGGTCCCTTGGCTTCCACTGCTGCTGGCCCTGAGGACCCCAGGCGGAAGGATGTGATGACAACCTTGGCTGTTTTATGTGAACAAATTCAGAATGTAGCCAAAGGATTCATACTCTGAATGGATGGAGTCCCTCTTGACCTTAAGGTCTCCCTAGATGCCCTGTTGGATAAAATGAGCAACTTAAGTATTTTTGCTGAGCTTACCGATGCCCACACCTCTCAGCTGGAGCAAACTTGTTGAGGGTTTGAGACCTGCCTGACCACCCTCAAAGACCAGTTTCACCGCTAGCATGCAGACATACAATCTCTAAAAGAGCAAGTTGCGGACAAGGCTTCCGTTTCAGTTCTCAACCAAAATTGGGATGATGTCCAGGAGGAACTTGAGGGCCTACAACGTCGGCTAAACCAGCAGAGCCCCCGCAACTATGCAGAAACTGAGTTTTCGGAGCCAACACCTACCCCTGGTGTTAACACCCTCTCCACACCTCTGGTAACTAAAGTTAAAACTAGTTTTAAAGAAAGGGTCATTCCTGGCCAAGAGAGCTTTGCATCCTTCCTATACGTTTATGAGAGCTTCATGGAGGAGGCCACTGATTGGCAAAGGGTAAAACATATCCACTCCTGACTAGATAACACTTCCCAGGAGATCATGAGCCCTCATTTGAAGGAGTACACAACTTGGGATAAAGTCCACACAGCTTTAATCCAAGAGTTTGACAGCAACCAAACCCTAGCCAACCAAAAAACAGGCTTTCATGGGTATCTGACTGAACAAAGGAGAAAGCCCCACAGAGTTCGCCTGCCACTTTTATGCCCAAGCTCAACCCTTAGTCACCACGAATTGTATCACCCTGGACGACGCTATTACCACTGTCATTTCTGCATTGGGATCCTACCATGAGGTCCAAATGCATATGATAAGCCAGAAGAATGGGTTTACTGCATTTGAAAGATCAAGGAGGCCCTTATTGAGATCCTTATGTCGACTTTGCACACTTAAGGCTACCTCCATAGGCCCCTCTAACCATCCTAGAGTCCATGTGGTCGAAAACCAGAAAAATCCTCGACCCAGATGCACTTACTATTATGGTTCCAGACACAGCACCAAGAACTGCTGGAAATGTCTTTCCAAGGAGTCGGGAAAAGGAAGTCAGCATGAAGGTTGAGGCACTTCATGCTGACAACCCTACCCAGCCTCAAGAATCCTCCGCAACCTTGAACAAACTAGGAGCTATGGAATCTGGAGAAGTTTTGGTATTTAATGATGATAAAGAAATTGATACTGCTTACTCTTCTTCTGATGACACTCCCTTGTTTCTCAACCTGACGCCCCAGTTTGGAAGTCTGGTCACCCAGGTCACAGTTCGAGTTTATAAGATACCAGTCCAAGTCATAGTCAACAGTGGCTCCCCCATGAATGTCATATTCTCCAAGTTGATGAAACGCATCAAGATCGCTCCTGATATGCCGCAATATATGGAGTATGGCATGGCTGACCCTAGTGCACCCAATCTATAGGCGCTTATTCCTCTCTACCAATACAATTTAAGAAGCTCGCTGTAGACACGCCCACCATCGCTCTGGATAACCCTAGCTATGACCTGCTCCTCAGGACTCAATTTCTTCAGGACTATTCAGCAGTGCTCCATTATGATGGCGGCTTTCTATCCTTACTTGGTTATTGTATTCCGCTCATCTTTAAGACCCCATGCAACACCAAAACTGAGGTTAAAGCCAGGCTGTCTGCTAGAGAGTGAAAGCTGAATCAATCGGCTCAAATATCACATTTGGGGTTCTGAGTCTGACTGCCCCCTCCTGCTGTTGATGGGCAAGAAGGCATGACAATTTACTTACCAAAGGCAACTACCATTCCCCCAAAGTCTCAGGTCATTGCTGATACCCGGGTCCATGTCAACATCCCCTTGGGGTACCTGCTAGAGGTCTGAGGCCTAGACAACCCATACCCAAAGGAGGTGCTAACTTGTCCGGGGATCCTAGATCCAGCTTTCACTAGATCTATATCAGTGCTGTTGGCCAACCTTACTGATAAATCCAAAATAGTAGGTCCAAACAGCCCTGCCGCCTATATCTGCCTACTACCAGTGGAAGCTATCACCGACGTCTGAAACTTTGGGGACTTGAGAGACTTTAGCTTGGAAGCTCCACCCCTAGTTAGTCTGATTGATACTAATATCAGTAAAGACCTCTTGGATGACCAACAGCATATGGTCCTAGAGTTGTTGAAGAATATTAAGACCTATTTTTGATCTCGACTTATGACTTCATAAGAATGAACGGGGTCCTCCATCATTTAGAAACTGAGGATGCTCCTCCCTTCCAGTTTTGACCTTACCAAAAGAGCAAGGTCGAGGAGGCCAGGTGACCATTGAGCTAAAACAACTGCTTGACGCTGGACTCCTGGTGCCTTCGCGCAGCCCTTGGGCCTCTCCTCTTCTGCTGGTTTGGAAGAAGGATGGTAGCCAGCAGGTGGTGATGGATTATTGATGACGAAACTTCATCACTAAAAAGGACAGTTATCCTTTACCTCGAATTGATGATTCCCTCTGTCTGCTTGCTGGATCCCAATACTTTTCCACCATGGACCTTTTCAGCGGGTATTGGCATGTTAAGCTCGCCCCTGAGGACTGGGCTAAGTGTGCGCTCATAGATAGTGAGGGACTATTTGAGACCACCAGGATGCTAAAGGCCTTTGTAACGCCCTGGCCACTTTCCAACGTGCCATAGATGATATCCTTGGGGACTTGAAGCTTTCCTGCGTCCTTGTTTATCTAGATGACATTACCATTTTTTCTCAAACTTTAACGGGCACATTGAGCATTTATGGGAAGTCTTCAATTGGCTATGAAGGGCGTCCATAAAGCTAAAACCCTCAAAGTGCTCCTTCTTTCAGTCAGAATTAGAGTTTCTGGGGCACAAGGTTTCCAAGGACGGCATCCAGCCTATACCAGACAAGGTTGCCGCCATAGAAAAGATGAAGCGCCCCAAAGCTTGAGGGATATTCAGGTATTACTAGGCATGGTGGGCTATTATCGGCAGTTTATTCACCAGTTTGCTGACCTCGCTGAGCCGCTGTTTTACCTTTTGCAGAAAAATGTGCCGTTCAAGTGGCGGCCTGAACAAAAACAAGCTTTTAATGCCTTGAGAACCGCTCTATGTACTAAACCCATTATAGTCCACCCTCACTTTGACCAACCCTTCTAGTTGTTCATGGATGCGAGTGAAATTGCTGTTGGGGCTATCCTGGCCCAACATGATGAAAACCGGGTCAACCACTCCATGGCCTATCTTAGTAAGATGCTAAGTAAAGCTGAGCGGATTTACAGCGTCAACAAGAGGGAATGTCTAGCCGTCCCACTAGCCATCAGACTTTTTGGCTCTACCTCTACGGTACCCATTTTACTACTATTACAGACCACTCCTCGCTCTGGTGGCTTCAACTAATGAAGGACCCCGATGGTCGGCTAGCCAAGTGGGCTCTATGACTGCGAGCTACGATTTCACCATCATCCATAGCACAGGCACAATTCACCAGAATGCTGACGGCCTCTCCAGGATGCCAGTTCTAGCAGCGTTGACCCCCAAGGAGGATCAGTTGTATGATCTAATAGGCGACCTGAGAAGTAGAAGTTGGAAACCCCAGAGGTCCAAACTGAACTCTGAAAGACTCATGACACACAAATTAAGGATAATCTGCTTTACAAGAAGGTAAACAAGAAGTGGCTCCCTTACATCCGCCCCTCCTCCAGAACTGATGTTATTCTAGAGGGCCATTCTACTTTAAGACATGGGGCCATCAAAAAGACTCACGAGTGGCTGAAGTCATAATGCTACAGGGACTGCATGGTAGAGACTATCCAGGAGGTCCTGGAAGCACGCATGACTTGCCAATTGCAAAACTGAGCCAACCCTCGATTCCAGCATTCAATTGTTGCCTTGACTGGTCCCTTCAATGTGGTAAGCATTGATGTGGTGGGCCTCTTCCCACTGGACTGAATGGCCATAAATATATTATCCTAGCAGTGGACCATCTAACCAAGTGGGTTGAAGCGATTTCAGTCCTGGCTGCTACTGCCAAAGCCAAAGCCCTTTTCCTCATCTAATCCATTTTCACCCAGCATGGGTGCCCCCAAACCTTACTTTCAGACAATGGATTGAACTTCACCTCATAGGTAGTACAAGAACTTACCTCACTAATTAGCACTACCTAGAGTTTTTCTGCACCTCACCACACCTCCACTAATGGGGAGGTTGAACGGGCTTAGCAACTCTTATTCTTATTCTTTGAAAATTAGCTGCCTTAGACCCTGCTCGTTGGAACCATTATCTACCCTGCGCCTTGCTTGCCTACCGAGTAAGCTATCACCAAGTTATCAAGGTGTCCCCATTTGAAGCCCTATATGGGCGGGCACCTCGGCTGCCAAGTAGCGTCCAGACAATGCTCAAGATCTCCGCCCTGAGAACTCCAAATTAATAATGAGGGCCTAAGCTGATGAAATTGTCCAGCTTCAATCCCAAGCCACTCAAGGCATTATTACCACCACTGGAAGAGAGACATCCCAATTTAATATCAGAAAACCATCTTTACCAAATTTCTAATTAGGTGATCTCGTTCTCTTTTAACAGCATTGACCTGGAGGCCAACAAAATAAGCTAGATGTACTTTGGTCTGGACCCTATAAAGTCATTCATAGGGTGAAGTCTGAGTACTCCATTGATGACATCAGCTAAGGAACCGTGGTAAATTGGGTGCATGGTTGGTTCCTGCAATCGTATTCCCCCTCTGACAGGATCTTGAGGGGGAGTTGTCAGAATTAGAGATAGCGATTGAATCTAATTCCCCACTTCCAGATCAAGCCATACCAATTCAGTTTCCAAACCTACCCAAAGTGAATCAACTTCAGGAACCCCTCCCCAATTTTGGAGTCACATGGGGCGGCATTTCCACCAATTTGGTCAGGTGGGAAACACAATTCATTGAGGATGCCCATGAGGAGGCCATTCTGGAAGATCAGTAAAGATTCTGAATGGATGAGGCCCCAAAGATCCCTGAGGTACCAAGTCTCAACACACCCTATAAATATCAAATTATTCTAAGCCTAATAAAATATTTAGTAAATTACCCAACTTTCTACTTCCTTCTCAACCTTTTCTGTGAATTAGCAGCTTTGAGCCACCTTCAGACCTTGGAGCCAGTTTAGAGAACTGTAGTGCTGACACTAGATTCCAATTAATTAATCAGCATAGGCCTCAAAGTTGAGCAGATCCATACCATTACTATGGTGAGAGCAAACAAGACATCCAAGCGCACTAGCTTTGGGCGGCCTAACTAAAGCCACCCTTGTAGGAGGGCATATAGCGAGGTGAAGAAAGATGGAGAAAAGGCGATAGCATGGGCCACAAATTAAATTTAGATAGGAGCATAGAGTTGGCCAGCACAACTCTTCCTGTGAGGGAAGTTTGGTGGGCTCTGAGGGAGGTGATGAGTTTTGTGACATTGTCCAGTATATGGTGCTCCATCCCTGATGAGGCGTACCCTCCCACCTCCAGCCACACACCCAAATGAAATAATGGAACAGTAGTGGGTCTTGGAATGAAGGGGAGCACAAGCGGGGAAGTATGGGGTGGTCAGGGCAAGTGAACCCGTGAGCTAGCTGTTAAAACAGGTAGGAAACGGGGTGCTAGTGACCAAAGGGCTTGGAAACGCCCAAGGAGAATAATTTCGGTTTTAGAGGCGTTAAATGCAGTGTTACTTACCCTGTAGTATACCTGGATAGTAGCCTCAAGCGCACGTGCATCTTTTTTGTTAAACATCCCAACCACACAATCATCAGCAAACGCCAACATCTCAACTGGTTCTTGGCCTTGCACATGGACACCAGTAAGGCGGGCATTCACATTGCATAAAAGTGGGTCAAGGTTGAACTTGTATAAAAGTAGGCTTAAAGGGTCCCCTTGGTGGAGTCTCCTTTGAGGGTAAACTGCATCAGTAGAAAGTCAGGGCCATGCACAGCCATTGTGGCGGATTCCATAAGCAACATCACCCAAATAATGAACCAATGGGGGAGGTGGAACTTGTGGAGGCAGGCTTTGAGGTAATCCCAATTGACTTCTATCATAAGCCTTCAGCTGGTCTATAAAACAAGTGATCCAGTAGCCGTGGTTTGGCAGACGTTGGCTACAGTATGTATGCTGTCCAGGATAGACCGCTTGGTAATGAAACCAAATTGCTCAGAGAAAATGAGATCAGAGGCAACTTTCCCTATGCGGTTGGCCATAATTATAGCAAATAGTTTAGTATCAGTGTATTAATTGAAATGGGGCGCCAGTTGGCCAAATCCAGCTTTCCCCTTTTTTTATACAGAGTTATTGTGAAAGCCTCCTGGACCCATGAAGGAGGCGCGTTTCTAACAAACACTGATTCATTGAGGCAAGTAGAAAAGTGGAAAAAAAATTAAAATATCTCTTGTAGAACTCATAAGGAATCCCATCTGGACCTGGGCATTTCCTGTACATTGCACCATAAATGGCGTACAAGAGTTCATCCTAAAAAATAAATTCATCAACTCCAGATAATGGAAAATGGTTCAGATATGTGCGCTTTCAAAAAATCCATCAACTTCAGTTGGTTCAACTGGATCAGAGCCATATGATTCAGATTAATAGTTTTGAACTTTGTTTACCATATCAGGTAGAGTATTTGCGACGGGTTTGGTCTGGCCGCCATACCTGTGTGAAGGCCTTGCTCTGTCATGGTGTGAAGAATTTTTGGAAAAAGTAGGAGGAGCATATGTTGCCTGACATTATGTTTTTTTGCTTTGTACTGTATGAAAACGTGATGTTTTGTTGCCTTACCAATGCATTGAGGCGAGTGGACACCTCTGTCCACTTGCAGCCCCAAGCTGGACTGTAGACTGCAGCATGGACATTAGATTCTATGTGGTCCACTTCTGTATGCGTGCACAAAATGACTGCCAAGGCAGCCCAAGAGTGATGCAATGAGATGTGGCATGCCTGGCGGATGGTGTTCGCTTTTAAGTTTGACCAGGTTAAAAGTGGGTCCACACAGAACGTGTGGTGAACTCAGTGCCGAGGTTTCAGTTTCCATTCATGAGGAAAACCTGGGTGACGTGATCTCAGATAGTAAAAGTTTGCACCACTTTGGCACCTGTGCCGCTGGATGTGACAAAGAGAAGGAAATTGACGCCAACCTGTGGTCAGAAAAATTGACTTTTGTCATAATAAAGTGTGCAACCTGAGACCAAAAGTTCAACGTGGCAAGAATAAGGTCAATGCAGGACATTGACCTCAGCTGACCATTGTGCACATGGGGACAAGACATGTTAAGGAGTAATGGTGCATGTTAAGGTAGGTTATCAAACAGCCTAAAGTGGCTTTTAGAATGCAAATTTCTACATGCCCCTGCAGGGGGCAGGCACTGAAGGCCAGCAGTCGGAGGACAGGTTGGACCAGCAGTTCATGTCGCCCACCACAAATGAGTCAGGGGGAAGCAGGAGGGAAGTAATGGCCGAGAAGAATTACCAGTGAGCTCGAAAACAGGTTGGGGCACAAATATTAATGATAGCATGCACTTTGTTATCCTACAAAAAGGACACTACAAGCACATGGCCATTGAGGAACATATTTCTAAAAATAAACTTAAAATTATGGGCCACACATATAAGCACTTCACAGTGCAGTGACCAATAAGAAAGGGAGGTGATGAGCATGGTTGCCCATGTTTCATTGGAACCATGAGGACAGCGGGTATCCTGAATGGCCAGGATGTTCACAGGTAATCTAAGTTTTAAAAAACTCAGTTCCTAGTCTGGGATACCGAGGCCTTGAGTTTAGCAATGTTCAACGTCCCTATTGTGAAGGCTCCTCTCATTCCAACTTAGGTGCGAGGGGAAGGGCCCCTTGGCCTCCCTATGCCTCTCTCTCAGCAGCAGTTGCCCACATAGAGTGCTTTTTCATTATTTGAGGGCTTAAGTGTCTCTGACATTTTGGATGAAGTTGTGGTTTTAGTGTTCTTTTTTGCTGATTTTGGTTGAATTTTTAATTTGCTGTGAGCCTGCAGTGCATCAATAAAGACAACAAAAATTTGGGAGGAAAGTTAATGGTTAGAATCGGTTACAATAAAGGCTTGGTAGTATATGCTTGGGTAAATCTGACTCACCCATCAGGTCATCAGGTTGGTTGGCCCAATCTGATTAGTGAGCTAATCTATGAGCTGCTTCAGCATTGAATGACTTGATGTTATCATGGGTCTGGGCAGGCGGGATCATGGACTCAGCTGTGGCTGCTGCCTTGGCCGCTGCTCTGTGGGCCTTATTGGCTTTTTTATGCTCCTGCGGAGACACAGGTTTGACCTGAATGTAACACCCTTGAACACCCCACAGTAAGTCAGCATCAGTGTCTATAGCCAGTTCATAATGGGTATCTGCACTGCCCATTGCGTCAGGGAGGATTCCGTTTTGTGTAATGCCCTCCTTGGAAGGGCAGGTGTGGGTCTTGTGGCCAAAAGCGTGACAAAAGGTGCAGATAGGGGGCACACAATCCACTGTGACTTGGAACGGGTGGGATTCTTGCCTTTCAATAAACACAACTTCAGTGTGGGGTATTTGGGTCAAATCTTCCACAATTCCTACATATGGGGTGATAACAGCAATTGCTTTGCCCATGCTCAGCTATGACATAAGCTTATAGCATTTCATTTTAAAAGAGTGATTAGCCATGTATGCCTTAAGCCCATCCATTAGGTGGTGCTCCAGCACTGTGTGCTTAATAGTTGTGGGGAGGAAGTTGAACGTAATGAAAGTTTGGTTAGACTTGGTCCATCGAGTGCACTTTGTCTTGACTACCCATTGACCATCCAAGAGGGCTACCACCACACGCACCTGTGCAGCTTTGTCCGCTGCTTTTTTATTTTCAAGTCTGAGATCTAAACAAACACGGGTCATGGAGTGCGGTGCTATGTATACTGCAGCTGGGAAATGACTGTGAACATCTCCACATAACTTTTCCCAAAGCACCACTGATTAATATTCAGAAATACTTGAACCCCATGCTCCACTGACAACAGGGACTGGGAATGTGGAATATTGATGAAATGGTTACACTTCGCTGGCCAGGCTAAAATCTCAAGGGAAATACTAACTGCCAGTTTTTTTTATCAAGGCCACTGGTGTCACTAGGGCATTTACGAAATTTGGATGGTGCAGAGCACAACCCTGTGCCCTTAACTTTGCTAGCCCAACTGCTACCAGACATTGAGTGCACACTAATCTCCTCAAAGAGATTATCAAACTTACCTATTCTTGAACCAAATTTGTTGCAATAAGTGATTGCAACGAGAGAGAAGTTGTGACACTGATATGAATACTATAGGGCAAATAGCATGAATTTGAGCAGTCAGATTGCTATGACCACGAAGGGAAACCTGGAAAACATTGGAGGTTCCTCCCCAGGCCATATCTAGTCCAAATCAAACACCTAAGCGGGGCCCATTCCTTTTATAGGCTTGATGGGGGTCCCCAAGATGCAATAATTTTCTTTAAGTGGAGATTGGCTAAGATATATAAAAATTACCCCACGGGTATATCTTGCTTATAAACTTAACTCCCCATCCATCATTTAGCCAAAATAAATTGCCTTTTTTGAGCTTCAATAGGTTAAATTTACATATTTCATAATTCAGATTATACTAAGCTATTATGAATATACCATTGAATTCCCTTTGACCCTTGATACAGTTTAAATACTGAGAGGTACAATATTGAAAGGGTTTTATTCTTACTTGGCGCTAATACCAATAAAACCATAAAAACCCAGTTTTTCGTTTATTAATGTTTTTTCTTATTATCAAAAAACCCATTTGTGGATTCCAGAAGTAATCAACACAAGTGGAGCCCAAAAATAGCTGGATTAACTCAAAGTGGTGAACACTACAGGGGTCACCTTTATTTCAAAAAATTCACCTAAAAATGGAGGCCTTCAAAGTAAGTAACCCTCTAACTCTTCCATTTCAAACTGAGCAAAGAATAGTTGCCCTTCAAAAACAAATAGCAAGCGCTTTATTCCGGCTTAAAAAGCTTAAGCAGCGCCCAATAAGACTTTACTTAAAGATTATTTCATCCCCAGTGAAGGGAGCATTGCTTCGTTTTTATATGTCTATAAATCTGTAATGCAAGGTTCAAATGACAAGAAAAAAAGTACACATCCTTCCTTGCTTAAGACTTTTGGCACAAGAGATGATAGTTCAGTACATGGACAATCTTCATACCTGGGCAGAGGCGAAGGTGGCTCTTTTGACTGAATTCAGTTCAAAGCAGAGACCAAACAGGGAAAAACATGCCTTTAGCGCTTAGCATCTATGAAGGCGAACCATCCATTGCTTTTGCTGAGCAATTTTATCTCGCTGCTCAAAGGTTGTCAACGTCTAACATACTGATCATTGCTGTAATCGCAGCCATGTTAACTGGGTTACCTTCCCAACCCTCTCTAGCCAGGCATATAATTTCAGTGAAACAGCACTTCAAAAACATCCGCAACATAAAAGAGGCTCTGTTAGAAGTTACTGATAACCAATGATGTGCAACAACCAATATAGCTGAGGTGAAACTTTCAGTTCTAACCATTGCTGAGCTTTCACCTGTAGAACAGTTGGGGGTGAGACCACCTGTGCCTATCATCTCTGTAAAACCTGCTCCCTCAGTGCGACTTAAAACAGGTATAACTACCTACTGTAGGGCTAAGACCTGTAATGCAGTTAATACCGTGCTCCCACCCAAGCTCACTAAATCTTCTGTGACTTCACCTCCAGCCAAGCTAGTAGTGCGCGCACTAAGGGTAACCCCTGTGACAATAAAGGGCTTGCTGAGAAGACGTATAATCAGAAGATAGCTACCCTACCTCATATGGCCGTCTCCCCTACCTCAATTGCAACCTTGACTATTGTTGAGTATACTGGGGATGAATCTGAGGGGGTTAAGATGATGTTAGTTACTAATTATTGGGAGCCCTCAGGGAGAGAATGTCCCTGATTGAATGCTGATAGAGTAGACGAGACCACATACCTGAGGAAACGTACCTCAGCCAATTTCCAGGATGTCCCAAAGTTTTTGACGCTGCCAGCAATGCTGATCAGTTCTTAGCTGGCTTGTTTCTACCTCTCCAGCGGTTTTATACCATGAAAGCCATAATAGATAAATACCCTGAGTCTGCTCATCTACTAACCTCCACTTTTCAGCTCAAAGAGGTCTTGGACTTGTCCCCTAACTTTGTAGAGACACTCACTAAGGTTAAGGTGGTCATTCAAAAAGTCCAGATAATTGCCATCCTAGATTTTGGATCCACAGTTAACGTAATCTTCTCAAAGCTCATAAAAAAGATAAAGCTGGCGCCTGACTTGGAGTACAATCAAGGATATGGAACCGCAGGCCCAAATAACACCCATGCCATTAGGGGCATACTCTTAGCTCCCCATTTTGAATTGGGAAGCTTATCTTATAGACCCCAGCATTGTCTCTGGGCAACAACACCTATGATATGCTCATTTTTACCCAGTTTATATTTTGAGTATGAGGGAGTAATAACATGAAGCATGGTTTCCTCTAATCACTCAACTATGAAGTCCCTTTAGTTTTAACCCATAAAGATCCCGGCAATAATAAATAATCCTGCCTGGTTGAATACCCCTTTTTCTCTATAACTTTACATTATACTACCGCAGGACAAGATACAAAAATATTGCCTGATTCAGTGGATGCTAAGGATGGTATTCCGTTTTATGCTGCAGAAGAGGTAATGATTAAGTCGGGTGAACAACTAGTGGCTGACACAAGAATTACACTCCAAATCCCAAACCACTGCTTGTTACACCTCATAAGTATTGCGGGAGTTAGTCTCTTGGAGCCTCGGGTATTGCCTGGCGTTCTCAACCTAGCCTACCAGAGGCCTATTACTTTTTTATTGGGAAACCTCACCGCAGAGGACATAGCTGTAAGAGAACTCCAGGAGATTGGAAGAGCTTGTTAGTCCCTGTGGATGACATTGAACAAATTCACTCCATTGGCTCTATGCTGGATATGGGCCTGCCAACGGATAACCTGATATGTAACTTACCCAATGTCCATATCTCAGATGAGCTGACTCCCGCTTAACTTGATCAAGTATAAACTTTATTGGAATAAATTAGCAAATATTCTCTAAATCAGATAACAACTATGGCTAAATGAAGGGCTGGTGCCACTCCATTGATGTTGGTGATGCCAATCACATTTTTGTCAAACTTTACCGCAAATCAAAGGTGTATCAGACATTTGCCCTCCCAGCTGCAAAAGAAGAATGTTTTGGGTCAAAAAACCACTAAAAGGGGAAATGTAGGGCCTTTGCAAGTTTGCAATGATACTACAAATGATTTAAATAATACTAATGCTGATATTGGAAAAAGACCCTGGCTGATTCTCGGTGGAACCACTATGATCAGGGGTAACACCATTTTGAATCCTTTAAAGGCAATAAATGCAAAATTGAGCAGTCAGATTAATCCAACCATGCAATGGACCCTGGGCATCCATTGAATGGTACTCCCCCATCCACAACCAGGTCCTTCCAGCACCTACGCGGGGACCTCCCCTTTTATAGGCTTGATGGGTGGTCCCCAAAGTGAAATAAATCTCTCAAATGAGGATTGGCTGAAGTTCATCAAATTGTTACCCCACGAGTTGTGGCTAATACTAATTCCCCTTCCATTGTTCATCCAAAATGAAGCAAGTATTCTGAGCTTCAATAAACTGCTTCCCCATATTTCCTAATTTAGACTAGTCTAAGTTATTCTGAACCTATCCTTGAATTCCCCTCAACCCTCAATACAGTTTAAATACTGAACGGTCAGGTGTTGAGGGGGGTCGTTTTCTCCCTTGTATTGCGCTAATAAAATTTATAAAAGCCCAGTTTTCTTATTAGTGAATTCTATTTAATTTTATATAAAAACTTTGTAGAATCCAGAGGTGTAAGCACCTGGGATCAGAAATCAGCTGAATTCCTACAAGGTGGAAGAACAGCAGATGAGGACGGAGCTCCATTAGTTTCTAGACGTGGGGTTACTAGTTTCTTCACAAAGTCCTTGGTCTTCCCCCTTTTTCTAGATAAAAAGAAGGCTGGAGGCTACTGGATATTCATGGACTACTGCAAACTAAATAACCTCGCTAAAAAGGATAGCATTCCTATCCTTCGCATTGATGACGCCCTGCCCAGATCTCTGGCTCTAACTTCTCCTTTGCCATGTACTTGGATAGCAGCTATTGCAAATGGACCTTTCTCCTTAGGATCAGGAGAAATGCGCTCTTATTTGTAGTGAAGGTCTCTTCCAATAATACACAATTACTTCAAGGGTTGTGCAAAGCACTTGCTACTTTCCAGCGCGCAATGGATCACATCTTGAAGGACCTGAAGTTAACTTGTATCATTTTCTACATTTATGACATCACAGTGTTTTAAAAAACATTTAACAAACATCTTGTTTATCTGAAGGAAGTGTTTCAACGCTTATGTGACTCAAATATCAAGTTAAAACCCTCAAAGTGTACTTTCTTCCAAAAGAAATTAAATTTCCTTGGCCACTCCATTTCTCAAGAGTGAATTCAACCCATACAGGATAAGATCAAAGCAATTTCAAAAATGCCTCCCCCTCAAAATTTATGGGATTCTCAGGTGTTTCTAGAGATGATGGGGTATTACCATCAGTTCATCCTTAAGCCTGCCAAGTTCAGCAAACCCCTCGTCCGCCTACTGACTATGAATATCCCTTTCCATTGGGGTGCTGAACAGAAGGCCGCTTTTGAGACGTTGAAGTAACTGCTACAACAACGCCCTATTGTGAGGCACTTAAATTCGATAAACTGTTTATCTTGTTTACCAACACCTCTGACTATGCCGTTGGGGCAATCTTATCCCTACTGGATGAAAACGGCGTATATCATCCTGTATCCTATTTTAATAATATGCTTAAAAGGCGGAATGCAACTACACCGTCACTGAGAAGGAGTTCCTTGCCATTCTGTTAGCTGTGAAGCACTACTTCCCTTTCCTGTATTGGATCACCTTCACTGTGGTCTTGGACCACGCTTTGTTAAAATGGTTACAGAACATGAAGGATTCTACTGGCTAGTTAGCTTACTGGGCTTTAAAGATCCAGCATTATGACATGAATATTGAACAATATGCTGGAATCTGTCACATGATTATTGATGGATTAACTCAGCTGCCAGTCCTTCACCTGGATAGTAGCAAGGCGGAGAGGTTATCTGACCTCTTAATGATCCCCAATGAATGGGAGGATGAGGATGAGCATGTACAGAAAATTTTATCCTGGCACTCCTGCAACACCAAAGTGGGGAGTGGGAAGTTGTATAAGCAGGTGGGTACAAAATGGCTGCCTTACCTTCAGCCCTTGGAATGAGTACCTGCTATCCTGGAAGCTCACTCCACCTTAGGTTATGGAGGAGCAAAGAAAACCTATGAGTGTATTTAGGATAGTACTATTGTGAAGGGATTATGAAAATCATTGTCAAAGTCTTGGATGCTTGCCTCACATGTAAGAAGCAATCCAGTTTCAAGACTAGATACCAATATCAACCAACTACTCTTCAACAAACGTTCCACACCATAAGCCTAGACGCAATAGGTCCCCTCCTACAGACTACTAGTGGAAGAAAATTTATCCTAGTACCCATTGAACACTTCACTAAGTGAGTTGAAGCTATGGCTCACTGCCCAAACAGCCAAGGCCAAAACCATATTTTTACATCAAAACATTTCCACTCATCATGGCTGTCCTGAAGTAAACTTTTATGACAATGGTAAGGACTTTACCTCCAGAGTAGTCAACTCCTGGCCACTTCCATGGGAGCCCAACAACTTTTCTCAGCTCCATATAATTTATATACCAATGGGGACGGTGGATTGAGAAAATGGAACCTTGGTCTCCATTCTACAAAAAATGGCCTCTTATGATCCACTTCAATGGGATAAATTCTTACCAGTGCTCTTATGGCCTACTGGATTAGTTATCATCGGATATTGAAAATGTCCCAGTATGTGTTTTATATGGGTGGGAACCAGGAATACCTACCCTTCTAGCTAAAGATGTATGCTAAGCTAGAGTTGGAGAACCTGAGAAAGCCATGAGAAGTTTGGCTTAGCGCATCATCTGACTCCAATCTGAGGCTATGTCCAATTTATCAAAAACGGTGACAAAAGAAGGGCAAGCTGCCAATGAGCTCTGATACCCTACCTACATTACCTGTGTCTAACCTAGTTCAGTATTATCATAACCAAATCAGTCCTAGAAGTGGAAAGCTTGGGACAATTTGGGATGGTCCTTTCACCATCACCCGCAAAAGAGGCAATGAGTACGCAATAAAATCTTTGGCTACTGGGATTACTACAATTGGGTACATGGACGCTTCCTACAGCCTTATTATCCCCACAACATTTTTGAGGGAGTCGATGTCATACGTTTTCCCCCCAGGCTTCAAAATAAGAATGTTTTGGGGCAAAATCGGCTGAAAAGGGGAAATGACAGACATTTACAAGTCCTTAATGATAATGAGATTGATTTGAATATAAATAAAGATTCTATTGGCCAAAAGACCCTGGCCAATTCTCGGTGGAACCCCGAAAATTGTGCATCACTATTATGAATACTAACTGGGCAAATAGCGCCAACTCAGTAAGTCAAATTTCCCCAACTCCACAGGTAAACCTGGGGAGCCCATCGAAGGTTTCTCCCCAGGTCATGACTAGACAAAGCTAGCACCAAAGCGGGACCACCCCCCTTTATAGGCTTGATGAGGGTCCCCCAGGATAAAATAAATCTTACTAAAGAGGATTGGCTAAAATTTATTAAATTGTTACCCCACGGGTATGTATTGCCAAAGGTTAACTTTCCATCATTCGTCTACCATAGTGAAGTGAGTTTTACAAGCTTTGATAGGCTAAAATCACATACAACTTAAAAATTCAAGCTAACCAAAAGTTAAGCCTCTACGTTTTAAATACTTTTATCAATTTAAGTGCTTTCTCATTTTTACCCCACGTTGTGCCCAATAAATATTTGTAAAATTAAAACTTTTTAGTATTTATCTGTTTCAATTATTTTCATATAAGTGGTGAGAAAAGCCCCTCAAAATTGTTGGATTTAAGGCATTAAGCACCAGCAAGCCTCCTTTCAAGCCAAAAGTCTACCAGGGGAAGTTTTTGCTGCAGATCTCTATCTAACAAACTCATTTGATTTACACTCTGCACAGTTTAGCCACACCGTAGTGTCACTCTCAAGGTCAGTAAGTTTTTTGGTTTGGCAACCTACCAGGAGCAGTTGGTTTAAAAGCTTTGTAAAGCTCATCTAAATTCTTATTTTCACAGAAAAGCATTTTTTTATCCTGTAGTAGTGTATTCAAGGCAAGCTTCAGCTCCACATATTGTGACAACTCAATAAACTGGGGTAGCACCCCATAAAGGGTAACCAGTTGCGCTATTGAAAGGCATAAATGAGATTTCTAATAAGTTGTTCAACGGGACCTGTCAGGCAAACAGCAAGTAAGAGTTAGATCGGCCTGCCAGCCCAGGTGCTAGAGCACACAAACGTCAAACCAGAATGCCAAAGGCACTGCTGCTGGTATGACAGATATGAAACTGGAAAGGAGTTTCACCAATAACTGCCAGAAAGCCAGAATTTTGTACAGGCACATAATAGAATACCAGACAAACACAGCTGTTAAACCCAAGGGGTATGAGAGTGTTGGCAGAAAAGGTGGTTTAATTTTCAACATAAAAAAACTAAATTTTTGGGGAAGTTTTTAAATGGAAAATATAAGGAAGAAAAATTGACCAACAATTTAGCTCAGTGTAAAGTGACTAATTTAAATAGTAATAGATTAGGGAGGAACAAGCCGAGATTGAGTCCCTCAAGTTTGACTTAACTGGTGAATTGTTCAGGAATGGGGAATAGATAAGTTCACTGGGAACCAAAATCAAAGGATTTGGCAGCAGGCCGAGTCACTGTCAGTTCATCTTCAAACTCCAGAGCTAAGACTCAACTCCGTTTATGGAAGTTAACATGATGGCATTTAGCCCAATGAGCAGCGGGAATCCCCCAAGGCCACCCCACATAGGGGTGGTCCCAATTGGTTGGGAATGGGTTCAGGATGCCCAACCCTCCCATGCCCGGTCGTTGGCCATTCTTTCAGTTAAAAGCATTGTGTCAGCTTTACGCCTGATTGGCTGGAAGGGAGCTTTGAACTATCATTGATGGCATCCAATACTGCTACCTGCATGTCAGGGATCATCCCCAACAATTTTGGGAGGGGGGTAATTTTGATGATTGAGGTGTTGACTGAATTGAAACCATCAGCAATTCTGGCTGATGAGTCAATCTTAATTTCTTTTTGACTATGTGGATCCCAGTCATCAGGCTCATTTCCTCTCGTTTTTTGGACTGATTGACTTCATTTCTGCAATTTCAGAGCAAATTTCCCTGATCAGGCATACAAGTTCGGGAGAGGAGAATGTGGGCACTGGGGGAGGGACCCAAAGAGGGAGGGCTGTTACCCAGCGTTCATCTACCATGTGGGCAAGATCGTCCTGGGTGACGAAAGGTACCACCACCCTCTTCAGAGCCTTTTTGTTTGGAAACGGGAAGAGGGCCTGGTTGACACACAGGGGAAATTACACTGGACTTACATTACCCTTCCCTTTTTCCGTAGGAAGGGCGCCGCCACCAGGAAACTGCATGAGGGCCACATTCTTGTGCACCTTGGGTAGCTTGATCACCATTACCGTTGCAACCTTTGGGGGGGGGATGGGGGCATTAGGGTGGTATTTGTGAAATGCCTCAACCAGCTCCATGCAGTTAGCGCAATTGTGAGCCTTAACCCAACTGTTCTAATAAGCTGGATACCCTTTCCAGGCCACGAGATACTGGACCAACTTCCAGGAATTGCAAGATGCTAAGATGTTTTCCACCTTGGCTTCTTCCACATCCTCGATCACAATAGGTTCAGGTTTGGCAGTAATGATCTCCTTGAACGGGGACAAAAGGGACATATGGAAGATGGGATGCTGTTTCCAATGAGCTGGCAGTTTCAACCAAAAAGCACCATTGACCAAGTCTTCCTCTACCAGGTGGGGACCCAAACGTTTGCTTGCAAACTTTTGGGAAGGTACTAGCTTTGCAGGTGGCTATTGTCCAACATGACGTGAGAACCCACTGCGATATTGTGACCAGGAATCCATTTGCGATCTGCAAACCGCTTATAATTATTGATAGCTTTTGTGAGGTGCTCCTGGACTAAGGACTGGGTCAACCAGGTAAGCTCAACGTGATCTGCTGCACCAGGAACCTTTGGGCATATAAAAGGACTGACCAAAAAGGAGAGGTTATAACCTAATGTTGCCTCATAGAGGGAAAATTCCGTAGAGGTGTGAGTACAATTGTTATGAGCGAACTGGGCGAGAGGGAGGTCATCAGCCCAGGTACCCTGGGCGGCCAAAACGTAACAGCGCAAATACTGTTCCAAAAGTTGGTTAACCCGCTCAGTTTGCCCATTGGACTGTGGGTGGTAAGCAGTGGAGCGACAGGGGGTGATTTTTAGGATGGATAATAGCTCATTCAAAAAACACGCTGTAAATTGGGGCCCACGGTCACTGATGATCTCCTGTGGGAGACCAAACATCAAGAACACATGGCATATGAAGAGCTGAGCGATCTCGTTATATGTGATCACAGAAGTACACGGAATAAAAAGGGAAAATTTTGTGAAGCGATCAACCACCACCATCACTGCTGTGAACCCATTAGAACAAGGAAGTTTGACAATAAAGTCCACAGACACCAATGTCCATGAACCCTCCGCCTGTTGTAATGGGTGTAGGGGACTCTTCCTTCCTGAGCGGTCCAACCTTGTCCAAGAACAGGTAACACAATTGACAATCCAAATCGGAATTTCCTTCATCAAGCCCACCCAATTATAGGTTCACTTAATCAGTTTGATGCATTTTTTGTTTCCTGGATGGCCAAATGTGGGAGGTTCATGATGCATATGAAAAAAACCTCGGCTCAGAAAAGAGGGGGAACCCAAATTTTCAACCTAAGATATATGAGTCCCTCCACCAAGGAGTACAGAGAGTGTTTATGATTTTGAAGGGTCAATTGCTCAAATAATTCCACCCCTTCAGGGCAGGCCATTTGACCGGCTAAGACATGAGACACAAGCAGGGCATTAGGGCGAGGGCAGCGGAAGAAATGACGGGGGGAACAATAGTCAAAATTTGGGCTGCAGGAATAATGGTAAAAATATCCACTTCTTCCGAATCTGTGGGACAGTGGGCGGGGTTTCAGCTGAGAAAATTGGGAAATACATTAAGCGCACCCTTTACAAATTTATATATGAAATTGAAACTGTACAAGTCCCAAAAGGTTCATGCTTGCTGGCGTGCCAATTTCTGGGTTTTATGAAAATACAAGAGAGCCTGGTGATACGTGTGGACCATTAACTCATGTTGAGCACCCTGTAACAGGTATCTCCAATGAGTTAATATCATTGCTACAGCTGCCAACTCTTTGTCATAGATGGCCTAAGACTGCTCCATAGAGGTAAACTTTTAGGAAAAGTAGGCGACCAGATGTTTCAAGCCATCATGATCTTGGAGCAACACCACTCCCACTGCTACTGAGGAGGCATCACATGCAACAATATACGGCTTGGCAGGAACTGCATGTTTCAAAATGGGAGGAGATAAAACACCTCATTGATTAATTTGAACGCCTGTTGGCATTTGGGCGTCTAGAAAAATGGTACACTCTTTCTGTAAGGGGGTGAGTGGGGCAGCAAGCTGGGAAAGTGCCAGATTTTTTTTAAAAAAATGATGGTTCCCAAGAAACTTCATAATTGTTTCTGGGTTGTCAGGGTTGGCCATTTTCAGATAGCGTCCAACTTATTGGGAGGAATCGCATAGCCATCTTTAAGGATGGGGTTCCCAAGAAAGATAATTTCCTCCTTATAGAGCCCACATTTGGAAGGCTTAACAAACAAGCCTGCCTTATGCAAGGTGGCCACAACCACTTCAAAGTTGATAACGTGTTGTTTGGGAGTCAGGGAATGAACCATAATGTTGTTGGTATATGTGACCGCGCAAGTAAACTGGAGGTCACCCAGTACATTGTCAATCATATGTTGAAATGTAGCGAGAGCATTCAACAGCTAAAAGGGCATCACACGGAATTGGAACATGCCTCGCTTCGTTTGGATTGCTGTTACCATTCTTACCCTTTCATGACTTGAATCTGGTTATAAGCATTGACAAGATCCAGCTTGAAGAACACCCAAAATTTGGGGATTGCTTGGCTTATCATATGCTCTAAAGGCATGGGGCAGAATTTGAAATGTGACTTTATTTAAGTGTCCATAGTCCATGCAGGGGCGGAGAGAACCAACAACTTTTTTTGCAAAGATGATGGGAGACGCGACTGGCGATGTCTCCTTAAACAACCAACCCTTTTTGAGCATATTGTCCAACCAAGTGTTGAGCGCAGCCTCCTCCTGTGCTGTGTGGGGGTACAACAGGCAGTATATATTCACCAATTCCACTGTCATACGAAATCCACAGGTGAATCTAGTGTGAGGAGGCAGACAATCCACCTTTTCAAAATTGAAAATGCTTTGATAGCACATTAAACTTTCTGTAAAATTGGATGGTAAGCCCGTAGGAGAGATGAGGGATGTGATAGAACTGCGACCTTGAGCTTTCTTAAGAGTGTCAATTAGGGGGAATTCACCCACCAGTTGATCATTAACAAATGACAGCATGTTAGACTCCAGGTGAATCTTGACATGTTGCTGGCGCCACCATCCCACTCCTAGGATCACTGGAAACACCAAGTTTGGCATGGCGTAAAAATGATCACAGAAACTGAACTGATGTATTGAAAATGTGACTGGTCGGTGAACCAGGTATGAGGTCTGGGAGGCTGACGACGTTACCATCACCAAAGGACCTGCATCCAGGTCAAGTTCCAATTGCTGGGCCAGTTCAACACTCATAAAATTGCCCGCAGCTCCTAAGTCCACCAGGACCTTGAAGGAGACATGATGGGATCCAACACTAATCTTCATGGGTAATAGGAAGTAAGCGGAGTTCTCTTTATTGGTAGTTGTGGATGAATCCAATGATACCAAAGAGATGGTATTGGGGTCAGGGGAAACTGCTAGGTTCATAGGGGGGGTAAACTCATTGCAAGTCGAAATGTAAGATCATACTGACATTAGTAAAATAGCCGCGGCAACTATGGGGTGTGAATTTGAAGTTTTTAGTGGAACTGGACTATTGTGGACAGGTGAAATCTTCTTCACAACCTGGTTCAGTTGAAAAGGAGGGGCCATTGCTGCGCCAATATCTATGAGAAAGGCGGAAATGGTTAGAAATAATGGTTGGTCAATTATGTCAGGCAAACAGAAAGTAAGAATTAGACCGCCCTGCCAGCCTAGGTGCCAGAGCACACAAACGGCAAACCAGAATGCCAAAGGCACTGCTGCTGGTCTGACAGATATGAAACTGGAAAGGAGTTTCACCAATAACTGCCAGCAAGCCAGAATTTTGTACAGGCACATAATAGAATACCAGACAAACACAGCTGTTAAACCCAAGGGGTATGAGAGTGTTGGCAGAAAAGGTGGTTTAATTTTCAACATAAAAAAACTAAATTTTTGGTGGAAGTTTTTAAATGGAAAATATAAAGAAGAAAAATTAATAAACAATTTAACCCAGTGTAAAGTGACTGATTAAATAGTGGTTGATTAGGGAGAAAACAAGCTGGATTGGGTCCCTCAAGTTTGACTTAACTGGTGAGTTGTTCAGGAATGGGGAATAGATAAGTTCACTGGGAACCAAAATCAAAGGATTTGGCGGCAGGCTGAGTCACTGTCAGTTCAACCTCAAATGCCCAATCTGAGACTTGACCCCTTATGAAGGTTAGTGTGACGGCGTTTAGCCCAATGAGCAGCGGGAATCCCCCATGGCCACCCCACATAGGGGTGGTCCCAATTGGTTGGGAACGGGCTTGGGATGCTAACCCACCCATGCCCAGTCTCTGGGCTGTTCCTTCAGTTAAAAGCGTTTTGTTGGCTGTAACACCTGATTGGCTGGAAGGGAGCTTTAAACTAATATTGATGGTGTCCGATGCTGCTACCTGCATGCCAGGGATCATCCTTGATAATTTTGGGAGGGGGTTAATTTTGATGATTGAGGTGTTGACTGAATTGAAACCATCAGCAATTCTGGATGATGAGTCATTCTTAATTCCTTTTTGAATATGTGGATCCCAGTCATCGGGCTCATTTTCACTCATTTTCAGACTGATTGACTTCATTTTGGCAATTTTGGTGAAAATTTCCCTAATAGGTGTACAAGTTCGGGAGATGAGAATGTGGGCACTGGGGGAGGGACCTTAGAGGGAGGGCTAATACCCAGCGTTCATCTACCATGTGGGTGAGATCGCCCTGGGTGATGAGAGGCACTGCCACCCTCTTTGGAGCCTTTTTGTTTGGAAATAGTTGAGAGCCCAGTCAACACACAGGGGATGTTCCCTGGACTTATAGTACCCCTTTTGTGAGCACCACTGTTAACATTTGGCAGATTTGGTTGCTTCTTCCAAACCAGTTGCACAGGGTAAGCCCACTGAGCAATGGACGAGCGATATGAGGATTGCTGGCCCTCAATATTTAATAATATAGTGTTTAATAAGGAGATATTGCCCTGACATTACCAATTTATTTAATAACAAACTTAACGGCTTCTTCATTAAGATTCATTAATCTTCTCTTTCTACATATAAAACTCTCTTTCTCTCTTTCATGTTTAACTCGTAATCCCCAATATTCTTTGGCAGACTTACACTTTCACTTAGTAATTATCCATTTGTTATGATATTGGGGTTTCAGTCTAACATTGAGGCTTTAGGATATAACAAGTTCGCCAAGCACTAAATATTTGATCAAATTCACTTTGCATTGACATAATTAATTGCTCAATCTCAAGGCTCACCTCAACTCCCAAATACAATCTGCTAGAACTATAACTTATCATCCAGTCATATTGAATCTCTAATGCTGTGAATCTTAATTTCTTAATCACCTAATCTGACTCTCCAATTATTAATAACACCTTTCAATTTTATCCATTGTTCTGTTAATTTTTAGTTAGAACTTTTAAGAATGGAGCACTTCTTGATATATATTTTCTATAAAAAGTTTGATGTCATATTAAGGAGCGTTAATATATGTAAACTGAATCAACCCTTCTAAATGCAATTCTT